>JAOQGH010000023.1:20574680-20614073 GCA_025769975.1 Gallinago jamesoni
GCCTCTCGGCTCCCTCGCGAGATTCCCGACTGGGTTCGGGTCTCCCCGCTCTCCCTTCGGCTTCCCGTCTCCGGGAACCGAATCACAGAATTTTGAACCGAATCACAGAAAAGAAACCCGAAAACAGGCACTCTAAAGTGAAGAATAGTGAAGCACAGGAACAGGTTGCCTTGGAGAGCTGAGAAGCTTCCATTAATTAAGATATTTAAAAACAAGTCAGAAAAGCAATGGTAAGGATTTGCCTAAATAGAGCTGAACCTGCACCGACACATGAAGATGGATTAGTGAATGCCGTTAAGCCTAACTTTTCTGTGATCTTGTGGGCATGACTGTGAAGAAAATACGGGTTAATGTGCACACCACAGCATATCTGCACATGACTCTCAAGCATTCTAAAAGTCCATCCGTTTAATTTTGTACAGAATGCGGGTAATTATTAAAGATGAGTAAGCACATGTTTTCAACAGAGTTTCTACCAAGGCTGAAAAGATGAGAATTCGAATCACTTCATAATTCTTTTCTTCCCAAAGCCATTATCTGATGATAATATATGATAACAATATCATGATTAAATTATTATTTGTTTTATTGCTGTGAGTGTTATGTACTCCTAATCCTCACTATCATTTGCTAAACCTGTCATTCACCACACAGATTGAAACTGAGAATGTGCCACCTTTCAAAAACTCTCGTTTCTAGATAGACTAATATGGCCATTGTCAAGAGGCAGGAAACAAAGTGAAAAGTGGTGGATCCTACTCTCTGATTAAAATTATTAGCATTTGTACCTCCTACTGAATGATTTATGAAGGAAACAGAAACATTCATTTGTTAATGTCTCTTGCTTATGCAACAGGAAATAAGAAGTGTTATAGAGTTCCAAAAGAAAAATAAATGGCCAGTTCAGGTGCAAACAAGAGTTTTCCCCGAAGTACAAATGCAATGCAAATTTACACTGATGCTCTGGAAATTAATAAAATGTTTGTTGGTATTTTGGGGGAGATAAACTAACAGCACTGCTTTGACCCCAGTTATCTCATAGGCATAATTTAGATATACCACAAAGCCACGTAATGGGTGGTAGAGAAAGAGAAATCTCATTTGAATTGCAGTGACAAATGGCAATATAAAACCATTAATTTAGTCTGTGAGAGCAAGGTAGTAAGTGCCTCTAAACGAAAGACAATGATTTCCTAATAAAGACAGAAGATACAAGATGAGTGACAGCAAAAGGCTTAGAAGCTAAAGACATAAAATACCAAGATTGTAGGTGAAGTAGTTTGCCCAAAGATTTATTGTTGATGTTTTTATCTTCCCATATTTATAGAATCATCTTTCTCTGCAATGTCAAAGCCAAGATATTTCCTCTCCATCCCATTCTCACATACACTGAGAGATATGGAAATGCTAATATTTACAAGAAGCACACAGCTTTCATGTTAATTCCACCATGGTTCAGTAGCTGTGTAAGTCTAGCAATAAACAAAAAGTGGTTGTGTGTCTTGTGTTATTGTTACAATACAAGGGGTCAGGAATCATGTATGTATTTCTTGGCAGACAGTCAAATCTACAGGACTGTTATGGAAAGTTTATTTTTGCTGGCTGCTTACACAAGTGACTACAGGTGGCAGAGACCAACATGCTTGGATTAGCATTTCTGCACTACACAAAAAGTGACGTGTAAAAGTAGGAAAGAAACACTAAATTAAGAGAAAAAAAAAAGGAAAATAAAAGGACTGTCTTTCACTGAAGTGTAGTTGACTAAATTGAGCACTATCAAAATGCTCCAAACGTGAAGTGGCCATTTCTTTCACGAGCTTCTAACATATTCTTGAATAAGACTGTTAAAATCTTTGACAATTTCAACCTAAGTGGAGTTATTTCATAGTGCACAATCACTATGGAAGCAGTTAAAAAAATCACAAAACCAAATACAAGAAAACAAAACAAAGCAAACCCACCACCACCTGAAAAACCAACTCAGCTTTAAACAGAAAAAGAAATGATTGTCCCACATTTCAAACTGTGGTTATTTGCTTGTTTAGCTAATTCAGTAATGAATTCAGGCATTTATACAGAAGGAATGCATCCAGTTTTTAGGAAGGGATGCTATCAAAGTGCTGTTTCAGAATGACTAATTTTATCACCCTCTTTTATCTCCAAAGTCAATATAAACCTACTTGCAGGATTATTTGCAAGAATTGCTTTAGCCACAAAGGCCAGTAAGAGTAACTCCACAAGAATGTTTGGCTAAAAAGTAAATTAGCAAATTCTGGGGATAATTATTTTTGAATAATGATACATTGCAGTCAGTCTCCTTTCCTTCCTCTTCCGAGGTCAGGGGAACTAAACCTTAATAAACCAGAGTCTACTTCCTTCAAAAGACTTCAGTATTATTAGGAAAGGAACTCATGAAACTGTCAAGAATGGAAACGGATAGATGAGCTGGGTACTGCTGAGTGCTGGTTGTTACACCAAATGGATATAGAGGTTTTAATAATAATTTAATGGAGGTAAATAAAGTCTTAAGTAATTTAATTCTTTAGAAGTAGATACGTAGAGGAGTTGTTAAAAACAAGGCTGCACCAATATTTTTCTTGATAAAGAAAAAGAGTGGCATTGCACAACCAGGACTCCATTCCCGGCTTTAGAGTTCTGCCCCACAAGCAGCCACTTGTGGATTTCAGAACTAACTATGCTACTGAAACAAACAGCGCAGGCTATAATTTCTTTCAGAACAGATAATCTTACTATACCCACAATATTGAGCCTTGTGGAAAGTCTGAATGGCTCCAGAAGGAGAATCATCCCCCAGAACACCAGGTGTTTGGCTTCTCATTTGCCATTGCTTGAGAGCCTGCTCCTGCATCCTCTCTCTTCCCACTTGCTCTCCTTTGCACAGTGCTCCCTCAGATCTTGCCTTCTTACCCCACACCTCTGAGCTGTCAGCAGCTACCCACTTTCCTGCTTGCCTAACACCTCTCTCGCCCTCATCTAACAATATCTGACACTCATCCTCAGCCTGTAATTTCTAGTCTGCTATTCCATGTAAAACCATAGCCTTGTTGCCCTCCTCATACTAATTTTGTTTTCTTTCCACTCATTAAAACTCCCACTCATTACAAAATAGACAGTCCCACAACCGAGTTCTCCTTAACCCTTTAACAACCGTCTCATTCCCTGTAACTCCTTCTTCATGCAACTGCTCTATGGGCTCCTGTGACTTACCTGAAAAGACTCCCAATGCCCTTTACAGATTCCCAAGTCCTCCAGTCTCTTTTCTCAACTATTTTGTCTCTATTTTCCATAATAAGATACATACCAGTATTCCCATTATGGATCTGCAGCACAGCTCAACATCTCTGAATGCACTGGGGAAAACATTCATAGTAACATTTCATGGTGGTTTCCTCTGCTATAATAGTCTTATTTTACTCTTTACCTCAAGAAGGCTGCCTCCTCAACTCTATCACACCAGCACTCACAAATCTGCTGTCTGCTCCCTATCCGTTACCTCAAACCTTCTCTTCTTGTACCAGATGGATATTCGTGATTTTTTCAAAGAGAAATCTAAAAACACGTGACCGGACTTAGTTCTTAAGACACTCTAAGCAGGTGACCTGTCTTCCATTATCCCCTTTCCCACATCAATCTTTCCCAAACTCAGAAAAATTTCAGGCCACTCGTTTCTTCTTTTCCAGTGAACATTACAGTTTGGCACAGACATACTGACTATACATTCATAACCAAACCTTGGCTTCATATTGTCTTTCAATCAAAAATGTTATAAAGCTGCTAGGTACCTTTAGAGATTTCCTGTTTTCCGGTAAGAAACAATGCCAGAAGATGGGCAATTATTTGCACAAAGTTGCATGTAAAACAACTAAGAATGTCACATTATGCTGACTCAGACTGACACTAAACCCAACCTTTACGCACAAAAACCTTACAGAACTGCTAACCTTCGTCCTCCAATGCATTGTACACCAGCTAATCATCAAAACCAGTGCAGAGAAGGCACAAAGTTCTCATGGAAGTACACTTAAGCTTGTGCAGCCACAAGTGATGAAATTAATTTTCTACTAGTGAATTTCTTATGCATCTGCATGGTTCCCCTTTTGCACTTTGGCTGCAGCTAATTCAGGGCTGCCTTATTTTGCTTGTTGCACAGATGTTAGATACAACCGTAAGGATGTATACATATCGTCTCCGCCAGAGAGGCAAGAAAACAGTGCCTTACTCTACAAGCCTGTAATCAAAGCTTTCATGACTGAGAAAGTAAGCATAATTATTTCTAATTTACAGATGAGGAATGCAAATACACCGAGACGGGGACTTCCAAAGAATCTATGGGCTGAAACAACCAACTGCCTTATTCTGCTTACAGCTTGTAAAACAACTTTCATACTCCGCAGTTTCACTAGATCTAATTTTGAAGGCTACAGAAAAAGGAGAAAAGCCTAGTATCAAGTTGGATCTGTACACAGAACACCTCCCAGCTCAGCCTACAGAAAAGCACCTGCGCTTCTTCAGCTGTTTCCAAGCCAGCAGGTATAACACAGGAAAGACAGATGAAAAAGACTGCGCTGACAGCCATCCAAAACAATGCATTCTGCAGCCAGGGCGATGAGCCAGAAAGGGAAAGCAAACAGGGGCCTTCAAAGAGCAACATGGGGCTGGACCAAGAAAACACGTAGGCTACATGGTAGTGGCTCCACCACATGGGATTTTGTTGGCTTGACTCAGCTGGCCATAAATGTATAAGTTCACACATAAGAGCTTCCCGCCCCCACCCCACAACCTGAAATAGTTTGTGGTCTAGGGATAGGAGAGGGAGCCAAAGACATGTGAATTCTCATTCCTTCTCTGACACAGGCTACTCCATTCCCTCAACTCCAGTGCCTCAAAATCCCACTACCTCTTTCACATAAGTACTGTGAAAGTCACTGGAAATTTGTGGAAATTAAGAGGGACAGGAAGATAGACACATAAGAATTATGACAGCTAATACTTCACTTGCTACCAAGTGCTAAGCTTTAGTGATGTGTAATGTGCATTTTTTTCCCCATGAATTAACTTAATCCAAAATGATCAGAACAGTAAGGAAAAGCTCATGATTATTTATATGTTACATCTCCACTCTAAAATACAAGTCATTTTGGGAAAGTATGTTTTTCCATCCTCAAAAGGGGCCAAAAGGAAATCAGAAAACTATGTACTTTTAAAAGTAAGTAATTGCCCACTATGTATTTTAAATCATGATTACAAATTAATATTTACAATAAAAACAGTTTAAAGGTACATTTTTGAGGAGGCTGCAGTTAGCCACATTTCCCACCTGATACAGGTTTAAACAGTGATTCAATATTCTTGAGTACTAGCTACTGAAGGGGCTGGTCAGCAGTTATGCAAGGCATGCTCCTGAGTTTTTAGGATGGAGTAAATTCAAAGTAGATAATCTCTTAAGAATTAAAAATAAATAAATAAATAAGCACACTAAAAAGAAGTCTCTCTTACCTATTAGTATCCTATTTTTTGCAATGCCGTTTTTAATCTCATCGTTGATCAAGTCTGTAAGTCTCCGGCACATAGAATCAATACTTTCAATGTGTTCTGGACAGTCATTAGAGATCTTATACCTGTCAAACCACACATTGGAAAAGGCTCCCTTCATAGGCGTATATGGCCTGGAGTGGTGGAAGGAGAGAAAAAAATTATTAACCAGGCATAAGACCAAAAGCCTACAGCATATAAAACAACAGCAATAAAACAATAAACACAATTAAGTTTCTCTCCCGTAAAGGAGAGAAGGAACCTCTTTTGGGTCTAACTCAATTCACATCCAGTCACATTGCATTTTCTTGCATTCAAAACAGTCCTTCAAGAATGAAAACAACATTTGGAAGCTGTATAAAATACAAGTTTTGGTCAGTTCAATGCCAAGGTTGATCAGGTCAGTTAAACATTTTAAAACTGAACGCTGTCAAGAGGTTCTTAATGAAAGTTAAGGTTGAAATCCACCTTGGAATAGGACAAACTAAAGTAACTGCTAAACAAGATAGCTTTGCAAGAGCTAACATATTTATGGGATTCACTTGTCTTACTCTTGTTGAATTTGACAGGAGATGGACTTCATGAACATATAGGTATTTACAAAAACATCTTCCCTCTGTCAACTTTTCTTTTTCTTAAATACTGCCATCCTCACCTTAATGGGGCAGATCTTATAAAAATAACTGAAAGAAATGCCATTGCTTATTGGATTGGTGCACAGACACAAATTAGAGACATAACACTGTGTTATCAGATTTGTATTTTAAGTGCTTTAGCACGCTTCCCAATCCTCACATAATCAGGGGAGCTCAAATTCAAAGCAGCCTTTTCTGTGTTTTCAAATAGAGAAGACGAATAGAGCCTTGAAATCCCAAGGCCTTGAAATCCTAATTGCCATGCAACGGCTCTACAATTTAATACCAAACACACTACTTTGAGACCAATGCTTCATCTCAAAACCAAGACCCCTGAAATACTTAATTGCAATGTTTAATCAAGGGGCACATTTTTCATTTTTACGTAAGCTCAGATCAGATTACAATCATTGCCTATAAACAGACAGCCTTTGATAAATTTGTCTGGATGGGGACCCACTGAAAATGCTAACATTGACTTCTGTGCTCTCTCTGGATTTTTTTTTTTCAGTACTAGGATTAAACAAAACCACAACTAACCTAAAATGAGAAAGCCACTATTTCAATTATTCTTAATGAAGGAACAAATTCTGCCTTTATTAGTACCAGAGAGGTTTCACATATGTAAATGGCTACTTCTAAACCAGAAATACTGCCACTAGTACAAGTGTACAAGAAGCAGTATACTGTATGCATTACTCAGTCACACAAGTCAAAAATGAAAGAACACAGGTTTTCTTCTCCCCGGTGCGATGAACATGAAATAAATAAAGTCCATGACTTAGAAGCTGGTAAGTCAAATATAAAGAAAGAGGCAATAAACAGCAACAGACAGGTACAGACAAACTACACTGTTCAAACTTTTTGAGCACAGCTTCAGGAACAAGTACCTAAAAATCAAACACTATTCAAAATGGCATACAAGTATGTGGTCAAGTTTAGTACAGTGTGTGCCTTAAGCAGCCCCTCATTTGCTTAAAACCATACACTTAAGCACCAGAATTAACAATTTATTTATTTTTTTCACTTGGATGACATGACATACAGCAGACTAAGCGCTTAGGCAAATAGCATTTAATTCACAGTTTTAGCTTCTCTCTCAAACACTGGTTAAAATGCTTAACAGCCAGAGTGTTTCATTTTCTATTAAAACCAGAGTACCTTATACTGTACTGTACTGTGTGAGAAAAGACGTGTTAGGTTTTAGTACTATTACAGCAGGTTGACCCAGGACTTCCACAGAATGAAGATACGCATTTGTGTTACATTAGAGAAGTTTACATTAGAGAAATATTAAAATAGGTTTCCTCAAATCTGAAAGACAGAATCATAGAACTTATAAAGAGCACAAAATCCATTATGAGATTATAACACTTGATCAGACAATGAAACTCAGTACTTTTTATCTGCTGTCTTTGCAAACTCTTCCATAAGATAAATGAAAGACTAATGTATCTTAACCCCACAGGAAAAGACTCTCATGCAAATGGACAAGATGCTTTCAGCTGTCTCAAAAACATCCTTGCAACCACTCTTGATTTCTCAGAAATACATTAAAAATAACCTTTACATAAAGCTGAGAAGTAAGATTCTTTTAGTGGTTCACTCAACTGGCACATCTGTTTAAGTCATTCACCTTGTTCCTTAAATAAATCCCTTTATTAGCTGGCACACTACAACTCAGACATTACCACGGTAAACAAATATGTTTGGCATGGAACCATCTGTACAGCTCCAAGAATACAGCACAAAAATTTTTCATACAATTAAACCACAAAAGAAAAAAATAAAAAGGAACCCTATGTTACAGTGACACCAGAGGTTGAACTGAAATACACAAGAGTAAAGAAATACAGTGGAGTGAAAACTTCATCCAGTAAAATCAGCACAGTCAGTTAAGGACAGTGCTAGACCAAACGGTCAGCTTTAAGTTAAGGGGTTTTTTTGGTTTTTTTTAAGTTTAATAAAAACTTGTAACATTAGTCTCAATGAATTTTTCCTCTGTGCCTCACTTTCATTACTCTCTTTTTCAAATTATAATAAAAATAAAACTCCATGTCTCTAAAAGGTGTGCTGTTTCTGTTACTTTGTTTCTCTTTGGTTAGGTTTTCAAAGGGGTAGGGTGTATAAATTGTGGCGATTTCTACTAATCAGAGAAACAGCAATAATGTTATGGTTGAGAAAAGACCATAAATGACCTTTTCTACATGATGCCAGTTCCTTAGCAATGAGCTAGTTGGCTGCTTTATGAATTCACTACAGGAAAGTGACAAGAGGCAAGCCAGAGTTCAATCTGAATCAG
Source organism: Gallinago jamesoni (assembly GCA_025769975.1). Classification (NCBI taxonomy): domain Eukaryota; kingdom Metazoa; phylum Chordata; class Aves; order Charadriiformes; family Scolopacidae; genus Gallinago; species Gallinago jamesoni. The sequence continues at coordinate 20,583,171 of JAOQGH010000023.1, forward strand.
CTGTCCATTATGGTGTTTGAAAGACACTGTGGAATTCAAAGTGGTATCTTTCACAAGCTGGTGGGTGGATGAATGTCACTAACTAACCACTGAAACCCCTGGAAAGGCTGTAAAGCAAGAGCACAGAACGACACATACTTCAAACCCCACAACTGCTTGCTGTAGGGGCTGTATAAAAACCACTATCTCCAATTCCTCTGTATTGGAAAATACAAAGAGACAAAAAAAAAAAACAAAGCCAAACAAAACAAGAGAAAGGATGTGCAAGAGTATGATATAGTTAAAGGGATTAGAAATCCAAGATTATTACCATCATGTTCTACTTGGTTTTCCCCAAGCATGACTAAGTGCTTATTGCATTCCACATGGTATTTAGTATATGATGAAAGCATTACATGTATGTATATCCATGTTTTCCTCATTTACTGCAATAGGAGAAATAAAAGGAAAATATGAAGTTTATCCACGCATGCTTCCATCATGATTATGCAGAATATGTTAAATTGCTACTTAGAGAAGGAGATGAAAGAGCCACCCCATGATACCAACCAAAACCTTTTCCATTTGTCCCTCAAACTCCCACCTCTAAAAAGACTTCTTTGTGTTAAATTTATGAATGAGGTTACGACTTACAGAAGTTAAGGCTTAATAACATTTGCTTGAGCCAAAAATAGTACAATAGGCACCACGCACGCTGCCCTAGGCAGCTCCGCCAATCCATCCCAAGTCTGACCTGCAGTACCCCTGCTGCTTTTCCAGTCCTAGGCCTCTCACAAGGAGAGGCTGCCAATACAGCTGAGCGGTGCCAAATTGTTTGGTGGTTTTGCGATACAGCCAAATGGGGACTATGATCAGATGAAACTTATTTCCACCCATGAGCTGAGCAAAGATGAGAACTGAAGGGAAAGGCTGGAGAACCAGGCCATATAACTCTGAGCGGTCCTTACCAGCCACATACTTAGAGACAAGGGAACTTAGATTAAATTAAGAAAAAATCCCAAACAAAAAACCAGACAACAAACTCTGCATAGAGACTTATGGGCCACAGAAAGGTATGTTGAGTGAATGTCAAAAAGGTCCACAAAATAGCTGAAGAAGTATTTCTTTCAGAAGTTTATTTTATGACTTGCAAAAAGAGAAGCAGTGTCAGAATGGAATGCTAGACATTGCAAGGAATCTTTGACCTAGATTTTTAAGGGAATTATAGAAGGTAAAGTATACTTATTAAAACAAGTGGAGTCTAAATGATTTTAACTTTACCACATTAGTTCCTGCAATGCCAATTTAAACTATCATTTTCTATTAAAAAAAAAGAAAAGTTTAAATTGGGTACTATTCATTTCTGATTTAGGAACTCAATAGAAACCTAATGTTTAAGTCACAGCTGTAGCAGCTGAAGCAGTATTTAAAGCTGCAGCCAAATCCTGACCCAAATAAAAAAGGAAAAAGGAAACGCTTTCCTTTAAAACTATAACTGTAGACATGGCTTTATGGATTGTATCAGCTGCTAGGGTATAATTTGAGCTTCTCTTTTATAATTCAAGATATACATTAGCATTACAAGGGAGAGGAAACAGAACTCTGTTATGTTTAACAAGTTTAATCTATGTAGAGAAGCACTGATCTTGAAAGAAAGCTAGATAAATTTATAAGAACCTATAAAAAACTGTTCTCTACTCATTTTTATATTACAGAGGAAAAATGAAATCCTCTCTAAGCACTGTCTAAAAATTTTCATTTGTAAAGCAAAATTTGCATGTCCCAGCTACCTGTATTTAACTTCCAAACATATTCCAAATTCAGGTGCCACTACCCTTACTACAACACAGAGATTTCAAATCCACATATTTTTTCCCTTTTTTATTTAAGCATGTTTTTTACCACAAGCATTTTACTTTGCAATTCTGCAAGTTTTTCTTTTTTAATAGTAAATTGCACTATCTACATTCTGCTATTTTTGCTCAGGAAACAAACAAATATGAAACTCATAGGACTTTCCAAAGTGACGGGGGATAAGTGTGACAAAATGCTGCACACACTTTACCTGTCCAGGGGACATGGTCATTCTCTACACAGACCCTGCACATTATACAAACGATTAAAGAAAAGTAAATCTTTTCCTAAAAAAGTGTAGCTTTATACAGAGACCTGTAGAGAATAGTAAAAAACAGTCCTATAAAATGTAGTTCAGTAACATTCTATTGCTTTCAACTGTAAAATGGAAGTGTCCTCTCCAGTGTTTGCTGAAATCAGTGCTAATGAAGCCAGAGAACATGTCTTAGAATTCTTCTAGATTATGTGCTGGATGGTTTTCCAAAATAGTTTTCCAACATACTGACTCTTGAATGAAAACATGTCTGAACCTCTGATGTTTTAATAAGTGAAAAATATGTATGTTTCAGTGCCTGGGATAAAAAATCTAAACAAAGTGTAAACATAAATCCCATGCGCACAAAGAAAAAAAAAACTTCCAACGCTTTGTCAAAAAATGTGAATTCCACTGCTTTTCAGAACTCTACTTAATAGACATGAAGAATGTGTAAGGCCAAATCTAGAGCTACAGAGCTTTCTATCAGCAGAATTATATCCATCAAAAACATGAAGAGGTATTCCTGACCTGCAGTTTATTCTGCCAAAGCCTCTAACCATTGCAGTAATATCATCAAACCTGCTTTTACTGGCATAACTACTTTGACTGAGAGCATTCAATGTGTATGGAAAAGACAGGAGTTTATAGAGTATGAACTACATCCACATTAACAGTATTTTGCCAGAGGAGTGCATTAGCCAAGCAATCCTAGTATGGTCTTGCCCAACTTCAAGCTTTTGTTTGATTTCATCATCAGTGTAAGAACCTGCTGGCAAGCTTTGCATTCTGCTCCTATAATTGACAATACAGTGGCAGGTTGTGCCACTCGCAGAGACTCTCACACCAGTGTAGCTTTCCACCAGCATATTGCTCAGTCTCTACACGACCAAAGACTGGATCAGAATCTTCTTCAGCATATCTACACGCTTGTAACAACCTACCTATAGGTCTCATTATCAAGGATGACGAATTCCCTCACTAGTGCCCGAAGCATTTGGAATTCTTATCAAAACATATATACATACACACGCAAAACCAGGTCATATATTTCAGTTCCAAGTGGAGATATAGGTATTTTAATATCTGCCATTCAGGTTTGGATGGTCTAGGCCTTGTTTTTACTTTCTGTGGAAGAAAGGAGAGCAACCATTACAAATGCTTCAAAGAGCATAGCGTGTTTTGGACTTGAACACCAAAACAACATGAAACAGGTCTGTAAAGGCTTCTGTTATTTTGGTTTCAACCAGTAACACAGATCTTCACAAATTTCACTTCAGCATTGCTGCGAACAGTGGCAAACATTATTGTGCTTAAGGGCATCTGTTTTATTTCACTATGTCAGCTAATGGTGCTTATCAGCAACACAGGGCTGTACAATATTCGCAAGCATACTTCATACTGACAATCAAAGACAAACAGGGTGGGTATTTTTTATCCTTCGAATATACAACTTTTCACAGTTTTGCTAAAAACCACTTCTGAATCAACTAATGCATGACCTCTATCTGCTCTAGGGAAGAACAAGAGCAACCTCGACCTAAAAAGTAAATGGAGTAGAATTAACTGTTTATTCACATCTTTTAATTACAACAGTCTCTGTCTTCCCGTCTGTTTACTAAAATACTGAAATCTAAAGTCTGAAAATACAAACAAATTCCCCATAAATACCACTCATTTTCAGGAGATCTTGCTGGTTAATCACTTATACATAGTTTACATCTGTGGTTATCCAAAGAAACCAAAACAAATGAGAAAATGATTGAACTACAGAAGTGCATTGGGATAGAAAAATGAAGCACTGACCTAACAGAGCACCAGTCTGAGGTGCTCTGGCTGCATATAATGTGAAAAATATTGTTTCATAGGAAAGCAAAACCTCCTGCATTTGTCTTGCTGTGTTGATAGGGAAGAAATGGAGCCTGTCAGTATGTGTGATGGGCCACTGATAACTGTAGCCATCATGTTAGCCTGTCACCAATGAAGTTATGAGCATGCTATTTACAGAAAATCATATTCACTACCTACTAACCTAAAACACACTGCTTCAAAGACTTCCACTCATGGGCTTGATTTTCTGTAACACAGTGAGTACATTCACACTGCAATCTCTCAATTGCTTTTCCTGCCTAAGTAGATCATAAAAATACATGGTCAAGGAAAGTTTTTTTCCATGTATTAGTGGATGCCAGACAAAATCTGCTATTATACTTGTTTATACTCTCCAAGAAATTTTCTTCTGATTTTCAAACCTCTGTACCTCAAAAGTCTGTGTAGAATGTCACAATTTCCTTTTCTTTTCAGCATTCATCCATGCTTACGCACAAATTCAGAAAGAAACTTGAGCCCCATTACCTTTCAAGGAAACATTTTCCTAACTTAGTCACAGACACCTTAGAAATGAATTTATATTATGAAAAAATTCAACATCTCTGAAATATAAGGCCATGTCTCTAGACAGCTGAATAACATGCAAAAAGTAACTTTTAGCCTTTAGGTTTGACCTCGTTAACTTTCAAAATCCTACGGGTAAATATATTTGTCTATATTTCTGGCCTACCACTGAGCACAGGGCATCATTTAATAACAAGATTTGTGCCTACAGCAAATGGTGGACTTGGTTCTCTTTGAAACAGTTGGGTCAGGATTTGAACTAGAAGAAATGTGTAACTCTAAATTCCCAGTCCTTCCAGCAGCTGAAGATATATCACATTTTACTTGCCAAAAAGACCGACCACCTTCAGAACTGAAAGCTGGCATTAAATACAACAGAGTATTTTATTGGTTAATTTATGGGAATTAATATAGGTAAGATTGTGATCCAGAACATGTCTCTATAATGCCACTACAACACAAACTGGAGTATTGTCTTAATTTATATCAAAAAGGTGGAAAAATGCCATGAGGACAATACCTTATGGTAATTTGAATTAGAGAATGCAACTTCTGTGAAGTCTTAACCATTTAGAGTCTTAACCAGTTAAAAATCACAGTCAGCAATGGGCAGCAATGCATCATCGAGCTCCAGTTTTGCCAAAAAACATATACATGAGAAAGAAGGAGGAAGCATTAATGACAGCGTGTACCGATATTCACAAGCATATTTTACAATACTGGAATAATTTAATCCTACAGTTATAATATATTAAACAATACCTGAGAGGAGCTGTTGGATAAATTACTTTTATATGTTGGAACACCATGTCTTGATTCAAAATTTGTTTTATCCATGCTCTTGCTCCTTGGCCAGTATCACCTGTATCACACAGAAGAGTACCACAAGAATTATTCTGTGCTTTTAGAAAAAAACCTACATAAGACCAAATATACCAGATAGACCTAATTTCTAAACCACAAAGTTAATCCTCAAAAAACTTTCTAGAACAACCTCAATCCTCTTTTCAATGAAAACGGACTCAAAACTAGAAACAGACTACTTAATAGGTCCCACAGTATAAGTTTAATAAATATTTTAGTATATCCAATGGTTTAAGTACCTCATAATCAGGTACAAGGCCTCACCTCTTACATGCAGCTAACCTTATTTGCTGATAACAGTGATAAATGAAAAATACTGATGAACAGTTTAAAAAGTGAGATAAAGTGAAGAGAAAAAGTGCTCCCCTGAGAAAAGTTAGTTACTTTTACTACAGAACTGTATGTTAACCCACCTCAAAACCCTGTCAAAAGCATAAAAAGGATCTTCAGATTTTATTATGCTAACATTACACATAAGCTTTAGGGGAAGTATCAGTCAAACAATCCCAATGTTTTGTAACAGTACTTAAGACACGAGTTTGAGTTTAAAAATCTGGCAGACTCCTCAAAAGCCTTAATCCCAGAGTTCTGTTTGAAAGCTAGTTGAGATCTGACTCTCAATGTGTTTTATCCAAGTCATATCAACTCAGCCTATAGACAAAACCCTTGTAGACTGAAGTACTATGAACCGACATACAGGATGAAATCTTATGCAGACAGCATGTCTGCCTTTCAAACAAATACATCAGACACTTTCTAGAGCTTGTATTTGCATCACTGGTACCTTCAACCATAACTTCACTGCCACCTCGCTGCACAGCATGAGCACATAAGTGTCTAATAAGAGTTAAACAGTGCTTCAAGCTTGAGGAAGGTGGCCCATCAAGGTTTACAGTAGGCAGTAATGCAACAAGTTCAACCTAAAAAAATTGGAAGGGATTCAGCAAAACTGGCAGCCACTCATGCCACAGGACTTCAGCCTTGTTTGAAGTAAAGGCTCTCACATATTATCAAGTCAAACTGTTAATCTGAGTTAACAGTATTCTCTATTACTTTATCGCAAGTTGGTGAGTTTGACTTTAGAACTCACTTTATTTTTTTCAATAAAACAGCCAAACCACAAGAAAAAATATCACTGCCCTAAGCCAGCCTTGCTGCCACATTACGTGGGTTCCTCTGAACAACATCACACAAATATATCAATTTATTGTCACAATGATTATAATTTCCCAATGGAGAAGATTTGTTCTTGCTTTATTTAGTACTCAAATAAAATTCAGTGATCTTTATTTACACACACAATTAATGCACTTTCAGAATTAAAACAGAAGGCAAGAAGGATCCAAACCCAGCATTTTTTTCTGTTGAGCACAAATGGCATAACCATGAAGTTCTCTTTTCGACCTAAATACTGCAAGTGACAAATAAACAATAGGGTCATGAAACTGACACAAATCTCATTCTGTGCTACATTCAACAGTAAAATGAAAGTTACATCTTTAACTGGATGCTTCAGAACACATTCCCACAAACACTTTGTTTATGCGAGCAGTACAGTCTAAAGTCCAAACACACCTATGGTTCTTGGTAGACACTCTTGACATGCAATGGTTTCCGTATGGTTGCTGTCACTTAATTTATGAACAATGTATCTTAAGGAGCATTCAATAAACATTTTTTCCCCATATAATTCTTTCAGCTAGAATGCAAAAGTCTAGGCTTTGCAAATACACAGTACCAACCCTCCGGTAGGGTCAACCTAAGCAATTATCTGAATGCTTATAGAATTGGGACTTACTTAGGTCTTTATAAACTCCTTAATGGTGCAGGGCACATCTTTTATTGCTTATTCATATTTCTTTAGTTTTGCCAAGATCAGCAGGAACATTTACAGCTAATGAAGCTAGTCTGTCTATGAAGAGTTAATAGAAAACTCATTAAGTACAAGAAAACTGAACTATGACCATCTGTGTGTCAGGAGTCCCCTGGTCCAAATGCTCTGCAACTGCTGTAGAGCACTTGCATTTTGATTTGGTAAGAATAGGATCTGGAGGGGAGGGAGAAAGAGGGGACGGGACATTGCGACACCAAATAAAATCCAAAAACCTTCCAAACAGTTTGTCTTTCAGGCTTTTCTTAGATTTTAGCATTTAATGTTTTTCTGAATACTACTAAAAAGAAACAATGCACAGAAAAATTCTGCTTTAAGTCTGTTTACAAATCTGAAATAAACTGATGGCAGCAATATTATCTTTTCCCCCTTCTCAAGTAAAATAATTTTCCTTTCAAATACAACTCAAATTTCCAGAGGGCAAAGTTTAAACTTAAGAACATGCTATATGTAGACTGGATATTAGGAAAAAATTCCTCACCAAAAGGGTTTTCAAGCATTCATACAGCCTGCCCAGGGAAGTGGTTGAGTCATCATCCTGGAGGTATTTAAAAGACAGGTAGACATGGTGCTTAGGGACATGGTTTAGTGGTGGACTTGGCAGTGTTCGGTTAATGATTAGACTCGATGATCTTTAAGGTCCTTTTCCAACCTAAGCGATTCTATGACTCTATGTATGTTATAACATAAAAAGTTGTAAACCTAAAGTCTAAAACATTATTATACATTTGTTACATCCCATTTGCCTCCCCTACTGAGCTACCAAATGAATCCTCTACCTAAATTTGATTTACAGTACCAGGAATTTTCTAATATTTTTCTCTACCATTTTGCATTCACATTTTCCACTTGTTATAATTTGTCCGGAGCAAGTATTATGAAAAAAAATGGATTCATGCCATTTGACTGCCAGTTTCCATCACAAGCACTGTACAGAAGGTTTATAATTCAGGTTTATAGGCCAGCCCACAGCAGCAGCACTGTGGCTACTTCTGTTTTAAATTCTACTCTGCCAAACTGCTAAACAAAACCAAGTAAAAGCACCCTTGTACTTCCCCATTGCAAACATTATGACTGAAATCATATCAAACATGAAAAATTGTAGAGTACTTTAACCACATGTGGAATCAACCTCTAACCATAATCTTCCCTTACTCCTCCAACATGAGAGAAAATTATGTCCTCAAGCATTAAAGCATTAGCATTGACAAGAGGGTTGAATGCATCATATGAACTCCTCTCTTTCACTTTCATTCTTTAAGTCACAGAATTTCATAAAAGCAAAATTTAACTAGATTATAAAAAAGAAATGAATTAAATAAAAACATACATCTCTATAAAACTATACAGAAGCATCAGCTAAAAGCTAAGAAAGAGACACAAATTGTTGAGCATGTTGCTGGATCCAGGTGAGCAGCTCAACGGAATTGATTCCCAAGGCCCTAATCTAATAAAGACTTATGATTACTGTTTTGTGTTTGTCATGGTTTTCTGTTTTGGTTTGGGGTTTTTTTTCCTGTTTGTTTGGGTTTTTTGTGTTTTGTTTGAACTCACATGGCCTTTGTTGTTGTTATTTAGCATGTTAGAAATAACCTTTAGGAAGGAACCCCAGCAAAGCATAAGCTCCCCTCCCGCCTTTGGACTGGTCACTGATGCAGGTGGTGGCCACGAAGCCGGTTTGGACACCGCCAGGACCCTTCTGGACAGGGAGCAGCCAGTCCGTTAATGCTGCCTTTTAACAGGAGACAACAATACTGTTTTTAAGGATGAGCCTGATCCTTAAAAACTCCAAAAGCCATTTTAATTATGTAAATCGCATGTGGCTACCCTCAGAGTGGAGGAATTATGGGAGTATCTTCTGGAAACGAAGTTCCCACGGCAAAGCACATCGGGCTGGTACCGGCACCGTCCCTAACCCACACCCCACCCACCCACCCACCCACCTCAGCCCCGGGGCGGCCCAAAGGCCAGACCCGGCAGGCCCGCGCCCCTTCGTTTACCCCCCAGGGGCTCCTCCGGGCCGGCCAGCGCCGCCCTGTCCCCCGGGGAGGACAGAGCCGTAGGGAAGGGGGAACCTCACACCCTTTCTCCTCGCTTTCCAGGCGGGTCCGTCCCGCGGAACCCTTCACGACTGAGGGGGCCGACCCGCCGCGCTCCCGGCGCGGCTCCTCGGCAGCAGGAGGCGGCGGTCCTGGCCACACCGGCCCCGCGGTTGGAGGGCGGCCTCCCCCGGCCCCGCCGAGCCTCCCCCGCCCCCCCGGCCCTGGCCCCGCCGCAGGGGAGAGAAGGGGTTGGGGGGAAGCAGCCACCTGAGCCGTGCAGGAAGATGAGGGAGGCGGTGTGCCTGCCCGCGGGGGACACCACGCTCCTCTGCAGAGCTGTGGGCGCCGCCATGCCCAGTGCTCCTCCTCCTCCTCCTGCCCCCAGGCCGGCCCTGCCGGTAGCACGGCCTCACCGCGCCGGCGCAGAGGCAGCCCGGCGGCCGCAGCTGGGCGGGGAAGCAGGCCCGGGTTTCCTCCCGCGCCTTGGACAGCGGGGCGTTGACTGCCCCTTGCAGCTCTCCTCAGGGGGCTGCGGCCCGCAGCTCTTCCGGCCCCGCACCCGAAAAGTTCCCACTTCTGACGCCCGTGCCGTTACCAAAATCTACTTACAGAAAGTGCTCTCTCCGTACAGGCACCGTATGGTTGGCGAACTGGGCGTCAAACAGGGAAGGGGGGGTCACCCCTCTCATGTAGTAGCGCGGGTTTGGAAAGGCAGGGAGGCCTCAGCCTTGCCAGGTGCTGGCGGTCATGGGCGAAGGCCCCGCTGTCAGGGGACTGAGGGGTGTCAGGGGGGCTCCAAAGGCTCCTCCAAGGCACCTCAGGGAGGGATGGGCCTGTCAGGACCAATGCTGTGAAGGTCCAAGAGACGTTTGAAACCTTATCTGGCCTTAATCCATGTCAGAACACAGCCACTCTGGTGCTTGTGGTAGTTTCTAACAAACCGCTGTAAGGGGATAAGGAGTAGTAGCTTTCTTTTGCACTTTTAGGTAACTTTAACGCTTTCAAAATCATACAACTTTTTTTTTTTTTTTCTCCTTTTTGTGTTCTAGTGATGTGTTGATTAACCACCTGCCTTAGTGCTTTGAGGTCTATGGCAGTGGGAGAAGGATGACCAGGCATAAACTCTGCTATTGCCATTTCACTAGCCAGGTGCAGTGCGAGCCAGGGGGTGAGCAGCAAGTTTACAGATTAGTTTTGCAGTTCATCATGGAATATTTTGGCAAGCCATAGGGGCACACCTGTTAGTCCTTAAAAATGTAATGAAACCTTAGCCTCTTGACATAGCATGTTATTACCTTCAGAATGGCCTGTGGGTTAAGTAGATGAGACATCAGTGTGTGTATAATATGAAGAGCACGCTGTGATTGTATTTCTCTTCAAATTACTGTCCTGACTACTATTTTCCTATATATTTAGGCCATGAAATCTTAGGGCACCAGTAAAATGTAGATTGACAAATGGCATGTTACGATGCCCCTTCAGAATGTACGCAGCTGTCTTTTTAATGTATCTAGGAACATTCTGCAGCAGGTCTAAGAATTAAACAGAAGGGAAAAAACCTGATAGTTGGGAAAATGAGAAAATTGCATGGTGGGAGGCGTGAAAGATATATCTAAAAATTTATACAGTGTCGGCTGCCAGATTCAGGAATACAAAATCTCAGCAAAGTAGTGCCACCATGAACAAGCTGGTGCCTGATAGCTGAAGATACACCTTACTTTTCATTTGACTTGCAGTATACAAAAATAATTGTGGTATTTGAGACACTAAAGCTCTTATTTTTATTTTTTTTAAATTAACTTAGCAGGACAGTTTAATCATGATTATAGGATGTATTCACCCATTTAATTATACTTATTTATTATATCTTATCTTGCCATCTTTAATGAGAATCGTATTGTTTGAGGGCTATTATATGTGAAGGGTGACTGAGCAAAGGTACAACAGTGATGTGAGGCGTTGGATAAACTGTTCTGCACAGTTAGGGCAACAAATCATCATCAAGCCTTTGAAAGCTTACAGTACATCATTCCCTGCCTCTGAGTTACAAACTTGGAGGTAAAAGATTTCTTTGTGCCAACAAATAAAGCTTGATGCCAGGAACAAAACAAAGGCTAAAATATATCATGCAAAAATAGGTTTGGAGGGGTTTTTGTGTTGGTCCTTTTTTTTTTTTTTTTTTAAAGAGAAACAATCAACACATGAGATTTATTCTTTCTTTTCTGTTAAAAAACAAGCAAAGGGCCACCTTTATCTTTCCCTGAGTGGAGAGGGCTCCAGGGCACGGGAAGTTGTTTGTTTAGAGTTCCTATTCTTTCACAAATGGGAAGGAGCAGAGTTACAGTTTTGTTCATAACAAATTTACTGTAATAACTTGTTATTTATAACAGAGGAAAATATTTTCTTGGATTGTGTTTAAGTATATTAGTTATATTGAATGTTAATGATATTAGAAATGTAATTTAATGACCTTAAAAAAAAACACAGCAAAAGAACCTTCTAACTGTGATAGGTCTGAGTCAAGTGCTCAGAAATAGCCAGGAGATGATTCTGTTGTTTCTAGGAGTTTTATGTTAGATGGATGATAGTCCCCTTCCCTGCCGGTTTTGCCTTCTACCTGAAGGAGGCAATGTGCCTGGAGTAAGAACTAGAAAAAGGTTATAACTATTTCCCCGGGCCAAACCTTTGAAGCATATGAAGCAGACAGATGTAACCCATGAACACCACAAAAATCATGGCTGTTGCTAAAACCTAGCCTTACTAACTGAAAGAACTATCCTGAATGAATTAACAGTATGTTAATAACTGTAGAAAATTATAGGCAATATGAAAATAACTTGCAAATTTTGTTAAACTAACATATGCTTAAGTTCTGATGCTTATGGTTTTTTTACAAGTCTTTCACTGCTGACATATAACGTCTCCACAAGGAATTCATTACATTTCACAGCAGCAATAAAATGTCCTCCCACACCCTTAAAAACATATTCTTTTGCAATTGCTTTTCTTTTTGATTTTTTTTTTTCTGGGCTGAATGAAATAAACAGATTAAATTTTTACTTAAATGCTAAACACATTTTGAAATGTAAATAAGCGACCATATTTACCTTTTCTAAAGAAAGAACATGTTAAGTATGAGCTGCATTTTGTTCCTTAGGATAGGCTCTTGCTCACAGTCCTCTCTGGTCCAACTGTGTTCTCTCACACTGACTCTATTCAGAAGATTTTGATTTGCTTGCAACCATTTTGATATTTTTTCTCATTTAAAATGCCTTTTCACTTTAAAATTAACTTTAGCTGAAAACAGTATGTTGCAGAGTAATTAGTATGTCTAGCATGTGCGCATATATAACATCCAGAAACACTGTTATAACCGTATGTGGAGAACCAAGGCTCTTGCAACTCACATTGAAAAAATAGTTTGTAGGTATTGTATGGTTGCTCTTGGCTTTTTTTTAGTAGATGAGTTAATCCACAGATGCTTCTTTGATGGTTACAAAGAAGTATATCTGATTTATAGTTGATTATATTTACATTTAGGTGATTTTGACAGAAACTGGGATTTTTGTATGGAAATAGAAATAAAAAGTATTTTGATCTTTCCACTCACTTCCTTTATTTCATTCTCAGTATCATGACATTATCATTACCATATCAGAAGATCATATCCAGACTTTATTGCTTGATTGAGAGCTATCCTATGCTGGCTTTCTTCAATATTAAGGCATTAAAATTAAAGGCTGAATTTATTTTACTCTTTTGTACATTCCTTCCCTCTCTTATCCTGCTCCCAGTTTTTTACAGGCTGATGGGTCTATCCAGTATTTTTAAGACCATCATACTGGTTACTGTGATCTGATAAATCTAAGCAACTATTCTCAAATTTGCAGGTAGTTTCATTCATTGGAAATCAATGGCAGTGCTTTGACATAGAATTTATATGGCCTGGGGCTTTTTTAGTTCTCCTCTTTCAGTATACATCTTGGCATAGTTTATTCTAAAAAGTTCTTGTAAACAGTTCTCTGCACAACTGCCGCAGCAGAGGAAGGAAGGGCCATAGAGGTTGCTATTCAGGCACACAGCCTAGTGGTCCATTTATCATGCTAAACTATCCATATCCTTACCAATCCAGATAAAAATGTATTTCCGTTCATATTTTTATTTAGGAAACTGTGGTTTTAGCAAATGATCAATGTTCAAAATATGTAGATTTTGAAAAGTTGTTTTCCTGTCCACTTTCCTATACCAAAAGTATATTTTGATGCCGAGTTCCCCTGTTCTAGAAGAAAAAGCTCCCTGGCTAGGCTACATCCCTAAAACTGTGCATCACATATATGATTTAAGATGGAGTTGGGAGGGGGAAATCAGTCCACAAAGAGAAAAGCAGGATACATTCTGCATCTGAATGCTGTCTGGCACAATGAGATCTTGACCCAATGTTTCTAGTTACCACAGCAAGGTAAACAAGTAATAAATAAACAAATCATGTTCTTTTTGGCCTGAGAGCTAATTGGTACTTAGGGTCTTGTGAGATAATTTTACTAGCAGGAGCCAGATATTTACTGTATGCCATCCAATTTGTTTAAAAATATGGGTACTGTCCCAGGGACAACAGGAGGCAGTTCCCTTCTTCAGAAATTCTGAGCCTGCAGCTAGCTAACAGCCTGCCAAAACAAATCCAGGCTTGGCTACATTACTGGTGCCTGCGTGTTTCTTCTGCTTGTTCTTTGCAGCGGGTTTGCTGCTTCTGAGTCATTTGGATGTCCACTCAGCTGTGCATCTGCAGGCATCTCACAGGCAAGCTCCATGGCCCATCTTGTTCAGCTTATAGCCTGCTGAAGCCTGGAGGGGTGTTCCTCAACTGGAATTCCCCAAGGAATCTCGCAGACATGCTCGGAGCTTACCAAAAACACATTAACAGTATTCTTAGCAAATAGCAAAGCTGGTTTCTATTAATATGTGGACTGGTGGTGTTTCCCTTTTATTTAATTCATTGGTGATTAGAGCTATGGCTCCTGACTAGTATGACAGTTACTTTTACAGTTTCTGACAAAGCAATATTACACAGCAGAGAGTAACTCAAAGATGCTTACCCCAAGTTGTGAGCTCACCTTAGTCATGGGAGGTGTGAGTTCAGGACTTTTAGTGGAAGCTTGAAGGGTTGTGGGAGGGTTTGGCTGTATTGGAGCATCGCCTGTGGGAAGATGTTGGTACTAGGACTACAATATCACAGTCTTCAGTGAAATTTCTAAACTCGGAATGAAGGATAAATAAGATGAATAAAGGAATCTGGGGTGCAGGTAATCTTTTCTTCTGTTCTCCCAGTTAAAGGCAAGGACTCTGAAAGAAACAGACACGTACAGTCTGTGAATGCATGGCCCCGTGGCTGGTGTCACTGCCACAATTTTGGGTTTTTTGACAATGGGATGGCCTCCACAGCACCAGGCTTGCTGGTGTCAGATGGGGTTCAGTTCCGAAGAGAAAGATGTGGGGGTCCTGGTAGACAACCAAATGGCAATGAGCAAGCAGTTTGCTCTTGTGGCCAGGAAGGCCAACGGAATCCTGGGCTGCATAGGGAAGAGTGTGGCTCATAGGTCGAGGGAAGTCATTCTCCCCCTCTACTCTGCACTGGTGAGGCCACAACTGGAATACTGCATGCAGTTCTGGGGCCCCCAGTTCAAGGGGGACAGAGAACTACTGGAAAGAGTCCAGCAAAGGGCAACAAAGATGATTCAAGGATTGGAGCATCTCCCTTATGAAGAAAGGCTGAGAGAGCTGGGACTCTTTAGTCTGGAGAGGAGAAGGCTGAGGGGAGACCTTATCAATACTTATAAATATCTAAAGGGTGGTTTGAAGGAGGAGGGAGCCAGACTCTTTTCAGTGGTTGCCGGTGAGAGGACAAGCGGCAACGGGCACAAGTTGGAACATAGGAGGTTCCACTCAAATATAAGAAAAAACTTCTTCATGGTGGGGGTGCCAGAGCCCTGGAACAGGCTGCCCAAGGAGGTTGTGGAGTCCCCTTCTTTGGAGATTTTCAAGACCCACTTGGATGCAGTCCTGAGTAACGTGCTCTTAACATGCTCTAGGCAATCCTGCTTCAGCAGGGGAGTTGGACTAGATGATCTCTATGGTCCCTTCCAATTCTAACCATTCTATGATTCTATGATCCTTCATCAATTTCAACTGTGCATCTGACAAGTTTGTTACGCCTTGCGATTTTCTCGTGTGTTTTGATATTTATTTTGAGGACCAGTGTTCCTGCATATACGGTGCTGAATACAAATCTCAGCTTCTTGATATTTTAAAAGAACGTAATTGCTTTTGAATTGAGGAAAAAGCTGTGACAACGTGAACCTTGAAATACAGACATACAGGAAAATAAACCCCAAGATTCCTATCTTAAAATTCTCACAATTTTGACATATTTTCTTTAAGTTCTTATTTATGAATCAGGAACTCTTGAAATTAACAGCAGCACTCTAGTGAGATTACTGCACTGGAGTTAATAAATGAGTGTGCCCAGGTCTGTGCTGCCCCATTCTATGTTCATGTATACGTGAATCGGAAGCGTTAAATGTACCACGCTCTCAAATAACATAGCGGTGCTAGCAAGCTCTCTCATTTTCTCCACGGATATGCTATCTATCCAACCAAAGTATCTCCTGTCTTTGTGGAGCACCTTTGCCAGTATAAATTGGAAGTCTGAAAGAGCACTTTGCTCATATAAATATATTGGCGAGACTTTATACAGTCACAACAAAATCTAAATTTTCTTTCTTAATGCTAAAATCTGGTTTTGGTTACGTTACTGACAGTCTGGAGTAACTCCCTTTGGTTGGCCCAAAGAGAAATTGAACCCTACAGAAGAGTCTTCTGGACTCACAACCCTGTAATGACATTAGAACATGGAAATGGCAGAAATTGCTTTTTTAATCTGCAAGTAGAAATGTTCACATTGGTTTTGGTTAATATAACCCTTCTGAGCCCGAACAGGTAAAATGCAGAAATTTATATCAACACTGGAAACATATAATACAGAACTCCCCAACAGACCTATTTGTTGCTTTCCTTCTTTTGTACCAGTGGGACTTTGTATGGCTTCCACATTTTGGCATTTATTTGTCAAAACTGGTGTGTAGGTGCAAACATTTTTTTTTGGTGCCAATTTACATGATGCCATAAAGCAGTGTTTTTCATTTTTCAATACTTATTAGCTCAGATCCTCAGCTGTGCAGCACCATGCCCTGGCATGAAACTTATAGAGGGATAATTCTGACAGGTTTATATTGCTCTAAATTTATAACATTTCATTTGGGGAAAATGAGTATCTTATTCACATTTCCAGTACAATTTTGTGACTCTTTGACAAGATCAACCCCCAAGACCTTTTGAATACTGGAAATCAGGGGGCGTCCTAAAGATATGTAGTTCCCCTTTCAGACAACGGATTAACGGAAACCCCATTTCTTTAAATTGAATTTGTCTTATTTGGAATTATTTTAGTGTCAGTGCACAAAATTCTTCCAAAAGAGACTGTCCAACATGTGTATGCATACACATATATACGATATTAATATTGAGATAAGCTGAATGATGCAATACTGTACTCCAGTCTTTTAAGATAACATGTGTGATGCCTTAAGATAAAACACTGTTGTGTATCTTTTTCATCATAAATCAGATATGGTGTAAGGTCATATGATACATCAATGCATTTTTCCTACATGAACATTTATGATTGACTATAAAACCAATATGTGGAGTGATTATCATGTGTACACTTAAAGGGAATACGTCCCAAAAGAGTAGTTCTGGCTGTGCTATTTTTTCCATATGGTAAGGAAAAAGATCTGTGGTTGGTCCTCATTAGTTTGTTTAGTTGGACTTTAGGGGTATAGGTGTCTTTTTCTGGGTTGGTAACACTGGTCTTTTTCTGTAGCCAGTAAAGGTAGTGGATCTCCTCTATGGTCTATTGTAAAGGGTGCCTATGGTGATGAGCTCATCTATATCCATCTGAAGTCTGGACATCTTAAGTTAGATGAGATTAAGAACATCCTAAACTTCTACTTTGGTTTTGTGTTGTTGGATTCCAGGTCATGGCTGTACCATTATTAGAAAGCCACTGAAAATGATGTCTCTCAGAAATCCATTTGGGTCTGAGTTTGGATCTCTTAACTCTCATTGGAGTGGGATGGCTGTGCGACAGCAAATTAATTATGACCCGGTTCTGTCATATCTGAAATGTACCTACATTTTTAAAATTGGGAGCATCAAGCGAGCAATAACTAGGATTTGTTTTGTTCCCTGCAACAGGGGAACTATGGAATTAGAGTATGAAAAATATGAACAGGTCATTGCAGAAAGGTTACCCAGCGGGATGTTGAATCTGCTCTTAAGCCTGGGTGTAGAGCAGTTTTTCCATTACATATCTGAATGATTCTCACACACATGACAACTGCAAAGCTGGGTAACTGGATGACTCCATTCTGAGTCAATTAGCACACAGAGAACTATGTAGAAAATCAAATAATTACATTTTCAGTGCAACATATACATTACATTAATGTAACATAAGTGTTTTCAGAAGCAATTGCAAGAAGTCCCAAGCATGAATTATGTGAACAAATCCAGCATGAAGCATTATGCATTATATAGTTGTAAACTGCTCACTGTTTTCTTGAAATGTGACCTTTATTAGCTACCTGTGAATTGCAATAAAATTTGATACATTAGCGGCATTAGAAGCATATTGTTTTAAAAGATTGACAGCAAAATACTTAAGGGCTTGAATTAAGAATATGCTTCTCTGTACTTTCCATTACACAAAATTTGGCCAATATTTTCAAATGAATTGTATATTCTTTCAGATTCAAAGGGGATTACTCAGTTGAATAAACCCTGCTGTAAGTTGGTCCTGTCCAAATGAAAGACAGCATTACGTGAGAGCAATTACCTTTCATAGTCCTTAGCATAAACTACGTGATGTTGGGAAGTTCTGAACATTTGAATATGCTAATTATTCATCCCTTTGCTCTGTGGTATATACTGGTTTGCTATATTACTTGGCTCAGGAATCTGCATGTTTTTGTGATGTGCTAGTTGCCATCTGCTTTGGAGATATTCCCATGCACTTTTGTTGACACAACAGCTATAGTGTTTTCAAATGTTGATACTATGAAAATGTAATGTGATTGGACTTGGATAGGTGCCTTAAACAGACCACCCATCCTATTTATTTTGCTGCCAGTCAGAACAGGCAAACTTGTGGGTAAAATGTTGAGGTGCTCTGAACTTTCCAGATAGACAGTGAATAATTTGCAATTAATTTTTAAGGAGATTCTGACAGTCCTGAAAACAGTCCTGCTTAATTAAAAGCCACCATTAGGATCCTAATATTCAAAGCTTACTATTTAATTTGATTTTTTGTTTGTTTGTTTTGTAATTATTTTCACAAAGCAATTTAGTTCAAATGCCTTATTTTTGGTAGTTGAGAAAAAAACTTGTTAAAGAGTAAGGTGGAGCAGTATAGATCTGTTAATATTATTATTCTAAGTCAAATGTGGATCAAGCACTTTTATTTGCTTACATTTATAAAATAACTGGATTTGGTGCGCAAGGTACATAAAAGATTCCTGTATATATATATGTAAACAAGAATGTTTAATGTGGACACAGATGCTTAGATGCGGTGTGGACACTGAAGATTAGATGTGCTTATGTCATGAACATACTTGGAAATCACTGGTTTTAAATCCAGTAGGCACATTTTATCATTGCCAGTTCTAGAAAAATAGCAAAGTCAGGGTTCAAACCACTAACACAAAGTATATGCACAATAATATACACTTCTGCACGTGCTGGTAACTCTTCTCAGTCTTGTCCAGTTACAGGACAAGGGGCAACAGACACAAGCTGTTGTGTCTGGAACATGGGAAGTTCCATCTGAATACACAGAAAAACTTATTTACTGTGAGGGTGGCAGAGCACTGGAACAGGCTGCCCAGAGAGGTGGTGGAGTTTCCTTCTCTGGAGACATTCAAAACCCTCATGGATGTGCTCCTGTCCAACCTGCTGTAGGTGACCCTGCTTTGTCCAGGGGTGTGGACTAAATGATCTCTGAAGGCCCCTTCCAACCCCTGCAATTCTGTGATTCTGTGATATTTTGTGTCTTGGGTTTACTTGGTTTTTTGGTAAGCAGAGGCAAAAACTTTGACTTGAAGTCTTAACCTTCTTCAATGTTACAGACTGGATGGAGATGGCTGATACAAAGTTTCTTTGTAGAAAACTCGTTGTTAAAATAGATTGGAATATAAGTAATCACAATGAAACAGAATGTTCTCATTGCAGATCCCCAAAATTACCTAATATTGGATCAAAAAAAAATGTTTTTCAGAACAGGAGTGCTTCTAGTGCTAACTGACATCACAGTTATCAGGGACAGAATAGGACAGAGGAAAAAAAAATGATCAAGTGAAAAATAACAATGTCAACAGTCAGGATCTTGTTCTTTGAAAGGCTAGGTACGATAAAGAGTATTTCATTTAAATTATGGAATTGGAAGATTGGCATAAATGAAAAGAGAATATTGCATATGGTCACTCCAGCAAAAACATGAGACTTGGAGTTTTATTTTTAGGTGACCTTTAAAAAAAAGAAGATTTTTTTCACCTAAATGTTCAATAATCTTCCTTAAAAAGAAAAAGTATGCTATAGAAAAGGCATTGTCTATGAAAATTTTCATAAGGAGTAAATGAATCTTTAAGGATCTTTGGAACCATTGCCACATTTTGGACTTAATATTAGCTGCTGGTGTGCCAGAGAGGAAAAGAAGACTTAGATGTGATCTAAAAAGACCTGAATCTGAAAAATAGATAGTGTTGGCAGTTATTAATAAGAAAAATTAAGTCTCAAGAGAGGATGGCCTAATGGCAGAGCTATTAGCTACATCCAAAAAGATGGTCTCACATCCTTGCTGAAATGTTCAAGTTACATGAGAGCACGCTGTGTTTTCCCAGATGGGTGAAAGAGAAACATAATCATCTCTGCCTTTAAAAATGATGACAGAAATAGCTGAGAAAATTATACCTCAATTATCTTGATCGATCTTGTAATAAACTCTGCACACAATCTACCTGTCTTTGGCAGGAAAGAGGTCCGAAAGAAAAAATAGGCCTCTTATTTAAGAAGAGGACCAAGACAAACTTGGGGTGAAGATTTTTCAAATGAGTGTATTTATTTATTTGAGATTCTGTGGAAGAAAAAGAGTCTGATATCAAAGTATTGTTTTAAGTTAAGCAAAAGTTCAATATGGGATCAGGTTAAAGATTTCTGTCATGGCCTTGTTTTATAATGAACAAAATAAGTTATTTTGTACTGAAGAGCCTCATCCAAAATCTTGAACAAGAAAACACTAATTTGCAGGGGCTCAAATGGCGGTTTGAATGTGTAAGGATTTGAGCTTAGCCTTGGCTACTAATCATGATGTGGCTTTTAGATCACATTTTGCTATTCAGATGCAGAGAGTGTAGAGGTCCATAACATGGTGCAAGCCTTTATCATCTACACACATAGGTACAATTGTGTAGGCAAGACTAGTGCAACTCAGATCCTGGTGTATTTTGTGCGTACACATAACGCCCCTGGGTATGCTGTCACAGTGACTGTAAGTGCAGATGGTTCTTCTACTTCAGTTAAAGAAACACTGTGGATTTTGAAACATTGAATTTTTATTGAAGATGGTTGGTCCTAATTAATTTATCAGTGTAGAGAAATGGTCTAGAGATGACTGGTGTGAAGAAGATGCTCTTCTTATCACACCAGTGAATTGAAAATAATTTGGAAAAGTAAATAAGAAAATATAAGTACTGAAAGAATTTTGCAAGCCAGGTGAAAGCTACAGACTGAAAATGAATTGTGCCATTATACCTAATTTAAGTTGATGTTACAGGCAGTGACCTTGAAAAGATATGACTTCATAGAAATAAATACCTTTTTCACAACATCACATTCCCTTACTTTTGTTCCATGATGTCATATATGAACTTAGCTGTAATGACTGAATACAGAAATTACAGTTTTTAAAGGAATCTCTCCTTTTTTTTTTTTTTTTTTAAATAGAATTCACCACAGGAGATTTCCTCAGAAAAGTACTGGAAACACTCGCCCCTCTCATCCCCATTTGATTAGCTCAGAGTACTAAAATCAGATTGTATAGTCCTCAGATGGATAGCTGAGAGATACATAGTATCAATAGATTGTTACGTATCTGGTGCCAACGCTTAGGAATGCAGAGGTTTGACTGTTTGGGTTTTTTTAACTAAAACAACCAATAAAATCCTACTTAGTAGACTTGGGTGTGAAATTCTCTTCTACTCCTCTCTGTCCTGGTCACTGCCATTCTGTATGGTAACTGTTTGAAAAACTAAATGGGACAGTTAGGCAAAGCTTTTTTGCTGAATCTTGCATTGTGTGACCATTTGTAACTCTGAACTTCAGTTTTAAAAAGGCTCCAAAAATCCAGGCCAGTATGACACTTTTGAATCAGCTGAAGTGGTTTAATATTAGAGCCTTTGTGATAAAGAGTTACTGGTTTAGACACCCTGACTTGTGAGTTTTACCAGTACCTTTCAATCTTTTGACACGTGGGGATAGGGTGCATGGATTTACTGAAGCTTTCAATTTTAATGTATTTTATTAAGGGAGAAGCAAGAAAACTGAGCGATACTCAAATTCTTCAGTGCCTTCTTTGGTCAAAAACCTAGGGGAGGAAGGAAGAGAGGGGTGTTACTGACTGTGAGTCAAAATTGTAGATTTTGATCTAACTTATGGGGCATAAAAGTATAGCTCCTTTTGATATGGTTTTGTTTCATAGTAGCATAGAAAAAACCTATCAAAGTTTTTAATATTAAAGAAAAAACATCAGTGAATGAAGTCCTGCCCTAACACTTTAGCAAAATGGGAAACCTGCATTTTGCGTGTCATCCATGTGCCAGAGCATTTGATAAAACTACCAAAAGATCTGTTTTACCAAGCTGGTTCTGATACATGAAAGCTGTGACTTCAGATTATTTCGCCCTTTTAAAATTCCTCGTGATTCCTTTTTCTCAATACTAGTGTTGTTATATTTGTTTCCTAAGGGTATCCAGGTGTTTTCACTGGAATAATGCAATTTCGAGACATTTCTTTTCTGCCTGCCAAATATATTGAATTAATCACTGTACGCAAACGCGGCTCAGCACTGTCCAGCAGCAGTAACGAGATGCAGCTTCTCAGTGGCTGGTTTCCAAGCTGGAAAAGGGCAATGGGGAGTGACAGCCGTCACCATCTTCTGCTGGTTTGGCTGTGGGACATGAGGCAAGAGCTGCAGCAGACTTGGTCCAAAACATGGCAGAAACCTCACATGCAAAGTGGGCCATAATCAATAATCATCCAAGGAAAGCAATAACGAAACCATATTCTTCTTGCCCCGAGACACAGTCTTTTGAGAACAACATGACAACATCTTCTGAAGACTGAGAAGAGAAACTTGGACTGAAAGTTGTCCTGTGTGTAAACAGAGGGTTGTCAGCCAGCGTGTTTGGGCAGTATCTGATCATGTGAGCATTGCGCCTCAGGACAAATATTAGCAAAACTGTGAGAAAGTAGAGCAGTTGAAGAAAAAAATCAAATGTACTTCCATATTTTTAATGATGTTAAGGATTTAACACTACTTTCAAAGGCTGTGTCAAAACATATGTATTCTGGGTACAGTGTATATGTACTTCTTCAGTACATATATTGTCTTTAGGCAGTAAACATAGAGTCAGAAAGTGTGAATCAATGTGGCACCAATAAACTTATTGAGAATAAGAAAAGGGTCCAAGTTTCAAATATAGGGACAGGTTTGGATTTGCAGTTCAGGGCTAACTTGAAACACAGCAAACCAGTTTGAGAAGTCAGGTCATTTTTTTTAAAAGCAGAAAATATTCCTGATAACAGAAAGCATTCCTTACTTCTGAAAGGCTAATATCCTTCATGAGTGGTCAGGCATAATATGCCAGTGCCAACATCTTCAACAGTAATTGCTCAAAGTAAGAAATCAGGATTTGTTCTCATAAACCTTGTAAGCGTGTATGTACTTACAGTTCCACTAAGTATCTGGCTTTGGCCTCATATACATTTGGTTTCAGAAGAATGAATAAGGTAATGATATCTCTAATAATAATAAACAGTTGCTCTTTTACAGTTCCTTTTATTCCATATGTAGCCTGCATATGGACACGTCAAAGTGTCTTCTTTTTATTGTGTTACATTTATCTCATTCCCTCTTCCTAGTGTTTTATATTTTTATTTGCTGTATGAAAATACTTAAATTGCTGTTGCAATTTGTTTTTATTGCCCAGTGTGACCACTTACTCCAGGTGTTTATTTATCTTCTTGAAAAAGGTTCTTTCTGGATTTTATTCATGTTTATATTTAGAATGCTTCGCCACATTTCATGGCTGCTGGGCCTCTTGGATGGGAGGATGTTTTATCATGTGCATCATTATCACTTCCTTCATTATTTTGTACACATCTATTAGGTCATCCTAAATGTTTTTCATTGTCACTGAAAATAAGCTTAACACATAACAGGTGTGGAGCCAGATGGGGAGAGAGGGCTTGAAAGCAAAAGACTGGTTTCCCCACCGCAGAGCAGTGCAGAGCTCTCTCTCTATAAAACAGCACGAGCACACGTGGGCACAGGGGGGTATAGTCTTCATAGCCTGCTCCCCCTGTAAATCCTCCTCTGCATAAGTGCCTTGCTTTGAAGGTCCATATGACAGGAGAGAGCCACCTAAAGCAAGTAAATCTTCCAGGTCCAAAAAATGCAGATTGCTGACTATCTGACCAGAGTTATCAGAAAACAGCTGACTCCCAGTGACTCACAAATACCAAAAAGGCGCCTTTAGGATCCCTGCAGCCAGGCGAAATTTGCAGGTGTTTCATGCCTCCTCGTACAAGCACAGCAGCCTGAACCAGCCCCATAGTCATGATTGAGAGAAAAGGTGGAAAAAGTGATAGGCTTCATCCTGCCTTTTCTGTCTTGGTCTGCACTTGGTGCAAATGAAGATCTGCCCTTAAAAAAGTAGAGATGCACTTCGATGCCTGTAGGACTAGGCTCTAAATCAGGAACAGTAATAAAATTCTTTTCCCCTTCCTTCTCTATACTATTATTAGACCATTTCCTTTGTCCCTGTTTCTCATTTTTGTGCATTTTTAGGAGACCACTATTATATCTTCCTTTTTCTTTAATGTGAGTATGTCTAAAGAGCCCATTGTTGTCAGTTGAACTATTTATGTAGTTTAGCATTCAGTAATTCCATTTGCTCCTTTAATTTGATCCTTTAACTTACTTCTGCTTATTTTTACATACAGTGCCTCCAAATCCTCTGCACCAGATTTGTTTATCTTTTTTAAAAGCTTTCAGCTCTCTGCTTGTAAAACTCTTTGCATTTCATTCCTTACCTAACCACAATGGCCTATATTGCACTTTTCCCTGTTTAGATTTGAAGTGGGAAGAATTTCAACTGAACTCTTTCCAGGTTCATTTCCCACTTTTCCCATTGTAGCTTTCCCACAGTTAGTAGAAATCCAATCGAAAGTACTTTCCACTCTCTTCAAAGTCAGCTACTTTATTTCTCTTGTGCTTTCTGGTAATATTCTGTGCTCACCCTTGAAATTTCTCAACTGTCTTATATATTTTGAGAGAATGTGATATATATAGTGTATATGTGTGTGTGAGTAAATGCATGCATGCATGCATACACGCAACTATATTTAGCCTTTTTTTTTTCTTTCTCTCCTCACCTTGGCTTATACCCCACTTATATCCCAATGTTGCATTTTGGGTTGGTGGGTTTTTTTTTATGACCATTGCACTAATTTTTTTGCATGGCAAAACTATTATTGCAATGGAGGGACACCTGATGCAAGGCATTTGTCGTATCCTTGGGGATATCCAATCAACTGGACAACTTAGTGTGAGTTCTGGCATGGGTCACCACCCCAGATGTTTTGGTGGTATGTAGGACAGTGAGAAAGGAGTGATGTTAGGCTAAGGAGGGAGAGACTGTAAACAGAAGATGTTGGATTCGTTTTTCCTAAATTGATGAGTGTAGGACTAAAGCTGCCTTTCAGAGCAGAAGGCTCAGTTACAGAAGGCTACCTGGTAGATAGACTGTCTCAAAAACCCATTCCCTGGTTACCTGTCCTTGTCGCATTGCCGCTCTCTCCCAGCTCCATGTCCTAACTTTCTGGAAGTCAAAAAAGTCTCTGCAAGAGAAACACATTTGGTGCTTTATACTAACAAGAACTGAAAAAAGCATTAGCTAATCAATCCTTTCAAAATCCTTGGGCTTAATTGAGCTCTGTGTGGCTCCAGTTTTATGCTGGTTTGGATCCAACAATTTCACTGGCATAAAAGAGGATGAATAAGGCAGTTGAAATATTGTTTAATGAACTGGTTGTGTAGAAAGGCCAACTGGAGCAGAGGCATGAGGTGTCTTGAGTCAAGATTTTCTGCTCTTGTGCTCATTCTTCAAGGCCATGCTTCCACATCAAGGGCATGTAGTGGGATGTACAGTTTCATCAAATCCAAAAGTTGTGGGCTGCGGGCTAGCTCTTCAGCTGTTTTTAACTGGCATAGCTCCTATGGAACCAAGTTTTAATTCCTGGAGCAACTCCAGTTTTATACATGCTGGGGGAAACGTGGCCACTGGTTATAGCTCCCAAACTCATATAATATTTGTTTATGTTCTCCACCCAGATAGTGCCTCCAACCCAGTTTTATTTCCACATGACTGCTTTGCTGCACATTTCTCTTTGTAATCCAGGCTCCAATGATACTTCTTGTGATGAGTTCTTCCTTTCTAGTTTTGACCTGCGAACTAGCTGGGTGTAAGTGCAGCACCTCCAAACACGCCATGAAAGCCTGAGCACAACTGCAGCAACTGAATACATCTGCATTAGTAACTGGAATGAAACATCAGATTAAGGGTGGAAATAGATGCTAGGACCAAATAAATAAAAGAACATGCCCCAGTATATGATCTTGGTGGAGGGAGCAGAGTCAGGATTTACTAAGTGGGAATTAATTCACCTGCTCGCATAAAACCAAATGATGCATATTTTATTGGGGGACTTTCTGATAAAGCAAATAATCAAAATATGGTAGTGAAATCGTGCATGTCTAAAGAGTAAATGTGTGTGGCACATTTTATTTCTGCTAAGTGTTAAAGGAGTTGCTCTGCAGCTAGGTAGGGACTAGATCTTTCTGAGCATTTCTGAGACATTTTGAAAGAGCTTCTTTGTGAAATGTGTAATAATAACTACAGCATTCAGGTTCATCAGTTTTATTATCAGCAGTTATTTAAAAATCCCATTGATTTGCTTGTTTATTTGAAGCTCTGGAGTTTATTTTTCCTTTTTAAAAATAGTAGCAAGGCAGTAATGCTTTTGTAAGAGAAATAATGGCAACAGAAGGCTAAAGAACACGTGCCTGTAGAACATCTGCTCCTAGAATCACTTGAAAACTAACCACTTAGTAGCATGATAAGAAAACATCTGTGACACACTGGGAGGAATATTAGCAATGGGAAGAGGCAAAGGACAAGTGAGGTTAGACTTAGATCTGGGACAGACATTTACCAACTGCCAGTGGCAGCACGTCTCATTTCTTGCATGATTACATCTATATGGAACGTCAGGGTTTCTTAGAAGTGGGAAGGGATGTGGCAAGGGGAAAACTGAATAGGGTGGCCATCGTCTTACCAGCTGCTAGGCTGAAGCCCTGTATCCCCAGCCTCATTCAGCCAGCCCGAGCATTGGGGTGTTATGGAGGGAGGGAAAGAGGGAGCACATTGCTGGCCAGGCTTGGGGCAGTCGCTGGAACACTTTGCATAATCAGAACCTGGTAGACGTGTGTGTGTAGCCTGCTCCCTGTTTTCCTTTGTTGTGCTCTGCGTGTTAGATGAATCACACAAGATTGTATTAGAAAAACACTGTTCTTATCAAAATTGTATTTAAACAAACCATCTGCCTTCACACATCTATTTGAAGATTTTTTTTTAACACTGACAGTTTGATTTCAAGGAACTTAGGGAACACTTCTTTGCGGAATATTGGGAGGATGACACATAGCAGCATCTTTATGTTTAAGCAGACATTTGGCTTTAATTGATGTGCAGATTACACTCCCTCTGAAAAGTGGGATAGTTAGTGTTTATTCAATTACACAAGGCAGCTCCTCAGCAACTTTTAACAAAGAACACATACTACTGAGACATTTCCCACAACATATTGTGGCCTCAAAATCCCATTGGTTTGCTATAGAATAAACAGTCAGGAATTCCTGGAAATTAGAAAACAAAAACCACATGCACGGTAGGAGAAAATTAAATTAGTGACCCTAGGTAGAAACAAGTAAGATTTTCAGGCATCCACTCTGTTTCCAATCTTATTTATTCCTTTCTGGTATTAATCAACCTCTTAGATTTCCCTTTGGATTTGGGTTTTTCCATTACAAATTTAAGGATATTGTAGAATGACAACCTCAATATACTACAGGTTGTATATTATTATTCTGAATAATGCATGAAGAAATTGATACATATTTGTACAAAGTAAATCTGTGACAAAGAGCTGAGTACAGATAAATGAATGTGTATGTCTGTATTTAGAGAGGCAATGAGATGCTGGCAAACTGGTGCATCAGTTCATTATGAGATGCTCAGTCTACAGAAAAAAGCAAACCCAATCTTTTGTTGCTGGTTACAGATCCTATTTCATGTAATAATTAATGAAATGAAAGAAAGGAGAAACTATGACTAAGAGTCAGGCATAGGAGTCAGGATGTTTTGTCACCTTGAACAAATCAAAGTTTGTATTCAAGCTAGTATTCAAAAAATAGAGCAAATAATTCCAGTTTTTCAAGGTACTCTGAATCTAACTAGTCAGGAGACCCCACCAGGAAAACATTAAGTATAGTTTAATGAGGATAATGTCTGAACACCTCCTTATTTCAGTGGTCCATACATGATCCATGCTCACAAGGAACAGTTTTGTGAATAATAACATGAGCGTTGCATTATAATCTCGAAGGGCAATGCCTGCAATCTTTTAAAAAGAAGGGCAGATACTCAGCATTTATTGGAAGTCAAACCATTTTCAGGTGTCACCAGGTAGGAGAGCAAATGGTAGGACAGCAAAGCTGGAGTCTTTGGAAAAAAAAATCTTACCTTTCTCTGGATAGTAAATTATATTGATCATTTGTTGTTTTGGTCGGTTGAAGTTCACAATGTTGTTCGTAAATTTTCTGGCTCTGACATACACAAGATACCAAACCTGTGTTTAATCCTCAGTTTGCAATCTCATCTGCCCAGGCAGACCTTTCTGCTCCTGGGAATTGCTGATTCATTTGGCCGTATGATGGGAGCAGGTTGCCAGCAAGGAGAACTAGCCTTCACCTAAATTAAAGTTATAAAACCCCATTATCTTCCAGGTAAAGAGTTTTTACTTATTTGGATGTTTTCCTCATCCATCTCCAGATGTTTCAGCTGTCTGATATACTGGTGAATGGTGAAGATGGTGTTTTGGAGGTGGGCTGGGTGCATTTAACTGTTTCACAAGTACAACATGGCTAGAATAATATAAGCCTTTACAGTCTTAAAGCTATGCCAGTTTAACTTAAGTTTTGAATTGACAAAATTGATCCCTTGTAAAGCTCTGTTTAAACTCTTAGCTTGCTTCATATCTTTTTGTCAATTCAGTCTCTTGTGCAAGTTAAATAAGATTTAGGAGTGTCCAAACAAAGATCTGTGCCAGTTTAAATAAGATGTTTTTTAAAAGTATATATGGCTCAGCTGAGTAAGGTTTTGTTTAGAGTTAGGAACATGAACAGTAAAATATACTATGGATTTCATGATCTTATCCTTACTTTCAACATTTCCTGTACTTCTTTCCATTCATTCATCTAAAATGTTGAGTGTACAGGAGTGTGTACAGGTCCTGACACAGTGGGGAACAGATGTTCATTCAGCTTCTTGGTATGACCAGGATGTATACATTTTAAGTAATAAAGGGGTAAAAAAAAAATAATTCTAAAAAAAAATATAATTTTGTGGTAGTTTGATTTTAACTGTTAGGAAAGAGCTATTCAGAAATGAAAACTATTCCAGAGTTTACCAAACTTCGTGAAATCTAAAGAATACTCGATGAAGTTTGATTTTCTCCAAAGTTGTTGCCTGTCCTTTTTGATGACAAAAATTGTCCTGCAAAATTCCTTATTCTTCCCAGGGATACAGATGGGAGAAAAAAGATTTTAATGCTAATAAACATTCAAGCCATTTATTTCAATGGTTAGTAATTGCTGTATAACGATTTACAAAAATTGCACATCCTCTGTTTAACTAAGGTTTTGCCTGTGATCATCATAATAAGTTCTGCCTGTTTGAAGAAACTTATGCTTGCACAGCTTGAAACATTTAAAACCTTTCAAGTCAGGCTTTGGTACCTCTGATGGTATGTTCTGTGCTTATGACAGTTAATCATGTGAGCTGAACTTTTCTCTCTTTCCTTTAAACCTGGTAGATTTAAGATTCTACCATGTTATTTCTTCAAAGTTAAATTTGCAGTGCATGAAACTACTTGACCTGGAAAATAAACACAGCACCGCATATAGCACTGTGGGATAGCAAAAGAAATCCGACCTATGTAACTAACAAAAGAGACACATAAAACAACGAGTGCCTAGTTTTCTATGGAGTTTTAGCTCCAGCTTTAGGGTACCTCAACAGATAGATGTGTCTGCAATTGTCCTCAATGTTCAGTACCTTCCATGAAGGAGTTTTAAAAGTCTGGTCCTTGAATCTTAGTGACCTACCTTTAATTTCCTCAAAGTAATAAAGGTTGACATTAATATTACAGACTTCAGTGGAAACAGCTGATGTGTGATGTCTGAGATGTCTGAGAAAACCAGAGCCTGCAGACCAGAATCTCTGCTGGTGAATGACTGGGCTGCTCTCAGAACAGTGAAGGTGTCTAATTTTACTCCTGTGGACTCTACCAGTGCTGCACTACCTTCACTGTGATTTTTTTTTTCTAACGTCAAGAAAGAATTTTGTTTCCTGTGACCTGGGAGTGTTGCCTCTTTTCCTTTTGCTGTGCACCTTGTGAAGAGTCTGGCTCTGTCTTCACTGTCTCCACTCTCTTTCATAAGGGAGTGGCAGGTAGGCATTAAATCCCACCCTTAGCCTCCTTTTCTCCAGGCTGAACAAACCTGAGCCCCTCAATTTCTCCTTTTAATTCACGTGCTCCAGTCTAGCTGCCTTGGTAACTCTCCATTGCACTCGCTCCAGTTTGTCAATGTCTTTCTTGAATGGAGGAAGGAACAAAATTAGATCTAGTACTCTAAATGCACCCTCAAGAAAGCCAAATAAAGGGGAATGATTAGCAAAACTATGTTCGCTTTGCGTTATGATACTTAAAACATTATTCCATGTTTCCTGGTGTGGAATATTTGGCTGATGTTCTTAAACAGAATCACAGAATCACAGAATCTTAGTGGTTGGAAGGGACCTTTGAGATCATCGAGTCCAACCACATTAAAA
>JAOQGH010000023.1:20614173-20681444 GCA_025769975.1 Gallinago jamesoni
CCCCTCAGCCTCCTCTTCTCCAAACTAAACATGCCCAGTTCTCTCAGCTTCTCCTCGTAGGACTTGTTCTCCAGACCTCTCACCAGCTTGGTGGCTCTCCTCTGGACACGCCCAAAACAACTCTAGATGTCCCCACTCCGCACAGGGGAACACGGCAGAGACGCGAAATCTAGCAGGGATGCTAAACCTTGTGTCCTGTGTTTGAATAAGTTCAACCTGATATATGGAAACAGATCTCCTGAAGGAATGGGACTGCAGGACTGCTTTGTGGCCAATGTTGCATTTGTGATCAGTTTTACCATTATTGGTTATCGGTTCTTTGAAGATCACACATCAGACCCTCCATTGGCTTTATGCTTTCAAATATCAGTCAGAATCTGCCTGTGCTAGGTGTGAACTGGGGAGTAACCTCAAAGAGGAAGTTTCCATGTGCTCTGAACAATACTGTCCTGGTTAGTTCTTCTCAATTACATTAAAAAAATATTTCAGGGATGGAGTAGTCATATCAAGATGGCACCAAGACAGTTGCCTTGTCTTAGAAACATAACGGATCATGATACACTCACATTAAAGAAGGCTGGAGAGTACAACACAAACTAAAGAACAAATGGGCCCTTTATTTTGATAAAGTTTGCATGCGGCTTCTCATTGCAATTGCAGGGTATAATTCTATGGAGTAATTCCAATTCTACGGAATGGATAAGTCATGCAAGAGAGAAGCAGTGATTTAAGCTCAAGATTAGTTTCTTAAAGGACTGCAGGGCAATCTTCCGTTCCTTAGACTATCTCAATTCTGATTCACTATATAAACACCCACAGAATTTTTGCATCATCAATTTACCTTATTTTATCAGAGACAAAAAATTAATATAATGGAACCCAAAAGTCACTGCTTTTCCTGTAAAAAAGCATCTGTCTGTCCCCCTTTCCAGACATCACACACAGGTACAAAGATACAGCAGCAGAAGATGGTATCAATTGCCCCTCTTTCCTTGTAGGTATTCAGTGATTCCATAAAAACAGATTCTCATACTGCTTCTCTCATCTTGGCTGCAGCATTGTCTTCATGTTCTTATGGCATCTTGTCTTATTTGATCACAGTTTTTTCTCTCTTCTTTGAATATGGGGTCTGACTTTGATGAGAACTTTCAGATTCCGCGTCAATGCACATGCTGTCGTGAACATGATTACATTATATATTATTATATATATTCTGTTTCAACACAGAAGGCAAGTTAGAAATGCTGAATGTTTAAGTATGTGGATTGTGGTGCTCAAGAAGATGATTGCCTCTAATACCACTAGATGCAATTTTCGTTTTCCATTCTGTTCGTATTGGGCATATCTGACATTTCAAAGCAGCCTCAAAAGGTAATATTTAGCATTGAACACATGCTTATAGCTATTCCTCATCTCATGCAGGATCTTCAAAGATTATATTAAGTGATGTTTGTACATAGGACTCATCACTGCATTTTTATATGGACAATATGTTATTTTTTCCCTTTATTTTGGAGTGGTTAATAGGGATCACAAATAATTTTTCTTTGCCTGAAATGGTTGTATTTTTTACATTATTAGCTACTCACAGAGTTCAAACACATTATATATACTGGATTGCTGTCCCTAAATATGCTTTACAGTACAACCATGATGCTGCCATCCAGAATTTTGGGTATAAGCTGTGAGAGTAGGAAGGAAAGAGAGCAAGTTCATATTTTTAGAAGTAGAAGGAACTATAAGGTTCCTGATAAAGTAATTTTGCCATGCTTAAGTTCTTTCAGTTCAGGTTTCAGTTTATCCTGGAGGAATCCATAGTCACATTTTAATTTGTCACTTTAAGCATACACAGGATTTGGAGTTTTGTTTTGTATGTGCCATTAAAATGGTAGATTTTATCTATTAGAGAAATATAATTTAGTTTGTATGAATTTTAGTGGGATGCTTGGAGTTACAGTGGAAGCAACCCAATCAAGCTGATGGGTTCAGATGCATAAAAGAGGGCAACATTGCAAAAGAATGTTCATGTGACCAAAATAGTGATAGCATATTATTTGCAATCATGTTTGGTTTAGCTCTTTCTGATGGTGAGCTCTGTTTCCAGAATGATGATCAGATTAATGGTTTTGGCAACCAAGAATAAGTCCTTACAGAAGTCCTTATTAGTAGTTCACCAGCAGAGCTATTATAAAGTAGACTGGTCAGCTTAGGTTAAACTTTCTTTTAAAAAAATGCTCTTTTAAAAGATGGCTCTTTTAAAAAATGAAGGGGAGCAGTAAGGTCATGACAACTACTTTACAGTGACCTGTCATCCTGGATAAGAATTTGGAAGAGAAGTGTGAGTGTGCTTTCAGAAGGGTGCTTATAGAACAGTGACTTGTTCCCCAGCCTGTACACTATCATAGTGACTAAATACTGTGGCACATCAAGGGCATTTTTGAATTTCTAGAGGTAAATTAATGGGTAAATGAAGATATGTTTCATCTCGTCTTGTACCAACTTTGTGATTTTACCTCATTTAGCTTTTCATATTGGTAAATATGTTTACACATAAACACACAATGTTCCCAAAATAACTTTTTTCTAAAGATGTTTGATGTTTCTTGATAAGAGCTGAAGAACAGCAGTGTGCCCTCTACCATATCTTTACAGTGTTGCCTGGAACCCTGCAACTTTGTTTATTGCAATATTATTCTGCATTATTTGTCACATATACTTGGACACAAATAGACCACTTTCATTCAAGAGACATTAATGATAGAGCTAACTTGCTGATTTAATAATCTTTGGGACCTAAAAGGGTGTATTTCAGGGATCAACTTTTCCTCTTTAGTTTTGTTTACAGTTTATGTTGTTCGCATGTATTAAGAAACCTCTAGCAGTTTTGGCTGAAAATTTAGTTAAGAGGCTGAACTCATATGTAGTCAGCATTTCTTCATCACACAGACATGCACTACTCATAACGTAAGTGACATTTGACTCACACTTAACAACCTAATTATTTTCTTGCAAGGATGTGTATTAAAAAAGACCCAGGGTCGGAAGATGTTTGCTTCCTATGTACAGCAAAAGAAGACCTCCTTAGTTTTCTGTGGTCAACATTAGCCTACATTTTGAAGGGAAATCTCAATTTTACAATGATTTACAAACTTCTGAACTCAAGAAAGTTCTTAGCATTTTTCTTAATGCATGCCTGTAAGTAAATAGTGGGCTACCTCAGTGCTAGCTAGCGATGGCTTTAGGGTCTGAACTGGCTTCTGTTGTGAAAAATGGATGGCCTTCACTGGTGAGAAAATTCTCCTTATTTCAGGAGGCCAGTGTGTGTCCTGTGGTGGAGCACTCACCTGTGGAGAGTTCATTTCTCCCACAGTCTCCCAAAGGGCAGTTTTGGTCAATATCTATATTTTAAGGTAAACAGTGATTCTAACAGTCTTGAGCTAAAAACCCCACACCCAGGATGTGTTGTCCAGTGCAAAGCCTCACAAACCACCTCTTCCTCTTAAGCAGCTTTCTATTAGTAGCTAGAGCTGAGTAATTGGCCAGGTTATCTGTTAGGTTTTCTGTCTTCTCCAAGGAATATTCGTGGTGATGGGATTTTTCCTAGTAAGTGATGCAGAATCCTTCTGTGCACAAAGATCTATAGCAGTGTTTGATACCTGAAAAAGATTTCAGCTGGGAAATATCCTTAAACCTTCTGCTTTGGCTCAATGTGTTATTAATCCTCAGTTTGGCTACACAGCAATGATAGTTGGCCATTGTCAGGATTTTCTTGGCTAAGGCTGCTTCAGAAATAAAGCAAATAGTACAGCACATCTGAAAGGAGAAAATCTCAGCCTAGGCAACGTACCTGATATTTTTTGTACATGTTATTGCTAGATGTGATGGATAGGTGTTTGTGTATGAACTAGATTTATCCCTTTCAAAGTCTGGTGCATCTCACTCCTATAGTTCACATACAGTTTAGATTTAGAGACAACTGGTAATGTATACAGTAACTGATTACCCTGTATTAAAAGGATATAAATATGAATAATCACCCTGGAAGGCTATCTGAGAAGCTGGGCCATTGAAGCTATTGAGGATTCTGTTCTGTTACCTATTATTATGTAAATGACACCATCTTAAAGCTACCCAAAATGCCAAAGTAGGCCTTCTCCATTTACATTTACAGGGAGCTACCTGTCAATACATAGAGAATATTGCCTGCTAATTTTTAACAGGAGACATCATGACTCCTCAGTCCTTAACAAATGTAGGCTTGTTGGCATGAGTCCTGAGCTTGTGCATCATGGCTGACCCCTGGACTTCTCCGGTGTGTGGGCTCAGTGCAGCTGTACCACCTGCATCTGTGATGGCTTTGCCACAGTTTTGGAAGTTCAGCTTTTCCATTGTCTGCTATCCTGATAGAAGTGTCTCATTCAAGCTTCGCAGTGTCCATCCTCAATCTCTTCTCTTTTCCTTGTTCTATACTTTAATTCTGAGAAGGCTGTCCCAGGAGGAAGGCTTTCAGATAGCTGAGGCTTAACTCAGTCCCCACTGGTTACTCAGATGAATTATCCAGATTACTTACCAGCAGTGATGGCACTTTGCTGCAGCTTCTCTTCTCTGATATACACTGAGAAAGAAGACCTCATAGTGTTCCGGGGCTTTCAGACTATTTAAACTCTTTCAGTTTAGTTTCAGACCGATAAAACTATTTCAAGCTAAAGATTCTTTCTTAAATTATTTTTTTTTAAGGATTAAATCTTAGAAATTGGAGGGAAGTCCTGGAGCACAGTGCTTTACTCTCATTCCTGCAAATTCCTTTCATCACCTTTATTTGCTAAAGTATATCTTATATGTGATATGTAGGTCTGAGTCAATAGTCTGGATTCACATTCGGGAATGTTTGCAATTGGTCCCTTGCTTTTCAGTCTGTGTTTTCCCTAGGGTAGAGGAAAGGACTTAATATTTCTTGTGAGCATTAATGTATGTCATGACACATACTAACAGAACAAAAATCTAGTTGTGTTTAGAAAGGACTAGGCTGAAATTCCAGATCATCACTCTGCAAAACACACAAAAGACAGCTGAGGAAGATAGGTTTGACTCGAGTGATTTTTATGAGGAAAACCAGTGTAGTCAAGTATTTACTGAAGAATTGTTATTGTACATATGTAAGTGAAAGGTGTCCCTTCACCACTGATAAAATTTTTAATTTCTTGTCTTATAGTTAGCTTATAACTTCACTGGAACCTTATTAGGTTGTTGTTGTTACCTTATTTTGTGCTGTACAAGGTTCCTGCCATATAAATAGGATTCTTAGGCACTGAAGCAAAGGGAAGAAGACAACACTTATTCTGGAACATGTGTTAATAATGTAGAACAGGAGATCAGAGCTTCCATCTGATTCCTATTGTAACAGCACTTGATTGCCTTTTCTTTTCCTATTTGAATGTTTACATTTTTCTCTTTTTCTTGTTTTTTTTTCTTTTCTTTTAAATATATCAAAAATAAGCCCTATTCTTATACCAGATTTGTTTTTGAGCTAAAAATAGCAGAAAATATTGTAGCACTGCGTCAGCTATTTGAAAGGTGAACAGGGACCAATATTGTCTCTGTTTCTTCCATCTAAAAATTTCCTGTGCTTCAACTGTGATGTTTCCTACTTTTTTTTCTACCTGAGCTTTGACCCATTTGACCCATTTGACCCATTTGACCCAAGACTAAATTTCTACATATTTTTATATGTAGAAATGTGTACATAGGGGGCTGGAACAAGAATTCTGAGATCCTTAACTAAAAGGCACTTCTGAAGTGAGGTATTATCACATTATTCCTGCACCCCACCCCCCCTTCCCCCCCATAGTATCATCTAACATCAGAAATACATGATTTTTTCCCATCCCCAAAGTGCTGTACTGGAAGGACTAATTGCAGAGAGAAAGACGGTGAATTACATTTCCTACCAACACTGATGGCATTTTTTCCCCCCATTTTTCTCATCACTTTGAAGAGGTATTAAAATCTGAAGATGATAATTAAAAAAAAATTTTAGCTGAGCAGCACTCATGTAACCTAGAAGTTCTGCAATTTTCTTGGAAAATGAAGAAGACTTAAAGCTAAGATTCAGCCACCTAACTTTCTACCCATGACTAATGCCTTGAGAGAAGCCTAGTCACTCTAAGCTTCATTTCCAGGCAGTAGGAAGAGATGTAGGATGGATTTGGCTGAGGGAAGGAGAGTGTAGCTTCATTTCAGATATGCTTCAGTGTTTTGTAAATGGCCAGCTGGGATACTTGGAACTGAACCCCTCAGTCCTACCGTAATAGGAGTTTAGCCAGAGTGAACATTGCATATTCAGACCTTTCTATATTCTAATATCCTACTTCATAACACTGGTGTGTCACTAGGTTCTTCAGAAAAATAGCCAGTAATGTTGTCTGATAACAAAGAACTGTCTGAATCCCAGCAGTGACCTGCCATCACATTTATGTGTGTGCGTCTCTTCTCTAAATGCCTCTAACCTCATCTCTATTGCTGAAAGGCTCTGGACTGTGTTTATGAAAATATGTCTGGAATATAATTTCCTTATAAAAGTACTTCATGCTAAAGCTGCTTGGAGATCTCCCTTCCAACGATCAACTTCAGAGGATTTCCAAGCTGCAACCACAAATTGTGTGAGTTGTTTTCTGTAAGAAATACAGTACTTCGTTATTGCCACAGGGGGTACTGTTGGCTTAATTTTGTATTTGAGTCACGGCTGCTGAAATTATTAAGTTAATGATTTATGCTCCTATGATACAACAATCTCTAGTGTTTAAATTGGTTACTATGTTTTGTTTACTGTTTATAACTACCACAGTTGTTTTAAATGCCACTAAAGCTACTTGCCAGTTTGTATGGTTTATTTCTCCCTGCAGATTTTTACAGACCACTGATTGATATAGGGGAAGGAAAACCCTATAGTGAGTTATGCCTGAAAAAAAAAATAATCCCAAGAGCTATGAATTAACCATTGTTCTGCTATTTAGAAAAAATAACACTCTGGTGACACTGAACAATGGATGTCAAAACCTACTTATTCTAGTGGTTGCTTCTGGTTTTATCATAGTGGAAAATTTGAGTGCTTTTTTTTTTTCTTTTTCTTTGAGTACTGTGACTACATCAGTTTTGGACTATGAGCTCACTAGGTTTTCCCCAGGGTTCCTCATCATCATGCCATGTTAAGTACTTGATTCACTTAAACAGACCAATGTTTATAAACGTGGAAAAAATGTCCCAGAATTCACTGCTTGACAGAAGGTTAGCTCATTTTAGCTCCTGGTGCACACAGAAAATTTGGGAGGCTGATCTACAGTGTCAGGGAAATCATCTGGTGACGAAGCAGGGTAGATTCTGGGGCTCTGTATTGCTTTGAAGAAAAAACCCACTGGTTTTCACTGGAAAGAGCACAGAGCAGTGAAAAGAGAGCTGGACTGCGCAGGGCAGGATGACGAGGTTTCACCAGTGTGTTACAGCAGTTGCAAGACAGTGTGATAATGGGTACTTTTCTTCACTCTGATGGCTGAAATTGTGGTCACAGTCAAGCATAAAAAAATGCTTCTGACATCATGTCTTAGACCTCCTCTTTTGCAGTGTAAATGCCCAATTTGCATTGTCTCCATGAGCCATCACTTCCACACATGCTTGGCCAGTTTCTTACTGGGGAGTTTGTGATCAAAACTAGGAGTACAAGTTAAATCAGCTTATGGTGATATGTGAAACATACAGGACAACTCTTATGGATAGCTAGAATCACAAATTTCACAGACTGGCTTCATCTTCATGGACAGACTATGGACCAACATCTAAACTGCTTTTCAGTCAGCAGAGAGGTCAGGCAGGAGCACACGTTGCTGATCCACCCCTCAGTTTTCAGTGGTTCAGCCACTGGCCTAGTTCCCAGCAACTTCTGGCAGTTCAGACAGCCAAAAACTGATGGAGTTGATTAGGTGATGCTGTAGGAGCCATCCCAGCAGCAACGCATTACCATAACCCCCTTACTCCCCAACATACAGGCTGGGATTTTCCCGCTGTTGAGATCTCTTAAATCTAGGAGTTATCATCAGACTCCCATCAAACCCTTGTTGTAGTAGGGAGCAATGAGCCTGAGGGTTTCAAGTGGAAGGGAGATGCTGGCAATGGAGAAAATCAGGCATAAGTATTTTAAGAAGAAAAAGTATATGATGTCACTTCTGTACTACCACATAATGTAAACCCAAGGGATGTTAGCTATGAAGGCTCCAGTGTTTCTGTCGCAGATTTCCCAACAGAGGGGTGGCACGGATATCATACCCCACAAAACTGAGGCATTTGGAGCCTGTCTTATTAAGTGAAGCAGTGAAGCACCTGGTGATCTGCACATGCTTATACTTGGGGCTGCTGTACATCTGGCAACCAGGGAGCTACCTTTTCTCTGGACTGACCTATCCAAACAAATGGGAAAAGTTATCTTTTACTACCCAGAGAATATTTCCAGGCAGAAAGAGAGGATATATTCTGGGAAACCCAAAATATTTAGTACTCCCAGCTAGTGACACAACCTGTTACCTGTGGCCTTTCACAAATATATGCTATAGTTCCATTAGCTGACAGTATGCAAGCAAGTATGAAGTCCAAAAGGCCACAATAGAAGAGCCTCGAGCTCCACTCTAAACGAATGCAGGCTGAAGTTTTAAGTATGTTTTCACATGCTTACATGATCTTTCTGTGTGTCCAATCCATCCTTCTCAGCAAATACTGTGGAAGGAATACTGTGTTTCGTGTGGTATGGGAGAATTTCTATACAGAATCACAGAATCACAGAATGATATGGGGCTGGAAGGGACCTCTAGAGATCACCTGGTCCAAACCCCTGTATGAAGAAAACCTCAGATATGTGAGTGAGAAGAGCATGAGTAGGTCCCTTCCAACCATGAATATTCTGTGATTCTGTGAGTTCACAAGGAGTTGGCTGTCCAGAGCACAGCTCTGAGGAACTGCACCCAATCCTGCAAACTCTTCCCAGTGTGGGCTGGGAGTAGATACCGATGTGAGTCATTCCTTCCTTTGAAATGCAAGTGTGAATTTGCACCTGAGATGTGCTTTGGAGGTGAGTGGTGCGCACGGGTGGCAGGTGCCCAGGGTGACGGGAGGTTGAGATGAGCTGTGTGTTCGTCCCGTCTGTTGGAAGACCTGCAGACTGCAGTGCCCAGCTCTGGGCTGATTTCACATACCCTTAGCTGATGTGGCTTACACACATACCTGAGTGCCTTTGTGGGAGGTCAAAACTGGCATCTGGTAACAAAAGTCTCCCGGCACTGCTGTCCAGCCTCTTGTTAGTGAATGCATCAGCATACAGAAGAAGCTGGCAAAGGAGGACACGTCATCCTTCTTACTTCAGCAGGTATCTTTTTAAGCTTAAGGGGCACCTGGTTAAAAATGAGTTATACTATTTACAAGTACTTTCAGAGACATTCCTTGTGAATTTTTCCAGGGCTGGAATGCTGTTTATGTGATATTTTCCTTAATAAAGCATTCAGGAGTTGTTTTTCAAGGAGATATATAAATGGGAGTCTACCATGCAAGAGAGGTCATGTGTAGAAGATGTAAGAATCTTTTGGCAATATGAGTTTATTTTATATGGCTTGAAGCTATATTATTTTTCCTCTCAGATTATAAAATAACACTAATCTGTGTATTAATGAGTGGCCTGTGAAAGGTGTGTGAAAGGCCTGCTTGGTCTGCTTGCCTATTGGAAAAGGCTTGTCTCCTCTGATTTAGATGACTCAAAAGATTCTCT
The DNA here is from genome assembly GCA_025769975.1 of Gallinago jamesoni. NCBI lineage: Eukaryota > Metazoa > Chordata > Aves > Charadriiformes > Scolopacidae > Gallinago > Gallinago jamesoni. Next base: position 20,623,976 of record JAOQGH010000023.1, read on the forward strand.
AAGTGGAAATTAATTCATCTAGGAAAGTATCCATGGAAAGAAAAACATGAAAAATTTACTTTCTGGCATCAGGAAAACTTTTTCCTTAGTGCTTTGGAGTACTACAACTGTGGGAAAATAAAGGAAGGTGATAAACCTAAACTAAATCTGGAAATAACTCCCCCACGCACACACCTCTGAATGGTTTTTAGAGGAGACTAAATGAAAGATCACAAACAGAACAAGTAAGAAAAGACATTCTTGTGTTTATTTTCTTTCATCTAGGGTCTAGGGTGAAATATTGATAGAAAATGTAAAGGATTATTTGTCCCTGTGATGTGAAAGCTTGAAGTGGGATCATTGTGTTTCAGAAGTAAAAATGAATGTCAAGCACAAAAGAGTTGTATCTCCATTACTCTAGCAGGAAGATGATACTTCCTGAAGCACTGAGACCATCAAAGCAGCAGGGGCAAGAGCTCCTCAGATCAACTTTGTTCTCCTAAAACAAATGGAAAAAGTCAGTTTTCAGAAATAAATTGTAATTTTTCAATGTGTTTTAATGCATCACTGCTGATCAGCCAGAAGAGAACTGTAGAAAAGAGCCTCCAGTAAGGTATGAGGTGTTTCACTGTTTTTACTAAGCAATAAAATTTTGTAGTAAGAGGGCAATATAAAACTATACATTTTTTATAATTCAAACCCTTTTTGGGTTTTTTTTGTAAAGTATGTTTTAATCCTGGATGTAAAATTTGCCCTATTAGATGAATAACTATATAATTATGCCTCCAGCTTTTAACTGTTACAGCAGGGGACAATGTTCTTTACAGTTTTTGCTTTATCATGAAATATAAATATTAGATTTTCAAATACAATTTTAACAGCTTTTATTTAAATAAAGTCATAATACTCTGGTATGACATTTCCAAAATTCCTCTTGTTAACTCTGGAAACATTGTTAACTGCTAGATTCGGTAAACCTTATGCACATGAACTTAATATAAAAAATAGTTATCTTTGAGGTCCACAGACTAGTAAGCTCCTTCCTTTCTATAGGAGACAAAAATCCAAGTCAGAATTTCATTTGCACTGTACTTTGTATTTTCACTGAAGTTGGTGGGAATTGAATTTACTGTTTAGAATTAATTTGATTTAAACAACAACTGTTCAACCCTTGATTCTTTATTTTGGAGCTGTGTTCATTATACAAGCTGAGTATCAAACCCATCATTTTGAAGAGGGCAAAGGAAAATATTTTTTACATTTTGTTTTTACTTTTATTCACTATGCCTTTGCCACTTGACAAGTGAGAGGGTCATTCTCCCTCTCTGTATCTTCACTCCCTTTCTGCCCTCACAGTCTGGCTTGATTCCTCTGTTTCTTTTGCTCCCCACCCTCACTTACTGTGTTATCACTAAAACTAGTTTTAAATTAAAACTCTCACTCTCCAGAAGACCATTCATATGTACAGTATACTGAGTTTTTGAGCACACAGCTTGCTACCTTTCCCTATGTTGAACCCTTCACTCTTACTAATGCCTTCTATTTCCTGTCTGTAAGCCAGTTTTAAAGCTTACAATATTTGTACTGTTCTCTCTCTCTCTCCTTCTGTTTTTTAAGAGTTCTGAGAACTTTGTTACACCAGCCATCATGCAGAGTTGTCTGAGAGAGAGGAGACCACAGAAGGTCATCCTTCCTCCTTGCTTGGCTGTTGTGCTGTGCCTAATGAAAACCGCTGAGCTTGCAACAGCACCGGCTGTTCCGATAGGGATTAAATCAGAAAGAAAAGTGTTTATTTCAGTGAACCTTAGGCTGTGCCCTAGTACTCTTGCAGTGGAACAAATCATCTCCTATCAGAGAGCAGAGTGGGTTGAAAAGGAGGCTGGGTCCTTATCCCCCTCTCCTTGGATCATTTCTTAGTGGCTGGGTGGGAAGAAGACTGGGAAGAGCAGGACATGGAAGGCAGAAGTTCCTACACTCACTCTTCAGATGAGATGTCTAAAGACTTGATACTGAAGCACAAAAAGCAGAGTTCATTTTAACCCCCCTAATAAGAAATGAAAAGTAAACAATTCTTCGAGAACACCATGACAACTATCAGTAAACAGTTAAAATGTCTGTGCTAAAGAAACCAGGTTACATAAAGTTACCAAATGTTTTCTACAACACTATATTCCTCTCCTGTGGACAATTAGGAAGACTGTTCTGCATTGGAGGACTAGTGTTGACAGCACAGAGCAATGGACATTTCAATGAAAAAGTTGTGTTCTCTTCCTCCTGAGATCCAATAAAGTTTTTATGCATTGGGTTTTGCCTTATTTCACTTCCATTGTGATGTTAACTACAGAATGGTGATATTTATTTATGCGACACTGTCTGTTTGCATGAATACGTAACTATAAACAGGTACTTTCTTTTTTTGATGGAAGCTGTGTAAGTAATGTTTTCCAGTGACGGCTCATACTGATTTTAAACAATGTACCAAGTGACTTTTTAAAAGGGACTTCAGTGATAGTTACACGGCACAGCATCGATTTTTAACTCCATGTTTGGTAATCTATCATACACAAACAAATAAATCCTCATTTGCCAAAGGAATGCTAATAGTGCCTTCCTAAACTGTAAAATCACTAAGTCAGGTTTTCCTGGCTTGCTCCCCACTGGATCTCTATTTGTGAAAATCATTTGCACTACAGAACATCTGCTCCCCCCTTGGTCTTCTGTATTCTGCACATCTTCAAAGCCTAACTGCTGTCGTAGGTGATAATCGTATGTGATTTCATTTTCAGGCCCAGGTAACAAGGCTTCCACCATTTCTCTGGCCTCAAGTTCCTGAGCACAGTATCTGCCATTGTCATCATGGTCAGGAAATTGCACTTTTTAGCAGTGTATTTCTTTGTTCTCAATTCTGTCCTCCCTGGATTTCCCTCAGGGTGCTCCACTCCATGTGTTGATTTGGTTCCTAGTCAGCAAGAAGAGAGGAAGCAGAAATGTGGTGATTTTCCCACCCATAGAGGACCCAGGTTGATCACATACTTTGGATGACATACAGATAAACATATGGACCTTGAAGTAGTTGTCCAAATGGGACATACAAACGTTGGGAGAGGCAGCTGTAATTAATTTAGTACTACAGCAAATCCATGGTTCCTTCCTGAGGGTGAGGGTAGGCCAGGAAGCTGTAATGAGCAGCCTATTGTTCTCACATCACCTAAGTGCCTTCCAGAAGACAAGCTGGCCTTCCTAAGGAAGAGTTCATCACAGGGCTCTGGTACTGGGAATCAGAGGGCAATGCACCCAAGACAGGAGGTCAAAATTTGGCTTGTCAATTGTCCTAAAGAGTCGAGTCAGTAAGAGTTTAAAATAGAAGTTAAAAAAATCTATTCCTGTCTCTTTACCAAAAATTTCCCTTTTCTCAGATGAAAAAGGACCATAGAAACATTGTAGGCAAAGATTTCCCCCTGGAATATAGGAGTAGGAACAAGTCACTAGAGCATGGGAAAAGAACCTTTGTGGACAATGGTAAAGAGATATACCAATTATATTGTAGTCCTGTTATAAATCATCCTGTAGGAATTATGCCATAGGAGTGGCAAAAAGACTATCAACTTTCCAGGATTATGATATGATGGTCCTCAAATAGAGTACGATTTTGGGAACTTTTTCTTTCTTTTTTTTTTTAAATCCAGTGACCTAAATGTTGTGCTATACTTTTCAGAGACCTACAGAACTAACCCGAGAAATATCTCTGCTAGAGAGAGTCCTGGCAGTCTGATTTACCAGCCCACTTATGTAGGATAAGCTGCCATCAAATTAAGTCAGAATCCACAAGACCTTCATCTCATCTATGAACTAGACTGACCAGTCAAAGCTACCGGAAGTCAAAACTAAATCTGATCACTAATTATTACAGATTTGCAGTGTAAGAAAACAGAAGATCTCTAAATTGTAGTTCTGGTAGAGATCAAATGAAATTCTCCTGTGCTTTAATTACAGAAGTTTTGGAAAATTTGCAGACTTTCTGCATACAGGGTAATACAGAGGTCTGGTGACTCTTTAAGAGCACACTGATAACAGGGAGAGAAAAGAAGTGATTGAAATGTAAACAGCAAAAAAAAGGAAAAAAAAAAAAGAAAAAGTAGTGTTCTGTTGAATGTCCCACCTGAATTCTAAAGCCCATGGGAGGGTGCTTTTGTTTTAAATATGGTTTTGCTATTTGGAAATCCTTCAAAGAACCAAGTCTAAACTGCTCAGCAGCACCCTTCCTTTTCCAATGAGAAAAATTAAAATTAATCAGGACTGACATGTAGGAAGAGAAAGGGCAGGGGAGAGAAAGGGAGGAAGGGAGGAAAGCTGGTTGATGCTTTCATACTGCCTTAGCAAAAATTCTGTGTTAATTTAACTCAGAACAAAAGGTGCAATAAGAAGACAAGAAGAGGGAAAAAAGAACATAAATAAATTATGTGTTAATTAATAAATTTTACATTAAAAATGCACAAATGAATGGAGCAATTGATCTTGTAACTAATTAATGATCCTTTAGGAGGATTTATCAGGTACTGCCACTAAAATATATTTTAAAATATTATTAATGTGAGATACGGGAAAAGCTACAGAACTTCAGAGACTGAATGAAAGCATTACAGAGATTTCATTTGTAACTTTTTGTGTCAAGTTTTTAAATACCTTACAGTGATGACAAGACTGACGTTTGAGCAGAGCTTCAGTTAGTGCTGCAGCTGTAATTCATCACGTATAAGGTTTATTTTATTTTATTTATCATACCTTCTTTGAGATTAACCATCAGAGGCTGGATAGTATCTTCAGTTCGTGAAGTCATTGAGGTTGTGTGGGCATAATCTCTCGCTCTTTGTTGGTGGGTGAGTGGGCAGGCACTCTGAAGGCTGGATGCTGTAGGATAAGCAGGATCACATTCACCCAGTGTCACTGTGCTGGTTCAGTCAAGTGCCTTGGGAGTTAATGGTGACAAATGCACATGTGTCGGGTTATAATAACTCTTCTCCCTGAAATCTCTGAGGGGCTTCTCTGAATCATGTCAGTGAATCCTTAAGAGTTGGGTCTGTGTCATCTAACTTCAGTGATGCTCATCTAAACTCTCTCCGGAGTCAGTGGAGAGAGGTAGTCACTCTCACAAATCTGTTTTAGGATGGAATTAACAGGGCCATTGTAGACCATAGGGGGAATGAATAATTTACACACTATGCCTAAAACTTAGGTGGCCAAGTTGGATGAGGTGAATGTACAGTCATTCTCTGCGACTCTCTGTACTAGCTGGAGGATTAATGGAGCACTGCTCACATTGCTATCCCACCACTGTTTCTCACTACCTCCCACCACAAGCATACCCTCAATATGGGAGCAGTGACAGTGGTGAGAGGATCTGGATGTGGAAACATTATCTCCCCGGAAATTCTCCTTTAGTGAAGGATTTCCCAAGACAATTCTTGCTGTGGTTATTTCAGCTTTTTTAATGCCTCTTTAAGCCTCTAACATAAGTTGTAATCAACTGGAAGTCCCAACTTTGCAATGTTATGTGTAGAGCTCTGAATTTGAGAAGTTGCATGTATAGGACTCCCTTGTCATAATTCCCTCAGAAATCTGACAGAGTTCTAGTACACGCAATAGCATACACCAAGCTTCCCATAGAAAGCTGAGAGTAAACTCCATATTATAATCAAAGCCATGTTTACCAGCAGTTGTGTAAGACAAACCCAGTTCTTCATTTTTGGTTTATGTCTTTCTCCTTGCTGTCTTTCTTTTAGTTCTGTGATGCAAATGGGCCTGTCGGTTGCAGCAGTGTGAATCTGACCTCATTTAAGGTTCATTTTTGCAAAGAAAAGGAGGTCTGTTCACCAGGCTCTGAAGATGTTCAGACTATGTTCCTCCTTTGATCTCCAGAGCAGGCTGGGCTCACAGCCTAGGCAGCTATTGCCAAAAATTCTGTGACTCCACAACTCCTACTACCATATACCAGATACCATCTGGTTTATGAGGGTGAGAGTAAATTAAAATTTAAAGTGAGAGGAGTACCTCATAATATGGGTGAATAAATACAATGACATAGTGCCATTAGTGTTATATGTATGTGAGATGTCATATAGGCCACACATAGATGGCTAAACTTTAGAAGACGGGGTCAGTGCCCTTGCAGTTTATCTGGGGAATCACTATATTAATGAGAATCAACCCTAGCAGAAAGCAGAACTTTAAGTGCAGCATTCCCTTCTGGGTTTTTTCCTTTTATGATGCTTCAAATATTCCTCATTCCTCAATAATTTCTGTTATCTGGAGTTGTGTGCGTTTTTCAGCTATCAGTTTGTGAAGGAAGGGAGCTAGTAGCATGGTCTTAATTGGGAAAACCACCCAAGAGTTTGCATGTGCAGCTAATGCTGTCCTAGATTATCTGACACCCAGGAGTCAAATATACCCCAGTACAACTGCACTGGAAATGAGAGGCCAGTTCCTCTCTCACAGCCTGTGGTATGAATCAGAAATAATTATTTTGAAGGAAAGGCAACAACGGCTGTATAAGAGTAGCACAAAGCCCAAAAGAAACTGAGCTCTGGAAGGTCCAAGTGTTCTCTCACACACAGTCTGGTCGTGTTGGGAATAACACAACAGCTCAGCTTTGATTTATGCTTCTGCTCCTGTGCTAAAGAGAAAAAAAAAATGGAAACAAAAGAAAATAAAAACAAGTACTTTGGAAACTCAAAAAGTTCTGCTTCAGCTTTGGTTTTATAAAAAGCAGGTTATTATTTTAACATGTGGGATTCTTATTTTTTCCGAACCTGTCCTCCTGCCTACTGAACAACTGGAGTATCATCTTGGTTCAAGCCTCAGAGATCAGTCTAACAAAACCTTAAAAAGCTACTTCCTTCCTCCCTTTCTGTCGGTCAAAGTGTTAGCAAAATACATTTACATTTCATCCAGTCCAACCAACCACAAGGCAAGGATTTTCAATTAACAACTTGTACACAAGGTTTTTTGCAAAGCAAATGATACTTTTGCTGAGCTACAGCCTATGTTGTGTTATGCCAAAACGTCAAATCCCAGAATACAATGTGTTGAAGTGAAATATGTAAATTCTGCTTCTGTCTTAGTTGTCTAGTCACATACACCACATTAACATGGGATATTAAGGAAATACACTCTAATGATAGGAGAACTGCAGCCAACATCTTGTTCATGGCTGGGCTAATGTCAGTTTTGTGGTAGCGATGGCAGGGGACCATTAATCAAGTGTGAACTTTGATTAATAAAAACATCACCCTGGATGCAAAGCGAAAAAGAAAACATGCCATTTTCTTTACAGGCAGCATAGGTAGCAAACAAATAATGCAATTAGAGAGGGACAATTGTTTGTTTGCAAATACGCTTATGATTATCAATTACAGAACAAAGTGTTATGGTTACATTCAAGACTGTGAAATAATGTTTTCTGTGTTTGACAACAGCCTTTCAGCAGGTAACATTCCTGTTTCCCTTTTTCAGCTTCCTCCAGCGTTTGTGTCTATATTGCTATAGTCTTTCTAGATACTTACAGACAAAAGACTCTTGTTGCCAATTTCTAATACAGTTATGTGGAGTCAAATTCAGGGAGGTGGCTATGTTTCTCCACCATGCTGGTTTTCACCCTTTTTGTTAATGTTAGGTACATTTGTGGAGGGAGGAGGAAGGGGCTACGTTGCAGGTGTCCTCCCAGGCTGCAGAGCCTGTGGCTTTGGTGGTTCTAGCTCCTGCAGGAGAGCTGGAACAATGTGATCCTCCCGGCAAGGAAAGTAGGGCACCCCCCGGTCATCTTCCCAAAAGTCCACAGCAACTCTAGCATGTAACTCAAGATCTCTCTGGTAGATAGAGTTGTGGCTGGAGCAGGATCTGGGGTTGGCAACCGCCACTTTACATTCTGTATCCGTACACAATACTAATAGAAAGTACAGGAAAACAACAGCAACTCAAATTCTGCTTCCTACCTAACAGTGTTTCATTTTCCCATATCCAACCTCAGCTGCTTCCATCACAGAGAGAAGTAATAGGCTTTGTTGCCTATTTGTCTCCGAAGAAAAGAGCAGAAGAATGAGAGTCACACAGAGCTAGGAAAAGATTTTTCCATGGATGTCCCCACAGCATGCAGTGGAAAGACCACATGAAAACCTTTATTGCAAAAGTTTCTCTGAGGGGTTCCTGTTGTAGCAATTCCAGAAAAGCTCAGAAAATTAGCTGTACTATATGTACCCTCTCAGGAGGTTTTGCTGGTGTGAGGACGTTTATTTCCTAATTAGAAAGTCTGTTCTGCCATGGATTCTTAATGAAACTCATATCTGTGCTGAAGGCTCCATTCAGAACTTACCTGAAGGATTTCAGTGATGTGTAAAGCCTTTGGCAAATGTCATCCAGAGTCCATGGGGGATGATATGCTCTAAATATATGCCAATAATTTTTTTGTTGTTGTGAAAATCAGCTTTAGATTTATGACTGCGAACAATAATCTATCTTAAGCTCAGTTTTCTAGTCCTGCATGCTATTTCGCAAATAAAAACACTGTTACAAACTTTGAGCTTTTAGACCGACCTTGAAGTTGGCATGAAAATTTACATACTGAGGGATTGGTTTCATAACGTTAGTACAGCGAACTTATTCCCTCTTCTTAACCCTGCAATGTCCTTATGTGCAAGTTATAGTTCTTGTGCATCCCCTCTGAACACTGTCATGGTGCTGGGGATACATTTCCTTTAGTCACACTAAACAACCCCCACAAAGCAGGTGGTCTGCATTGCCTTCTCCCATTTAGCTAAAGCTTGAAAGAGTGACACCATACAAATATAGTTCCTGGTAGCTATATTGCAACAGGACATTTTTCAAAACTCCTTGAAAGCCTTGAGCAAACATGTAATAGTTACTGTGTAGAAGTTAATGGTTTTGAACTAAGTTTCAGTAGTATAAATCTGGAATAACTTCAGTGACCACATGTCTGAATATGCATACTTGTCTTCAAAACTTGGTTATATTTCAATGTACCAATGCCCCATATACCCAACAGAACACTTTTACAGTAGAGTGCTACAGCTGTTTAATGCTGTCCAGGAAAGCATAATTTGGGAGAGTTCTGCATTAGGCTATGCTCTCACACCAGATTGCAAAAGTGCAAATCCGTTGAAATATATGGAATTATAGCATATAGACTCTAAGAGCTATTGGAGAATCAGAAAAATTGCAGCTAGATGAAATCAAAGAAGGACTTTTATAGAAGCAAATACATGGTTATTGAAACCTGCATTTTTCATGCTCAGTGGGTTTAAGAGCAATACTGTTGAGAAAGTGTCGGGGACTGTTTCTTCATCTTAGTCTTTGGGATGTAGATTTATGTTGCTTCCAACATGTGACACTTCACCAAATAGAGAGCCTTCTAATTCATCATTAGTTCAAGAAGCAGCTCAGATAGATAGGATAGTCCTACATCTACTTTAAATAATTTCTCTAAGGTGAACGCATAATGACAGCTGGTAAATGGTAAGATTACAGTGTACTCACAATGAAAAATAAATCAGTATGTTGTCTTGTTTTAGAATGTAGCAACTTGTAAAAAAAATCTGTATGGTAGTGCTCTAATGGTATTAAAAGACAAGGTCTCCTAAAGTAATAATCACCAGAAGATTTTTGTCCCCTGTATTGATGCAATGAACGGGTGTTTTATATGCTGGCCAGAATTGAATGACACAGAATCACAAAGCCAAAGAGTGGCTAAGGTTGGAAGGCTCCTCTGGGGTTATTTCCCCACATGTGCAGAGTTTTACCTTTCCCTTTGTTGATGTTCATAGGATTTCTGTTGGCTATTTCTCTAGCCTGTTGAGGTCCCTCCGAATGGCACGACAACCATCTGGTTTATCAGCCACTCTTCCCAATTTTGCTCTGCCTACGAACTTGCTGAGGTTGTACTCTGTCCTGTTGGCCAGGTCATTACTGAGGATTTTAAACAGTGTTGGACCTGGTATCAACCCCTGGGCATACAACCAGTGACAAGCCTCCAGCTGAATTTCTGGCTGCTGATTACAGCACTCTTACCCTGATAGTTAGTCAATTTTTAGCCCGCCTCACTGCCCATTCATCTAGGCTGTGTCTCATTGGTTTGTCTGTGATGAACATGATGTTGAAATCCTTGCCAAAGTGAAGACAAACTGCATCAACTTCTCTCCCCTTGCCCAACAATGATCACGTGTGATTTCCTATTCATATGTCCATGCTAGCAACTCCAAATCATCTTGTCCTTCATATGTTTGAAACCAGTTGCCAGGAGGATTAGCTTCTTTACCTTCTTGAGGATCTGGCTGACACTGACCAGCTTGTAGTTGCCCAGATCTTCCTTCTTGCCCTCTGTGAAGGCAGGATGGACATTTGCTCTCTCCCAGTCCTCAATAACCTCCTCCAGTCACCATGATCTGTCAAGAATTATCAAGAGTACCTTCACAGTGACATTGATAACTCCCTCAGCGCTCATGGGTGGATATTCCTCATATCCTATGGATGTTCAGCTTGCTTAAATGTTCTTAACCTGATCCTTTTCTGTCCTCCAATCCTCTTTATATTACTGCTGTTTCACCTACCCATTTCCACTTTTTGTACACTTCCTTTTTAATGTCTGCATTTTGTCAGGAGTGCCTTGTTCATCCATGCTGGCATCCTGCCACCTTTCCTTGATTTCTTGCACATTGTGATGCGCTGGTCTTGAATTTGGAGGAGGCAATACTTGAATATCAACCAGCTCTGCTAGACCACTGTTATATCCATGGCTGTCTGCTATAGGGTTGTTCCAAGCAGGCCTCTGGACAAGCCAAAGTATGCTCTCCTCAAACCCGGGGTTGTAGACCTGACTTTGCTTTTTTCCCGTTTTCTCAAGATATTTAGTTCCACCATCTCAAGGCCATTGTATCCAAGGCTGTCCCTGACCAACACGTCCCTGAGAAATTTGTCTTATTTGTAAGCCTGAGGTCCAGTAGAGGACTTCCCCTTGTCCACTCCTTCATCACATGTGTCAGGAAGGTGTCATCAGTGCACTCTAGAAACCTCTTGGATTGCTTGCGCCCTGCTGTGGTGTCCCTCCAACAGATATCCAGGTGCTTGAAGTCCCCATGAGGACCAGGGCTTGCAAACATGAGACTTCTTCCTGTTACCTGAAGAAGGCCACATCTACTTCTTCATGGTCACTCAGTATTTAGGAGACACCCATCACACTGTTGCCTACGTTAATCTGCCCTCTAATCCTGGCCCATAAACTCTCAGCTGGCTTGTGATCCCTCCCTAGGCAGAGCTCCATGCTTTCCTGGTGTTCTGTCACATACAGGGTGACATACCCTTCTCTCCATCCCACCTGTCCTTCTTGGAGAGCCTGTATTGATCCATTGCAGGACTCCAATTGTGTGAGCTATCCCATCATATCTCTGTGACCCCAGTGAGGCTGCAGCCCTGTAACTGCACGCAGATCTCGAATTTCTCCTCTTTGTTCTCCCTAGATGGATTTTAAGCTATATCTAATACAAATGCCTTATAGTTGCAAATGATACTTATTTGGGTTTTGAAAGAGTAATATTTTATTAGTTGTACACATAGGCATGTAATGTATTACGAGCTGGTATTTTCATCACTAACATATCTAAAGGATAGAGAACACAAGTGGTTTTCTAAATTTAAATATAAACTGCCTTTCTTACAAAGCCATGGTAGTTTACTGTTTTGGGGGCAGGGGGTGGAGCAAATCTGCCTGATCCTGTATCTGTTGTATCATGAGCTGACTCTGTAAAACTAATGTGACCTTCCTCTTTCTCCCTGACATACATGCTGAGCCAGGTATTTTCATGTGGCTGTTATTATTATTTTAAATTAATATTGTTATCTTTATTATTTTTATTTTACAATAGCAATTTTCTCTGACTCAGATGTGCAGAGACCTCTGTGCCACTACTCCAGTTCATGGCCAGTCAACAGTATTTGGAAAGTTGTTTCCATCTGGAAACTCTTTGCTGTCATATGGGAAATGCATTGGTGATGTCAGCCTTGTACTTAATGGAAAGAGATCCACAACACTTGAATTGTCACTGCTCAGCCAAAAGTGGCCAAGAACTGAATGTGCATCAAGCTTGAAATATTTTCTCAGCCACCGAGAAGATCGCTTCATCCAAGGGCTGAAGCTCGTTGGCAGCAAAGGGCACTGCTCACCCTATTCCTGATCTATGGATAAGTAAAGTGCTTCTGTTTCCAGGCTCCCCTTCTAAGACATTTCCTGAGCACTAAAAATGTTTGAAAAATGTAAAAGAAAACAGTTACAGAAAAACGATATTAAAAGAAAATTCCAAACTGCAGTGAATGCCTCCAGCCAAATTTCTAAACTGGGCAGCAGAGAGAAAGGAAATGGTAACATATTTTTGCAGCATTTACACTTTTTATGCTATTGCTGGCACACACAGGTTTGTGCCTGTAGAGAGAGAAAAATATTGGAGTCAAAATCTACCCTGTAGATCTGAGAGTAGAATAATATTGACGTTCAGGTCCTCAGCGTCGGTCTGAAGATACAATTGTGGCCTCGAACTGAACTGCCTGTATGAAGTTGTGAGGGGTTTTTGGGAAAAAAGGCAGCAGAACTGGGATGAGCGAGTTTGGTGGCCCTGCTGAGGGGATGGGAAGGTCCTGACTGGGAGCCCCCAGCCTGCTGGACAATTTGCAGAGGGTTGCTTTGCACCCAGCTGAGACTTTTGGGGACAGGGAAGAGAGTGTGGAAGTCCTGCTGGGAGGACGCTGGCTTTGTGTCTTGGGGAAGAAGAGGCAAAGCAGGTTGGACAGAAATCCCCAGGAAAACCAGCGTTGTTCCTTAGCAGGACTCAGGGGAAACACTTTTGTTTGTTTGTTTGTCTCAAAGATTCACATAAGCACTGTCAGTCCCTTTGAAACTTGTTTAGAGATGAATGGAACACAGCGTTAAGTGCCTGATACATAAATCAAACCATTACTGTAACTGTGGAATGATCAGTAGAGAAAAATAGTCTCTCTTTAGTTTGTTACTAGCCTGGAAAAAGCATTAATTAGCACTAATGAATCACCAGAGCTATGACTGAGCCAGGTTTCCAGCATTGCCAAAACACAAGCATGATTCAATTAATGCTGAAGGTTTTAGTGCATGTGTTTTTATGGAACAGTCTTTTGACACTAGTGTCTTTTTAATAACGCTTTGCAAATCTCTTCCAATATTATTGCGTGCAGACTGAGCTTCCCAATTTACTGCGAACAGTAAAGAGTCAGAAATGCATTTCTGACCTCCTTTTGGAAGAAATACTCATCTGGGTAATGTAATTATGTAAATTACTTAAAGTTAATGGTACTTTCTATTTATGCTGGATTTACTGCTTTCAGAGTTGATGACTGACTAGCACTAGAGCTTAGATATTGGCAGAAAAGTTAAAGTGTTATTTAATTTAATTTAAAGATTCTGAGAAACTGCTCCTACTGCGTAAACAAAAATCTTATCAAGCAACCTCCACAACAACTTGTGTTTTTGTTGGTAATCTTTGCAACTGAGAGACAGGGGCCAAACTATGCAATGCAACTCAATAGGAGATAATGTGTAATCATACCAAGGAGTTGCGAGAGACTGTATATTATTCTTGCTTCGTGTCCACAGAGCAGGGGGAAAGATAGTGAAGCCTCTGCCTTTGCTGTGCAAACAGCTTTGTCTTCCAGGTGAAGTCTGAGCTCAAACCAAGAGGCAGCAGAAGCCGCTGTACCTGAACCATTGAGTGGCACATTCTGCAGCTGCTACTTCATTATGTCCTGGACGGGCTTATTCCTAGAAATTATGAATTTTAATCAGAAGATTACTTTCTAGGCCTTGGAATCCAATGTGAAGAGATTTTCTATCTGTGATCCATAAAATTTAAGGTAGATGGAAGCCTTTCTAGTTAAAAATGCCTGAGAAAGAAAGTGTAATACCCAAGTTCATACTCAGCAGATGTCATCTACCGTGACTTCAGCAAGGCTTTTGACACCGTCTCCCACAGCATCCTTATTAGAAAATTAAGGAAGTGTGGGATAGATGAGAGGGCAGTGAGGTGGATTGAGTCCTGGCTGTGGGACAGAACTCAGAGGGTTGTCATTAATGGAGTAGGGTCAAGTTGGAGGCCTGTGACCATCTGCGTCCCCCAGGGGTCAGTACTAGGCCCAGTGCTGTTCAACATATTCGTCAATCATCTGGACAAGTGGACAGAGTGTATCCTCAGCAAGTTCACTGATGATACCAAACTGGGAGGGCTGGCTGACACTCCAGAGGGCACTCCAACATGACCTAGACAGGCTGGAGAGCTGGGCAGAGAAGAACCTAATGACGTTCAACAAGGCAAATGTAAGGTCCTGCACCTGGGGAGGAAGAATCCCAGGCACCAGTATATGTTAGGGGTGGATCTTCTGGGAAGTACTACAGAGGAAAAGGATCTGAGAGTCCTGGTGGATGGCAGGCTCTCCATGAGCCAGCAATATGCCCTTGTTGCCAAGAGGACGAACAGAATCCTGGGCTGTGCAGGGAGAAGTGTGGCCAACAGGTCGAGGGAGGTCATTCTTCCCCTCTACTCTACACTGGTGAGGCCACAACTGGAATACTGTGTCCAGTTCTGGGCTTCCCAGTTCAAGAGGGACAGGGAACTACTGGAGAGAGTCCAATGTAAAGCAACCAAGATGATTAAGGGATTAGAGCACCTCCCTTATGAGGAAAGGCTGAGAGAACTGTGGCTCTTTAGCCTCAAAAAGAGAAGACTGAGGGGAGACCTTATCTATGTTTACAAGTTCCTAAAGGATGGGTTGAAGGATGATGGAGCCGGACTCTTTTCAGTGGTTTCCAGAGAGAACGAGGGGGAACAGGCATAAACTGGAACATGGGAAGTTCCACTCAAATATGAGGAAAAACTTTTTTATGGTGAGGGTGACAGAGCCCTGGAACAGGCTTCTGAGAGAGGTCATGGAGTCCCCTTCTCTGGAGATTTTCAAGACCTGCCTGGATGCAGTCCTGAGCGATGTGCTCTAGGCAACCCTGCTTTAGCAGGAGAGTTGGACTAGATGATCTCTAGAGGTCCCTTCCAACTCTGTCTGATCCATGAATCCAAGAAAGCTCTATTTTCCTGTTGTACGTCAGGAGCAGACCTAATGTCTCCCTCTGTATTTGGAGTGACTGACTTTTTCCTAACTGTCTCTGCCTTTAAAAAGGGACTTGGAATTCCTTGTTTTGACAAAATAAGCCAATTCATGATCCTGATCCATCCATAGTGCTTGAGGGAAGATGTCTCACAAGTTCTCTAAGTGTGCGTAAACCTGAGCTTGAGTGTAAACCTGAGCTTGTGCCAAACCGATATTCACCAAACATGAACTACCAATGTTTGTAAAACTTATTTCTTGCCGCTCTTCTTTGTCACGCCTTCCAGCCCCTCCACCTCTTACCTGAAACTGTATTGCTTCTGCTTCCTCCAAGGCGAATCTAGAATGTGACTCACCTCCCCGGGTGGGCAAAAAGAGCTTTCTGGCCAAGGGGGAAAGTAGCAGCTCTAGCAACAAAGAAGTTCTGCATTTCCCACTAATTAATAGCCTGAATGTACTGTTTAGGATAAGACATCTTGCATTTTCTCTGGAAATCCTTGATATGGCCATTTAGGCCATGAACAGATGCTACCCCTGATAAGAGAAAGTAGAATCAAAATTCCCTCATGCAAGAAGTAGTCTATACCAGAAACATTTGTTTTAATCTCTTAAACCTTCACCTCCATGAATTCTGAAGAGTTGAATAAAGCAGTATAGCTGCAAGGAAAATCAGATTTGTAAAATTACACAAATTCAGCTATGTTTCACATCCCAGATGGCCATCAACTTTGCCCGTTTCCAGTATGTCTTGGACTTGCAGTCCTCTACTCCTCTTCTTTGCTTCCAAGACTGCCAGCTGAAAGCCTTTTTTCTTAGGAAAGGGCCAACAATCATTCAGTGGGGCTGTCACCTCCTCCTATACCACTAACACTGGGCTTGTTTTAATCTTTTCCACTGTAAGCCAGAATGTCTCAGTACTTATGACCCGTATGTACACATTCATTTTGGTCTAAAACCTAAAACAGAAGGAATTAGGCCACCCAGCTCTGAACTAAGGACATAATTCCCAATCTATTTGTTGTCCCTATGAGAAAAGTATAGGTCTCTGTTCCAGCTGGGAACATTTATGATATTTGGTATGTCTGCACAATCTCACTGCATGGGACAGATTGTCAAATTCTGCTTTTAGTTACATGCATGCAGCCCAAACGAAATCAGTAAGTGATCACAACACCAGCTCTGCAGTCAAATCTAGGTCTTTTATAAGCTTCAGTAACAGATTATTTTTTTCTGTCTACTGTCACATAAATAAAATAGAGAATTAAATTTTAAAAGATAACAAAATAAATTTATAAACACAGTGCAAATTAAGAAAATATCAGAGTCTTAAAACAGGCAACTGTATGCCTTACTATAAAACCTGTTGGCATTGGTGTGGTGTGTTTGTGTCATAACTTTAATTGCATTTAAATGTTGAATTTTATATACTTCATGTGAGGCTGAAACCTGAGAGGAGACCAAACTTGGTAAACAGAATAAGCTTTATTAAAGCAGTGATTTGCAGAGTTACTCCAAGTCTAGCTAAAGTTCCCCGTATAATAATTTCACAGGCCCTACTGTTTTCTCCAAGTCTCCCTCTAACCTATAAACCACTTTGCATAGCTTATGCAGATGGGTACGAGTCAAGATGTTAGCATTTTCCATTTGGATCCTGGCACTGTCTCTTAGCACAAGTTTATTTCATTCTGCTGCTGAGAATCAAAGCCATCCTGTTCAGCTCAAGAGGCAACAAACATGTAGAGCTATCAGAAGTGATGTTTTTTTCTCTGAAATCCAAATTCCTGTTATTTCCTTGGATGCAGCTAACAGTTCTCCAGAAGAAATGGTGCTCTTAATAATAGGAAAATGCACACTACAGTGATCACTTACACTTATAGTACACCTCCTCTTATCTGCAGTTCTGGTGGGCTACATTTATGTCCCCTCTCCTTTTCTCCAAGTGCTCAGTTGATTGTTTTGTTCATCAGGGAAATACCCAAGACAATACTTGTGTGGTTGTAGTGTGCTAGTAATCAACAGTTTGTCCAACTATATTTAACTCTGGTGCAGTTATCCCTAACTGTGTTCCAGTTAGAGTGGCAACAGCATGTTTTTTAGGATACTAAACAATTTTTTTTAAGACCCTGGTACACAAGACAGAAAACATTGACTTGAAAATGAGCAGGACTGGCTATAAACAGAGGGCATGTGCCACAGTGAAAGCAAAGATCATTTTATGTTTTATTATAGTTTAAGGGCTTTCTGACAGATCAGCATTACCTGTTCTAGGACCAGATAAAGTTGGATATGCTTTACATTTAAAGCTGTTTCATTTTGATTCAGAAAGAAGCAAGTTGCTTCTTTACTGATGTATGCAAATTCTTTGGCATTTTTTTTTCTAGGTATGCAGTCAAAACAAAATTGTCTAAAGTTTTTTCCAAGACCAACTCTCCTTTATAGCACTCTTCAGGAAAGATTAACAAGCCTGTGGACACCTCTGAAAGCTTCTGCTCTGTGATTATCTCTATAGGAAGAACATAAATACAGAAAAATAAAAAGTAGTAGAAAGATTGTTTCATCTTCTATCTTTGTTTTTCTTAGGAATGGGCAAAGATATGAAAATCAGAAGATTGTTAGTTGGTGGTGTATGTTTTTGGGAAAAGCGAGCAAATATGTCTTGTTTTGAGCTTTGTGTGTACTGCTGGCTAACAGGTTACCTGAACTTTCTTTGGAGATTTCTTGTTCATACAGTAAAAATGCTATTGGTAAAAAGATGGGGTGTGTGTGGATCTGAGGTGTTACATGATGCATGAAACAGCCATGTATTTCACTTCCAGCAGGAGTGAAGAATATGGCTAGAAAGTGCTCTACTCTTAATTAGGACTATAGCTGTGTATTTATAATAAAAGCATGCCGAAGATCACATGGCAAACACCATCACTGCTGAATCTTTTCGGTGATGTTATCAGGCCTTTTCAAATACAAATGCAGCAGTTGAAGCCAGTCAAAGAATTTCCCCTTAGGTGCCACATCTTTACTTTGTCTTGTGTTTCCTTGGGGATTTACTCAGCTTCAGTGAGGCTTTGCAGGCACATGTCAGTGAAATATCCCCATGGTCACAAAAGGGTAAGGCAACAAGATGGTGAAGATTTCTATAATGAGATACCTTTACCCTCATTTTACATTTTTACTGCAATAAAGATAAGATGGAGAATGAAACTCCAGATTCAAGCCCAAAGCAACAGAACCAAGATCCCCATCTTATCTTCAATCTAAGGGTGTAGTTGGCTTTGCAGAGCCTACGTGCAGTGGTTCAAGAGGTAGATTTAAGTCCAAAGGCTCCTTGAATTAAGGGATGTGTTATCATCTTTCTCCAATATGAATATAAGACCACACTGTCATCTCAGTTACAGTATGTATGTACACAATAACTACCCTGAAGTCCACGGAGTTGCTCTAGATTTGCAAGTGATGTAACAAGTATCTGAACACAGAACATGAATTTCAGTCTCATTTTTAACAAAACTCAACATATCTAAAAATGTGTGCATAAAATGCATTAAAACTGCATAAAATCTGCAGTGCTGTATTGTTCCAGAAAACACTAAGTAAGGGAACTGGTAATACTACCTGTGTCTGTCTGTCTGGACTCTATACTTCCTTACTTCCATAGTTAATGATTAATGATTTTGTAGTTATTAACACTAGCTTAAAGTTTTTGCAAATACATCTTTATGTAGCCCTAGAAAATGTTGATTTGCAGTTCTTAAAATCTTCACTGATAACAGCAGTTATCTTAGTGGAAATTTGGAGTTTAGAAAGACTGTTTAAAAGACTGTTCTTCTGGAAAGGACGGTCACTCCAGGGAAAGCAATATGCTAATAAACCTTCCTGCCATGGCTTTTAGTTTCATATCGTGACTAACAATTTCAAACCAAGACATTCTGTGCCTTATATCCAAGTACCATGAGACTCACAGATAGCATCTGAAAGACAATGCTTTTCACAAGCATATGTGTAATATGTAAAAACAGTATTTAATAACTCAATTAAATTCTAGAATGGCCAAAAGTTTTGTTAGTGTTATGATAAGTCCAAGTTTTGGCAAAATGACTAAAGCCAGTGTTTGTCATTTTTTCATCTGCCCTGTTAATGCTTGTAAATACACTCACTGGAACTATGTGACACAGCCAGGTCTACTGAACAGTGTACTTTGTGAGTTTCAAAATGAGGAAAATTGCACCATAAAATTTTTACGTATGCTAACTGACTGTAAATGTGATTGAATATGTGGGACTTCCTCCAGCTTTGTTCTTTGGTGGATTGCTATTAGTTTACATTTGAAATCTCTGTTGGCCACACATTTCACATTGTCCTTCCAAATGTAATCATTTCTTTCTTTTATCTGATCTCTCTGTTTTCATCAATATTTGACAGCAATTCCCAAAGATACAATATAGCCCACTCTAATATCCTTGCGCATACTGTCTTCTGCCTTTGAAATCCAATACCTAAGCAGTGAAATAATTTATTGTGCCTTATTTAGAATTTTATTTTTTGCATGTGTTTTGATACTGTCCCTTTGAAATGAAAGTTATTTGGAAATTTAAACCAACTGTTCTCAAAAAAAAGTTATGAAATATTGTTCAGTCTCTCCCCTTTTCAAAGATGCAGCATTTATCTTGTTTTCTTTTCATACATTGCTTAAATATTTCTTTTCATCCCAAACCATATTTTTATCAGAATGCACAAAATCCAATTTACACCAGCCACCTGAAAACAAAGTCTAAAAAAATTAGCCCTGAACTAACTCTGAACTAGCCCTAACCTGACTGCTATCCAGAAATCAATGGACATATTAAAGTGAAGGACCGAACACAGTAGTGAATTCAGTTATGTGGCATTTTCTGGCAACAAGAAAACACATCATATGTTAAAAAGGTAAATGAGTTTTCTGAATAAGCACACATAACATAATTATCCCTGTATACACGAATTTAACAATAAAGATGATAGATTTTCAAACAACCTCTAGAGAAATGGTATTTTCCATGTCAGTCTGAAAGATGGACATTAATTAAATGCAAGTTAATAGGTTCTGTACCAGGTTAAAATGGTGAAAATACTTCATTAAAATCTAGAATTTAAAAATACATTGATATTTCTTTACTTTAGAATTAAAATGCAGGATTTTGGATCATATGATGTTGTAATGAGTGTGAAGAGGCATTAAGATAATGTAAGTTGTAAATCTGTTGTGTTTGAACTTCTAAGAATGGGCTTATAAATTTTCAGAAGTAGAGATAATCGTAGATTGTGTCTCCTATTAAACCATAGTGAAAAAATAAGCAAAATTATTAATTATTTTGACATAGATGTTATGATTAACAATGATTTAAAAATACACTTTTCAATTTTGAGGGAAGATAAAGAATGAAATGCCACTTCATCTAAATTAAAATAGCATTGATATACGACCCAGTTCATAAAATGAACCAGAGTACTTTCTTGCAGGAATATAGAAACTAACCCCACCAGGGCTGAATACATTAACTTTTTGCTCAAGGAAAACCAGATACAGCTCTTGTAAATTGACATTAATAAGAATTTGTAACAAAATAACTTTTCAAAGAGGAATGTAATTTTTATTTTAAGCTAAATATGTTAATACGTTAATTTTAACAAATGTCCGTTTTGAAAAAAGAAACAAAACACAGCCTTTCAATAATGTGCAAGATATCTCTTGATGAAAATGTTGACTGTTTTTTGTATTAAAACCTAAAAAATTAAGTGATAAACTTTTAACCAAAATACATCCTTTTCTTATCTAGATAAGATGTTGCAACTGACTTCAAACATTTTTTAGATTTGTATTACATGGGATTTTTGAAACCTTGTTCCTTTCAAAAGAGCAGAATTTCCTCTCAAATGACAAGCTAGTTCCTGCCTACTCAATTATGTGGTTATACTATTCCTGGGCTTAGCGTTACTCCTTCTGTTCAGAAAAGAGCCTCACCCTTCGACAGGAAATACAAATTGCATTTCATTTTTAACAGAACATTGAGGTAAGAATGAAAAATGTCTTGCTGCATTGCAAAAGTGTTAATTTCTATGCTTTTTTTTTTGGCCAGGTTTGTGGCAATCAGTTTTTCACAGAGCTCTGATCCTGAGTGATTCCTTTGGTCACGGGCATCTGAATGCATGACTGCTCTGCAGTTGTGGGTGTGTTGGCTGCTTGGGCTGGGATGATTTTGATTTTCTACAAAGAAACTTGTATTTCCCAGGTAATGCATTCAGGCTTCATCCTGACTGTAAGCACAGTTCTCCCCCATGTGCTCCCTCACCAAACTTGACTAACTATAAGTGCCCTACTTTGAAGCAGGTTAACCTGTTTCATCTGTCCACATGTGGTATAATTTCTGCACTGTCCCATTGGGGCCCACTGATCAATAGAGCTGGTTTTGGATGAGAAGAGTTCTTCCTGGAAGGGAAAAAACTACTGCATACGCAGTTCTGCACATTTAAGGAGAAATAAAATGATGTTCATGGAGCTACCTGTAACCCATTTGAGCTGCAAGGGGTACCAGTAGCTTGAGCTGTGATATTCTCCATGTGGTTTGTTTCCATGAATGCTGAATATTCCCGTGGCATTACCTAATCTACATGACCACTCGCTCAGTGTCTGTCTTCTTTTGTCATCACTCTTTGCAGGCAAAGAGGTTTAAATATTCTTGAACCATTTTTGCTCATTTGGGTTCTGGAGCAGCTCCCTCAAAGCAAGTGGAAGGTTTGGGTTCTAGGTATTCAAAGGGTTTCACAAAATTTTAACATCTGTAATAATTCCTGTTATGGAGTCAACTGGTTCAGCCAAGATTTGTGGAAAAAATGACTTAAGAACTGAATGATCAATTAATGTGTCCAAGTACAGTTTAATTTGACTAAAATTCCTAGTATTAGGGCAATAGGAAGCAAGGGTTTGTGTGCAAAATTTGCAAGTGGATATAGTCCAAGAGATATCTGCTTCTACTCACACCACAGTTTTTGGGGTGAAGTGAAGAGGTGAGAGGGGTTGGTCTATTTATACCCTATGTTCTTTCCATTCTGCTTTGCTTCCCTTTTTCTTGTGTTCTTCTGTCATCTAGTAAACACTGTATTGGTCCTCATTAAACATTTCAGTGTTTGGGGCAGTCCTTGTTTGCTCATTTCAAATCGATATTCATGAAAGTTACTGTTTGGGATTTGGGTTTAAGACTACACAGAAGTGTTCAGGTTTTACAAGGAAACAAAAGAATATGTGTGATTCCTAAATTGGTGAGTCTCAAGATGATGTGAATTAACAGTTTGGGGACTGAACGTGTGGAATCATGAGTAATGGAAAAGAAAGTGCTAAATGGGAGAAGAAATGAATGCTGGACTGAGACTGGCAACCAATGGTATCAGTCATAAAAAGAGACTAATAGAAAGAATAGAACATGTGTTGCAATGTTCACTCACTTCTACTTGCTGGCCTATTCGGAATGAAGAAATAGAACAGTGATTGAAAGAATAAACATTCCAAATCTGAAAGCACATTTTGAACACCTTGGAGTAAATTCTTGTTTGAGGTTTGAATTCGTTCATCCTGTCTGTATCTGACAGATATCTGTCTGTATCTGTTTGGCCTCCCTTAATTTGCAGCACATGCTACAGTCTGTGTACAGTGGAAATTTTGATCTGAATTACATATTGCACATAACCTGATTGCCATAAAAAAAGTCTGGAAAAAATGTAGCATCTCTAAAAAAATTTGTTTTCATTGAATCAGGATTTTAATGTTAACTGTTCAATATTCAAGAAATTACAAATAGCACAGCATATCTTGATTTGATGTTTGGTATGCACATTCAGTTAGTGATGCATTCCATCCTGGAATGGAAAGCTTCTATAGCACTAAATAAATTTGAGACCTTGAGCTTATATTTTGGCATCTTTTTAATGAATTCACCACCCAGCAAGTTTCAAAGGTTATGATAAGATCAAAGACTTCAAAACATGTTCTGTCATTATTTTTTAAGTTTGTACTCTGACACAATTTACAACATCTCTTTTGGAAGTAAAATGTTGCATGTCTATAAAAATACTGAATTATTTTTCTTATTCAATTCCAAAAGATAGAAGAGGACCGTATGTAAGGACACAGAAACACACAAAGAAAAGTTGTTCTAAAGATATGCAAACAATTTCTTTGAATGTGGCGATAGTGTCAAGCAGTAAAGCACTGGGTGTGCACTTTCTAGTTTAGTTACATAAAAATGAATTAAAGAAACACAAAGTATTCTGTTAGACAGCAAGTTCAGTTTTGTCTGTGCATCTATGCATATCTATGCATATAGGAATTTATAGGACTATAATCTTTCACTCGCATGGCTTATGGAACCTAGCATGGAGTAGATTCACAGAATCAGAAAAATTGTAGGGGTTGGAAGAGACCTTTGGAGATCATCTAGTCCAATCCCCCTGCCCAAGCAGATTCACCTAGAGCAGGCTGGACAGGAATGCATCCAGGCAGGTTTTGAATACCTCCAGAGGAGGAGACTCCACAACTTCTCTGGGCAGTCTGTTCCAGTGCTCTGTCATCCTTAAAGTAGAGAAGGCTTTCTGCATATTCAGATGGAATTTCCTGTGTTCCAGCTTGTGTCTGTTGCCCCTTGTCCTGTCACCAGGCACCACTGAGAAGAGCCTCACCCCATCCTAAATTGGGGATGGATTCAGTTTCACACTACATTGTGAATGAATTATTTATCATGTGGCCTTTTGCTGTGCTATAGATGAAGCTCCCTCATTTTCTTCTGGAGGCTCAAATAATGCCCAAGACAAAGTCCTCTTGTGGAATCCTAGAGCTCTCATTTTTACTCTACTTTGGGGTATAAAGTTATGCTAAATATCTGTTCCTCAATACTATCAGAAACCTTCCGTGTATAAGAAAATTTTTCACCCACTTAGTAAAAGCAAGATTTTGGTTCTTCTGTGCTTTCTCCCTCCCTCTATCCTACAACGAATAGAACCATAACTATTTCCAGCTCCAGGTAGGCCTGAGGAATACATAAAATATATAAAATAAGTAGGGAGATGAAATTTTTAGAATAGTTAAGAATTAAAATAAAAAACAACAAACAACAGAGAAACTTATAATAGTGGTCTATGTATATCATAGCAAGTAAAGAAATAAAAAAGGGAATATGGGCATCTGCAGAAAACTTCCATAGGAGAAGAATATTTCTTACGGAGAAGATTTTCACTCAGCATTAGTTACTTACAAAGAACTGGTTCTCTGCCAAAGCAGTTCACATATTTATCCCAGACCTTAACAAAAGGCACACTCTTACCCTGCATCAGTTTCTCAGGAAACAAAGCATTCAAGGTCTGCTTCCAGAGATTATTAGTGCTCTCTAACTTGGGTGTTGAAGATAAATGTGCTCAAGTCAACTGCAAGCACCTCAAAAGGCTTCACATGGTCCAGCCAAAACCCTAAGCCCATATAGCTGGCCTAAACTGGCACAGCTCCACTTTGTGGGCAACAGTGGGGTACTGTTGATTTACACCAGATGGGCATTTGACCTCTTCCTTTCTGCTAAGCAGACTTGATAGACATAATCTTTGACAAAAAATAACAATGGGCACCATGATCTAAGTACTTTGGGAAATGATGGGATAAAAGCATCCAAATGTGCTAAATATCTCAATGTATTGAACCTACTCATTGTGAAGGCAAGTCAAATACTGTGCCAGTCTTTCCCCCAGATTCAGCAAAACGTGAGAGAGCAAATCAAAACAAAATCAAATCTACAGCTAGGTCTGCTCCAGCACAGGCTTTACTATGGGATCTCTCAATACAACATGATGTGTTTCTTTTAAATGGATTGAGAAATTAAACTTTTAATGTATCTGTCTAATATATAAAGTGGAGCTTCCTGATCTGTCCATTGCAAAGTACCTGCCTTGCACACATCATCCATCTTGATGTGAACAAATTGACTCCAGATTCTGAGCAATTTGGATAACTGATTTAAACATTTGTGGAGTGAAATCTTGGCTTTTTATCCACAAGATTCATAGGCATTAGGATAAAACACCGTAGCAGCAAGATTTTAGTCATATAGCTGTGAGGGTCACCAGCCCTGGAAATGTGGTGTGTGAGAGTACTGCTGTCCCACCTGAGGACCTCAGCAAGTGTCTCTACCTGGCCACACAATGCACGACAGCTTGATCCAAGGTAGGTCAGTGGTTCTACACCATTTTTTCCTCTGTTCCATAGGGACAGCCCATCTGGGTGCATAAGAGGGATATCCATATCTGCCAGCTTAATGAGTGTGTTAGAGGAACACTTCAGCTCTCTATCCCAATTAAGAGCTTTGATATCACAAGGGAGGGAGTGACAGCTGACTGCCCAGCTATCCAAAATCCTGCTCAGGAAGGAGCAAATCGCAGCTCAGTAAAAGCCTGATCCTGCCTATGGCAGGATGTGGTGGTGCAGGAACATATCAGTGTAGAACAGGGTTGGGTCCTGGGAAAGAAAACCAGAAAGAAAACCAGAAAAGTAAATGTCTGAACTGCAAGGCTCCTCAACATCTTTCTCAGCTTTTACCCTGCATGATCAGGGCTATAACAATGGCTCGGGAAACCAAGAATTGGTCTGCCTTTTTTTTTTAGGGGAAATAACACAGGACATTTTAGAGATATATAACCTTTCCTAGCTACTCACAGAGGAAATGATTCCTAAGGATTTCTTATCTTAAAATAAAATAGGTGACGATGGGAGAGAAACAGAACAGCTGTTTAGAAGCTGTCTTAAAAGAAAACAGAAAAGATTGTGTTCTTCGATGCGGTCCCGCTGCTTTAAGAAAAACTTTCATAGGCAATTAAAAAGTGAAGTAATGATAATAGTCTGACAAAATCCTTCTTTATCTTTGCTCCCTGACTTTACCTATCATTGCAGGAAGACCAGTTCACAGCTTGACCATATCTTTGGTTGCAGCATATGAATCACTATTCTCCAAAGAGGTATTATTTACTTAAAAGTGATTAACAGGGATAAGAAGGGTCAGGGTGTTCCACTTTGTGCTGTTAGATGAACTAACTTGATGATAGGCATAATGCAATGGGTCTGGGAGAGCTGTGCTGTGTGCCAAAATGATCCCATGCATTATCAGATCTTACCTACCCTTGTTTAAACTAAACAAAATTGTCAGCTACTTGGTTACATTTTCCATATGGTGCAGTATCTTCCGAGCAGCAACTTGAATCAATCTTTGTGAAGAAATATTTTGAGTTACTTTCCTGCTATTCACATTTCTTTCAATGGTGAATGCTGAGAGCAATAATAAAAAAACTAAGGAGTCCATGTGCTTTAATTAGTCTGTTCTTGTAGCTATTGTTATTATTAATGGAAGACCCATGTGATATCCAGTGGAAAAAAACATTTGAAAGAAGTTTTTAAGAAGGCAAACAAATTACATCATTTCATTTGGAAAGAAGAAAATGGATGGACCTGATTCTCCACTCAGCCATGTCATTTTTCTACATAGCTGATTTTCTAACACAGCTGATGTTAGTAGAACTTTCCCTAATTCACACCAGGATGAAGAACAGAACCGGAGAACAGGCACAGGGTGTGTATTTATGCAAGTCTTTCAACATCAGTTCTGAGCTGGAAGGGTGACCATAGTTTGGAAGCCAACCCTGGAAGCCTTTCTTAAGGACACTCAGTGTGAATGCATTTGCTCAGCCCGAGTAGAGTGGCTATTTGCTGGAAGAAAGGCAGGGTAGCAGGGTAGAAAGAAATAGTAGAAGAAGGAAACAAAGCTTAGATCTGGGAGGGATGGGATGTGAAACATATGTCACAGGATAACACAGTGGGATGATACGGTTGGATGAACAATGAAGGAAGGAACATAGGAAATAAGGAGTTGGGGGCCCAAGTTTTTGGTTGGCGGGAGCTTACCGTTTATTCTCTTCCTTCCAGCCTCCTTCTCAAACTCTGCAGGACAATATCCTGATTTCAGTACAAGTCCTCAAAGACCTGGAAGCATCACTGGAAAACCAGATCATTTTATCCACTCACATGGGAACTGGCTGAAATAAAATGTACAGAAAGCCATTCTCCAATGACTTGTGATGTGAGAACAGGGAGTATGGGGAATGGGCAATAGTGATGGATTCATTCCTTGGCAGATCTTCTTGGCCATTTCCTTCCACACTCTTCAACCCAGGGGAATTTGACAGCTCAGCTACTCCAAGCCTCTGGAAGTTTTGTTGGAGCAGAAAATGTTATGCTGATTTCTGTTCTTTTCTACACCAACAACTGTATGTGTTTTCATCTAGAGTTAATTTTGATCCAGAGAGTCTTCTTTTAAATTATCCTCTTAAATTATGCTTTTATTCTTCTCAGGGTTTTTAAAGATGTTGCATGCTAATTCCATGGTGATTGCCATTCACAGATTTGTTTTAATACATTTTTCCTCTCTATCTTTATTTGAATGTCAGAACCCATTCAGCATTCCTGAAGGTTCCTCCCAATCTCTGCCAGGTCACAGAGGAAATCCTGCTCGTTAGGTTTGGTCACCCACAGTGTGAGAACTCCACCTCAGAAGCATCTTTACAGCCCATTTTCCTGTCCCTCCAAGGGACAGGGACTTCATTTCCTGACCCCACTCACTGAATCATTTTCTCAATTAGGCCAGAAATGTTAATGCTCCTTGAACAAATAATTTCCTTTAACTGGAAATAGTTTTTCTTGTGCAATTAGCAGTACAGGAAACAGTTTTGTGTTGATATGGTTATTTATTATTTCCTATTAGTGAGCAGCATATCCTGTGATAATTTTCATAATTAGTAGGTCAAGTGCAAATTTCGTCAGAATGCACGTCATAGCCTTCAGGATTGAAATGCTAAGTACAAAAATAGTTTGGAGTCAGATGTCCTTGCCTTCAAAGCACCTTTGGCACTGTGCTTACTTGTTCCTTAACAGTCTTTATTTAAGTATAAAACAGTAGCAGAAATGCATTTATCTTCTGTTTCTGTTAGAGTTGTCCTAATCTGGGATATAAAGGAATGGAAGTAGCCCCATGCCATTATGCTTTGCCAGAGGGATGGCCAAGGAAAGAGCCCATGGCACGTAAGTCCTCCTTCAAACACAGGACTAACTACCACACATATGATGCTAATACTACACCAACTAAACCTTTAGGTGACAGACATGATTCACAACAACGGTGAATTGGATTCCCTGCAGCAGGGCACTACGTACTCGTGTATTACCCATTTCGCTGGGGGGCAGAAATGGCTACAAAAGAAGCAGGAAAAGAAGTGCAGGGACACGATACAGTAAGGGGCAAACACAGAAAAAAATCTAGGTATGGGTTATGTTTAAAAGTGATAAAAGAGAATAGATTATATTCCTGGAATTTTCAGGCAGTTTTTATTTTGGAAAGTCATAATTAAACTTGCACACATCAAATGTTTGTGGTCAATGAACTCAGTGCTCTATCTTCAGAGCAAATCTCTGGATTCCTCTTCTATACAAGGAGGCTGGAATATAGTTTCTTGGAAATACTTTAAAAATGCCTCTATTTTCTCAATATTTTCTGCTGAAAAAGCTCCATTTTTCATCCAGCTCTACTCCTGCTCATTTTTGTGGAGGAGGACTCCCCACTTTTGGATTAATTTCTCTTTGGGATTGGAGATGTGTCTGTTTAGGTGGGCCTGGTCCACACAAGCTTAAAGCAGCCTGGGTTGTGTTGGACTCTCTGGGCTGTGCTCTGGGGCTGACGCATGAATGACTGAGTCCTCCTACACGCACACATGGTCACTTAACACTTTTTATAGACCTCTCCTTCTAGGCTTTCTTCATTTCTGTTAATTTTCTCTGAACTCTGTGAACACAGTAATGTCAAGAGCTGACTGTAGCATTCTAGGTGTCGTGCCATTGTTGGTACTTTGCCATTTAAAGAAAGTTTCCTTTTTTTTGGCCTGAGACTTGAATTGTCTGTAAATGCATCCCATATTTGCATGAGGCTTTTTGCCATTTTAGCAGATGGAAATTTCATATCTAATTTATTGTCCATTGGGTCTCTTTCAGTACCATTGCTTTCCAAGTATCTCCCTCCTATGAAATTAGTATTAACCCCCTCCTCACATCCCCCCCTCCCCCCCCCGCCCCCCCCCCATATAATTATCCAGCCCTTTCCCTGCTAAAAGACCCTCAAACAAAACCTGGAATTAAATATGTGAAACTCAAATGTACACATTTGGTGCTCTGAACTCCTGATGCTTGTATTGGATCCCCTGACTGCCTGTGAGAGCAGGCTGTGCTGGGATCAACAACGGATAAGCAAGAGGTTTGCTGCAATCAATGTTTTCCTACTGGCAAAAAGCAGAGGAAGGACCATGCCAGGACTGACACAAACATTTCTCAGGGTGAGGAGCAGCAGGAACACAATTTTTGCTTCTCGCAGGGGCTAGCAGTGACAAGAAACCATGTAAAGCTGCTCTGGGCTTTGCTGCTCTGGCCAAAGTGGAAGCGGATTTTTTCCACTTCCTTGCATAGCACAACCGCTCCATTAAATTAATAATCCGACCCTTAGTGCCACAGATGACAGAGGAGGCCTTTGAAACTTGACTGAACAAATGATTTCAGCACACAGTGAACTCTCGGCGCACACAGGCTCCTCTCTTCATCAGTGAAATCATTAGTTTGCCTCCACTTAAATATCCTGCTGAATCAGAGGCTAGTGTGCAGTCTACCAGCGGGAGCTTGCTGGGGACTGGTTTGTTTTGAGCAGATGCATTCTTAATTCCCTCTGCCTGCCCCTTCCTTAGCCTGGTTATTTCTCAGCGAGGGGTTCAGACCTTCCCAGGAGTGTCCGGGGCTGACTCACCTTGTTGTTTCCCCCCTGGAATCAGCCAGTGGTGGGAAACATGCGCACCACTGGCTCGGGATTTGAACATGCAATAGGGGAAGAAATTTGTTTTCTACAAGTGATGGTGAACAGGGAAGGGAAGAAATTCACATTAGTCAGGCCCAGGATGGGTGAACAATCCTGTTGAATAAAAGTCTGTAAGCCATGCTCAAACAAGGCAGATATTTACAGGGGCAGAAGGACTGCATGGAGGATGAATAGTAATTTTTATAGAACTGGAAATCCAGGTAGGGCCACATTAAATACTGAGAAGTTGTTTAAATTGCCACTTTCCAAGAAATCATATGTTTTGATACCACAGTATTATCAAACCATTTTTTTTCTCTAGGACCTAATCTTGAAAGCTCTGAACCAGCAACCCTTACAGCCTTAACATACAGCTGTAGAGGGGACTAATGACAGTCCTGGGAGAAAAGGGACCCTAAGGGCCCCAGAGGGTCTGTCTCTGGGGGAGAAAGTTGCAGTGCAGGTACAGAATGGCCACGGGATGGCCCTGGGGCTGCACCCCCAGCATGTGGTCCTGGTCCTGGAGCTCTGCAGCTCCCACAGAGCCCCAGTAATTACTAACGCACTCCAGAGGGTCTCCCCATCCTAGTTTTTATGAGGGCGGTGAAAAACAAAGTTCATTTAAAGGTGTCTAAATGCACTGCTGGGGTGCAAGCAGCACATGACAAAATTTCAACATGTTTAAACATGTACTTTTAAAGTTTAAACATGTAATTGTTGCCTTAAATAATTGTCATTGAATTTGTCCCCCTAATTTATCATTAGGGAAGGTCTTGATTTGCCATTACTAGGGCATACATGATGTAAGAACACAGAGTTTAACAGAAGAACAGGGAATCTGACGAGTGATGAGGTTTACTTACACATCTCTAATCCATCTTGGATGCAAACATCTCCAGCATCCAGGGACTGTTTGGATTCAGAGTTTTTCTCCAGGCCCATCTGTCCTTTTTTCAGATGACTGTTATTTTTTGAAACATAACACTGTGCAAATAAAAGCAAAGCCATACTTGAATGTCAAGAAATGCATGGAGAACATCAGTAATGTAGAGAATATATACTCAGGGAATAAGCTTCAGCAGGAATGCTAATTTAGTTATAGTATTTAAAGCTGACTGCAAACAGCTGGGTAGCATTAACTCTATTAGGGAAACAAGAAAGGTGGAGCAAAATCTAGGGGACTGAGGTATGACAGTGCCAAATGTATGGAAAAGATTTGGAATATGTGAAATGTACTGCTGTTGGACCCACACTATGTAATAATGGTGATGTGGTGTGCAGTTATCTCTGGGACTTCCCAGCACACTAAAGGTTTTGTAAAGCCATGTCTGAGGCTTGTGGCAGGCCACTCTCTCGATAACACAGCAAGGAAACAGAAATACAAGTTAAAATAGCATGGGCCGTGTTCTTTTATAGAGGCTTCAGTCCTACCAGAGAGGAGATCCTGACAGTCCTTTATTCTCTTTTCACACACACGCTGCTCTACTCTGCAGCCACTCAAAAAATCTGCAAAGTCAAAGCTGAGAGATTAGGCTTAAACAACATCTGCTTCAGCTACATAGCACTTACTTTGCACTTTACATTTTCCAAGAGCTGTGCAAATGTTAACTAATTAGTCTGAATCCCAGCAATACCATTCTTGTGGTGGTAGGAGGTTTTATCTGCTTTTTGCGGATATATGGAGGCAAAGCAAGCTCCAGAAGTAGACTGCAAAACTTGACTTCACAGAAGTAGACCCATGTTCAGGCTGTTTCCATAGTTGAAGTGCAAGTTTCATGATCTGCAATGTTAAGCAGAACTGCTTTGTAAGGAGCTGGTTACTAGTGTAAGATGTTCAAAATATGGCCCTTTGTTGCTTGCCCAAGACCACACAGTGAGTTAGAAACAGAGCTGGGATTTCACTTCCTTTAACTCTGATTTTTCTCACAGTTGTGGTTTCATTGTAAACCTCATGTGTTGCTTTCATATTTTTTGCATTGCACGGTGTCTCTGTACCTTATGGTAGATTCATTTTTTACCTTCTTATTAGAAATGGGCCAGGGCCTGAAGTGGAACAGAAGATAAGGTGCTTCTTGACTCTCTGAGGACAGTAAAGTGTGTGTAAATTTTCATCAGTTGGCCATTTTTCTGCTTCCTGTGGAAATAGAGAATATGGGATGCCACAACACATGAGAGGTGATTGAAGCAACTCCTCTTTAGAGCTAGACAACTAATTAATAGCAATTTATCCACTGGCATTTGTGCTTTTATGTTCTCGTTTACTCTTATCATGTTTTATATTCTTCATGTGTTTCTTTGCAAAAACAACGTTTGGGGTCTATTTGAAAAGCAGCCCATTAGGGAAAACTAATTTTTTTGCAGAACTGCACCATCTGTTTGATGGGTTTATCTGTGCTCCTCAATGAAATGGCTTATACAGCTTACCGAGAACTCTGTATTTCTAAGCATGCAGTCAAAGTCAGACAAAGTGCTGCTGACCTGTGCTGTTACCACTCCCAGGCCATTCCTGGCTGCTTGTCCCTTCCCTTCTGCCAGAAGTTACTGTCCTGTCAGATCTGCTAGGTGAAATAATTAATTAGGAATTTCTTTAGTCTCCGGCTATGCATTTCAGTTTTTTTAAAAAAATGCCAAACTATATTAAGCTTCAGAGTATTCTTTAAACCAACATCATTTCACAGAGCTTAGCTAGAGAGCAAAGGGAGGCAGAGCTGCACTGCCAGGGCTTGAAGCTCAGGAAACTTTTCTTTAGCGGTGGCAGGGAGCAGGGATGGGGAGGAGGCTGGGGATGGCACTTGCTGTAGCTGGGTCAACAGTAGCGGCCTTAGGTGGGCCAAGTGTGCCCGAATTGTATGGCCAAGTGTAAAATTCTTATTAAAGTTTGGTTTGGAATTTGGTTTTGGAGAACAGTTGAAAACTCAGTCTCTAAAATTAGCTTTTAGCAAGTATTCTTGTTTATAAAGTTCATTCACTAGCATGTTTATGGAAAGTGAGCCCAGAAGGGAAGGAATGCAGTAAAAGTACTTTCATTTGAAAATTCAAATAAAAATATTTGCTTTGAATCAGAGGCTTTTTTTTTTTCAGTCCTTCTGTACTCTTTGTCCAGTTTGTTAGTACTTTTGTTGTCCAACAATCAGAGTCACTGTCCTGAACTTTCCTCTTCTCATTGCCATGCAGTGCGTGTGAGTGAAGGCTCGTGCCTGTTGTGTGGGAGAGCTGTTGGTCTTGTTTGTGAGCATGGGAAATCATTGCTATATTAAAAAACCCAACAACAGAACCCAAAGTCACCCTCCATTTTGGGAAGCCGAGTGGCAAGAAGAGCTGGGAACTGCAACTATTGCACTGACAGCACCAGTAATACCAAATGTGAAAAAATTAATCAAACCTTCACAAGATAGGCTTAAGATAATGAGGTTTCTAAACCGACACTTTTCATTTGTCTTCTGGATTCTGAGAAGAGCTCAATAAATAGTAATCAGTTTATGGGATTACCTATTTAATTTCCTTTGAAGTTCCTGTCTTCTGCTGCTGGCTGCTTGTTCCTGCATCTTGCCTCTTGGGCCAAGCTCAGCTACAGAGGTGTTCTGCATTTGGTGTAAGGAAGGAGGGAGAAAAAGGGTGTGGAAAGAAATGGCTTTGGTAAGGGGGGCACAGAAACTACTTGAAACAGTGAGAAAGTTGCTCAGGAGGCAGAGTAGTGGAAGTGAAAATGGCTTGTGTTGCTTCCTCGGTTCCTTGCACATCTGCTAATGCTAATCAGATACCAAATCCTGTGAGCACTCACTTTCATACACTTGGAACTTGATGGTAATGTACTCGGATAACTGGGAGGGTTGAGACATGACATCACTGTTATGTGGGATCCTGTCATTCTTACCTCCTTTTCAAGCGATCACAGGTTTGACGGGAGGGCATGGTGTGATAAAGGAACCCAAAACTGCTTGTATGTCTCTTCCCTTTGAGAAAATACAATTCTGCTGCCCTAATAGTCACTTTTTGGATTAAAAAGTGCTTTGGTCACTTTTGATCATACGTTAAGAGCTGCAACATGGCAAATGCAAAGTCATTCCTCTAACTTTATTGTACCAGCTCAGCATGAAGCTGGTATGCATTAAGAGTTAACCTTATTATCTCTATTAATTACTTTTATTTGGTTACTTCCATTTAAATACAAAAAAGTCTATCTAACTTCTTATCTCTGTTAGTTATGGAGGGAGACAGATGAAATCCCTTCACAAATGATATTAGAAACAAATGTTTTCCACCAGCTTTGATCATTTTGTGTTGGCAAGCTCTTTGTTTTCATCCTTTTAAGCAAGTAAGATCACTGTGTAAAGAGGTGGACATGAACCAGAGCTGCTGATCTGAACACACAGATTTTTTGAGAACTTTGGATCCAGAAATTAATATCTAAGAAAAAATAAATACACCAGGAGGCAAGGACACCCTTTGATTTGAACCTGCTTCAAACTCTGCAGAGATTGAGATGTGAAGGTGAACATGGGTCAACTGGTTCCTCTTTGAATGTTTTAATGAAATGAATTTAATGGATTTGGCTTACTTCTGCTAGCTAGGCAGACCTGCAAACAACCCAGCAGACAAAGTGGGAAAATTGAGCTGGCAGGGTCCTTGCCATCTCCAGAGATGTCTTAATCAAGTACCTTTTACAAACACTACAATCATGTCATTAAAATTTTTAAGAAGTCAATCAAATTCTTTCCCACATTCATGTGTCTTTAGCTGTGTGTGGTAGGAAAAGGATCCAAAGAGTTTTTTCTCATGTGTTTGCTTTCGTGGCAATAAGCTGAACTGTTCCCCAGAGCCTTTGCTTTAGGATTTCATGGTACTGGAAATTTAGTGGGCTTTAATTTGGCCTTGCCTTCTCTTCTGTTGTAAAATGTGTGACAGTTACTGTTCAAAGACATATTTCAAGTTTTCCTTGTTTAATGAAGGAGCCGGTGAAAAAAACATAATTTCTGGTGGAAATAGTTTTAAACTCCATATCTTCATCAGTCAGCTCCTTGTTCATCTATTATTTTGCGTTCAGAAATGAGGGTACTTCAGAAAATGTTGTTCGATTTGTGTATTGTTCGTTGCTCATATACTTTTTATAAAAAATCCCCGGTTCTCACATGGCTATCAAGAAGGACAAAAACCAGTTGCCTGTAAGTTCCTCTTCCTTCTCTTATCCAAAAAAGAACACCCGAGCAAGTATTTACCTTAGCAACTCTGAATTGCATATTTTAGGTTTTTATTATTTTATGTTCTGTTATCTTTTATATTGTGCTTTTTTGTAAAGATCCTAAAATGCCTTACAAAATCTGCTTTGCATCATGCAAAGCATCTATTTTGTAGTCTGAGAAAGTGAGACCAAAGAGAGTTAATTTCCAGCAAAGTTCAAAATTAACTATTAATTTCTAGTCACTTCAAGACTACAAGTTGAGAGACCTCCAACTGGACAAAACCAGCTCCTTGCTTATGTACCTTCTATAATTTGGAACAAGCCCACAATCATACCGTTAGAGATTTATGGCCACCAATCTGTCTGATTATGGCAGTACAGAATTTTGGACTTTCAGACTCTTGTCTGTCTTGATTATAACCAGCAGATAACAGGAGGGCATGTATCCTTCACTGATACAGATGGAGTCTCTTCCTGGACAAGACATGTCAGATACTTATATTCCGCTATTGTGCCTTCCTTTAGAGCACTCTCCAAAAACATATGTTCAATCTTACCATATGATTCACAGTCTAATGGCACACATGCCTTGATTGCTTCACTTAAAAAAAAAAAAAAAAAGAAAAATCTCTGATTTCTCATTGGTCATATCAGAAAGATTTTCTTCAGCTGGATGACTTTCGGGTTCCATCCTTTGATTTCAGCCTCAAGTTTCAAGTCCAAATGAACCCCAAATATCAAAAAACTCTGAGTTCCACCTGGTTTCAATACAAGATCGTGTTTTGTGTTCATTTCAAAACAGGCCCAGGTTGGTTCAAAAGATTCATGAACCTTGGCAAACTTTTCAATGAGCATGATTTAAGTTTCTGTGTTTGTACTGTGTGGTTTTATTGTGAATGTTTCTCATGGTCTTAGTTAGGAACATAATATGGATTCACTGTAACATCAGCTACATGATATCTTGCCTGTATTTGATGGTTGATGCTCATGTATTGATATTTATCTACGAATATTCTTATTGTGCAGCTGAGAAATTGGTTAACCTAAAAGATTGTCTTTCCTTAGATCAATTAAGAATGTTGTTTCACTTGTAAAATAAACACATTCAGAATTACAGATGGAGAAAAAGAAGTCTAAGGGAAAAAGTTGGCAGATCCTCAGAGGAACTGTATTAAAGAAACAAGCATACACTCTCTAAATACGGAAGAAAGGCTAGTAATTTCAGTTAGAGACAAATTTGGTTAAATTATGAGCTTTTCAGAGCCTCTGAAACAAGGAGAAAAAGTGGAGAACCATCTCTTTCACCCTTTTTTCCTTGTTTCTTTAATTTCTAGGGAAGAGATGGCATGGTGGGGAAGTACACAGAGGTAAATCATATTTCTCTGTTTTTACTATTGGCAAGATAGGGTTTACCCAGCCTTTCAGTGCATGATCTTGATTATCAGGCAGGAATCTGACACATTCTTATTCATCCCACAGATCATATTTCTATTGTATATTACTACATCACTGGAGGGACCTGTGTCCTAAATTTAGGCTCAGATCCAAATTTCCTCCAGATTGATGTAGGCTTTAGATTTTGCTTCATAATTAAGATTATTAGGAACATGTACTGCTAATGATTTGCATTGCTATCTATATTCCAGGTTTTTTCCTAAACTGAACCAGAACTCAACACAAACGAGCACAGGATTGCTTTTTCAATTTCTATACTTCTGTTCTTTGATATCGCATTTCCTTCCAGTCAAAGTTCTGCCATTTAGGTACTACTTAAGCGAGAAAATATGAGAAATAAAATCACAGTGAAATAAATCTATCTTCATCTCATTTCTCTCTGCCATTCACAGATGCCAACTTAATACAATAGCTCTTTGAAATGATGGACCCGTGTGGGGCAGCAGCTCCAGTGACCCGAACACTCCAGCGTACAATTCAGCAGGGACTCCATAGCAACTGCAGAAAGAAAATTGGTAAGAGCTATCGCTCGGCACTAACGTATACCTTCAAAAGTACCCCTTTATTTATTTAAGCATGTGTGCACATTCCTGGAGGCAGCTCGAAAGCAGGAGATTTTGAGATTTGACCGAAGGGCATGTCGGTCATTACTCGGCGTGGCGATGTGCTTGCAGCATTGACTGTAACACACAGTGGAGCAGAAGGACAGGGTGTTACAGGCATCATCTAAACGGTGCAGCTACGATCACTCACTCCTGGCTCAGCTGGAAGCAGTGCTCCTCTCCGCCTGGCTCAGATTGCTGCTTATGGTTTCAGTTAGAGCTAATTGAAAAGGATCTATTTTATACTTTTCGCATCTGAAAATAGGGCTTCATCAGCAATTACATTTGTCAGAGGGAAATCTGGAGGTGGAGGTCCTCAAAGGAGGAAGCTTTATCTTAAGCTATTTCCAAACAAAAGCTCTGAGCTCTGTTTTGGAAATTTCATAGGGGTTTCTGGGTCTTATACTATATGGCTGTTAATACAAAAAGGCATTTAAACCCTAAGCATATAAAAGACATAACCATAGAGCTCCAATGAGAAACAAAAGGGAAAGATCTCTGAATCAAAACCTGCATGATCTGAAGCACTTCTGGCAGCTGATGAAACCAGTGAGAAATTGTATGATATCAACAATTCAGCTTCTTTACTTAATGACGAACTCAGGGCCACCTTGCAGTTTGGAAGCAGAAATTGGATGCGCTTTTTGCTGGATGATCTTTGAAAATCCCAAAAGTATAATCTTAAAAAACTTTTTCCAGTGGAAGCTATGGTTGCTCCAAAAAGTGTCACATCCTTTGGCAGAGGAGCACAGACGCTCGGCAGCGAGCAGACCACCCTATTTCCTGGAAACCCATTTACTGGTGCAAATCACCAGAGATTTAAAATCTTTCTAGAGTGCCTGGAAAAATGTGGACCTACCTCTTTTTTTTTTTGTCATCCCAAAGCTGGTTTTGGTGGGAATTTACTTGGCTGAACCAGCAAAATTGCAGCACTTTTTTCTTCCAAGAGAAAAGTCGAGGGGAAAAAAGATATGGTAAGTTTACATAAAAATGGATTAGAAGTGCAAATCTGTATTTTCATCAGTGTAAATAAAAGCAAAATGTAGCCTGATATTTTGTAACTTATTATTTTATTTCAAGCTGCTTAATATTTTCTGTTCAAAGGTGGTTTCAAGCCAATAAAGATTCATTAAAACATTTTAGTGGTGGTTTAAGAGTACTTTGTGAATTAAATTATTATTTATTATTAATCACATGTTGGTGAACTGGGAATTTAGGAGGTCAAATACAGCTGGCATTTTACAACTATTTCTCACTGAAAAAATCATCTTCCAAGCAGACTCAGTTTGTAATGAAAATTAATTTTCAGAGTGAGTCCTTATAAATTTGGGAACATTTGACTCCTACATTTTTCAAAGCTGAGAAGATAATGTGGAGGGAACACTGACAACCAGCTGAAATTTTTTATTGCCTTCCTATGTGATGTGCGTTTGCTCTCCCTAGGATAACTTGTATCACGCTTGTCAGCAGTACATAAAACAGACAAACCTTTTTTATTCGCTTCCTCCACATGACCAGAGCACCACCAGTTCCTACCATCTCAAAATCCAACCCTGTGCTTGTAGCCTCTGTCACGGCTGCATTTTGCACTTCTGTGGTCCATGCCCTCTGGGGATCTCAAACCATTTTATGTATGCTAGTGATTCATTGCACTATATAATATTGCCAGGAAGGTTTTGTTGGGGTTTTTTGTGTTTTTGTTTGTTTGGTTGGTTTTGGTTTGGTTTTGGTTTTTTTGTTTTGTTTTGTTTTATTTGTTTGTTTGTTAGTTGTTGGGTTTTTGTTTGGTTGCTTTTTTGTTTTTTGTTTTGTTTTTTAAAAAAAGCCTTTACTACTGATTTGGAGAAGTATGTGTCAGAGAAGCCTGTTGATTGGACTCATTAAAACAGTCAAAGCAAACTCAGAAATACCAAGTGAGCGATGTGCAGCTCCTGCTCTCCAGCTTCCCGTCAGAGCTTTTGGTGTTCACAAATGCCTATGTGGCCCCCTTGCCTGTCCTCTGCACTAAATTACCTTCTTTATTGGCTATAAGACACCAGAGTTGATTTTCTCATGTAATTGTGGGTTTACATCTTTCAGGACAAGTTTCTTTTCTTCATGTCTTGACTGTCTCTCTCCTTATCTCCTCAGAGCAGTTTCTGAGACAACACTTTAATAAATTCATATTTTGGTACACTAGAGTCCTTCAAAAATAAAATGTGTATGTAGAGATAAATTACCAAAGGTAAACAACTCAAAGACAACAGAGAAACATAAGGAAATAAGTGACATCTCTTGTAGTGACATTTCTTAAAAGGCTTTAAAAGTTTCTGGAACCTTTACTTAACAAATTAATTCCATCTGCATGTTTGCAAACATGTTGGGTTTTTTTAGAGTAATATCTAAATTCACAGGTGCTTCAGGTTGTTAGCAAGGATATTTTTATGAGTGCAGATGGAAGCCTGGATCTAACCCTATGTTTCGGGTTAGACAAGCTCTCCCATCTCCAGGCATGGAGGAGAAAGACAAGAGAACTCGGTGCTGGACCGAGCAGCCTCGAAGGGGCATCCCCGCATCCAGCTTCCAGACAAGACGGTGAGCGGTTTTTAGTAACACCTGTGAGATGTGTTCGGTGACTGGGCTGGTATGCTGTTAGGTAAAGGCTGTTTAGTGGTGAAGGTAAAGGTCCTAAGGTGAAAGCACGGCCTCATTACTGCCGCGGTGTCGTGCGGCGATGCTCGGACGTGCCAGACTGCGTTAGGCTCAGGCGGGGTGTTTTGCGAGCGCAGCGCGTTAAGCCGCAGGTGTTCTGCACCGTACAAAGCCTTCAAAGATCAGTTTCAAATGTTTCTGTTACTATAAAGAGGATTAAAAGGATTATAAAACACAGTGGGTCGGCCTGACTGCTGGCGAAATTGCCAACATTTAGCAAAAAAGCCGGGGCGGGGGGGGGGAGGCTGGAGCAGCGGGGTGGAGCAAGGGCTTGGGGGATGCCAGACGGTACCTTTCAGGGGAGTTTTATGGTCCAAATGTGGATCTGTAGCACTTTCAACTGGAACTAATTAAGAATTCATGGAGCAGAAAATGCGAGAGGTTCTCGAAATGAGAACTTTGAAAGGGCAAATGTGAACTGTAAATAAAATAGAGTGGATATTCAGTTTTGGCTATTAAATATCTCAAAATATTTTCTCAGATCAGTGGATCAAACTTTCAAATAAAAACCTAACCCTAAACCAAAAGGACAAATAGAAGGAGTTTTACAGACTCTTAAGGCAGAGAGCAGATAAAGATCTGATATTACATGTCTCAAAAACATGAGAGTTTATTGATTAGAAATGCCAAACAGCACCATTCATTCTGGCTCTGATTGAGAAATGCACCAAAGCATGTGTTTATCTTTAAACATATTTTGAAATCCCATTGACTTCAATCACCATTGACCCCTGTTACTGAAATTGCACCCTTGGGAAGACAGCTTTCCTAAATATTATGTGTATAAACAAGAGAATCAGGAACACCCACAGTTGAGAAAGCCTGCAGCTTAAGCAGAGTACCAGGATTACTAAGAAACCGTCTCCTAATTTCATACATTACATATAGTCGGTGCTGAAGTTGGCAATTATTCATCACTGTATTTTCTAGAGGCCAAGACATTTGCAAGAGAACCTTTTATCTGCTGCTATTTTCATTTGAGGCCCTCTTTCAAGAAAAGCCTTGTTCCCTTAGCTCCTCATTGCTGTCTTAGCATGCAGAGGCCAAGCCATTTAAGGAGTTTGGAGATAAGTGTGCCTGTGTAAGCAAAATTTTGTTTTGGACTAGCTTTATAGGGAAGTCCCTCCAGGAACAAAGATGTAGCTCATGGTGTCAGCAGCTGAAAGCCAGCTGAAGTAACATCACCTGGTTTGCAGCCTTGCTCTCTCCTTTTGCAGGCCTGGTTTTGTGCTGATGTTTAAATACAGCTGTAGCATTTACCCTAGCTATGGTAATTTTCTTTTGAAAACTTGGATTTTTCTACCAGAAGTGATTTGTGCATAGTGGGCATAGCCAAGCTGTGTTAAATTTGATGAACATTGGTGTTACTTGTATTTTTACTCAGAACTCTTCAAGGATAGCTGTCCAATCCATTATTTCATCAGTGTAACAACAACAAATAAATAATTGATAGCAAGCTATTGACCAGAAATAGAGATCAAATAATGAGGAACAATTGCAGCAAATCCAGAGGAAGCAGGAACTTTCTGTGCACTTGGCCGGTCAGTGCACAACACAATTAAGTCTGAAGAAATGCAGAGTATTAAATCTGGTAATAATAAATCAAAACAGGGAATTAAGTCTCTCCTGCTTATGAGAACACCTGTTAAAAGTAAACTCAAGTTAAAAAAAACAACTCTCAGAGGAATTGATTATTGCCTGTAACTTTTGATGGTGGTTTTTCAACTTTAAAAGAACACTTACCAGCTTGCAAGAACATGTTAAGAATTTCACTTGTAGTTCGAATACAAATTTATCCTCTCTGGTCAGTACCTTCAGCTTCTGAAAGAGGTAAGGGTTATTAAACATATGAGAAAACCTGCCAAACCCTGAGGACTGGCCAGATATGATGGAAAGTGGCTAGAGTATTAATGAGATCTCATCAGTGCTTGGGTAGATCCATTACTCAACACTGAAAAGAAAAATATCCTTCTGAGAAGAAGAATATAGGCAGATGATGCCTCAGTGAATGAATGCCTCCTTGAAATATTGTAAAATTTGATTAATAAGTGCAAAATTTTCTGAGGTCCTTAGAAGGATGTGAAAAATGTAAGAAGGATTCAAATGTTACAAGTGGTCGTGTGAGTATAAACAACTTTACAGTGCACACCAAATATGAAAATTGCTTTCCAGTTCAGGCAATTTAGCATAACATCTATTGAGACATTTAGGGTGTGCCTGGTTTTAGCTTGTCTGGCAGAAAATTGGTCTTAAGTCTCAGGGCTTTCATATTTGGGCATCCACAATGATTAAAGTTAACGACTGCTGCAATTGTCAGAAGTTCAGTTACATCACGTATCTCTGTTCTGCAGTGACTAACTTGCCATAGCTAAATGCTAATGTTTTACATTGTTGGGAGATTAGGACTGCACTCAGTAAGAAAAGTTTATAGCTCAAGATTTTAAGCCCGTGTAAATTAAGTGAAAAGTACGTATCAGAGGTAGTTTTTTAAGGTAACTGGAAATCCCTTTCCAGTTCACAGAAATTCAATAAGGTGCCCAATAATGTTACAGTTATTCCCCCCCCCCCAAAAAAAACATATTAAAAGAATTCTTTTCTGGTTACGAGGGGACTCTTTTTCTCTTGTAACTACGCTCATCTTTGATAAGCAGCCACAATAGGTATTCTGTAAATCTGAGTTAAATGTAATGAGACACCATTTCTCCCTTCATTTCAGAAAAAGTTTCCTTTTTACCCCAACACAGAATCTGGTTATATCTTGGAAAATGTGAACTGATACGTTTCTGAATTGCTAGTAATGCCCATGAAATATTTTAACCTTGTATTTTATCTTATTCTTTTAATAGAATTGCCCTTCTCAGATGAGCTCCTTTCATTGGCTTAATATTACATCACAACGTTCAGATGCCCTAACTTTATCTTCAGGAGGCTGTGTTCGTCATCTCACACCTGCCTATATCTTTTATTTCCTGCTTGCATATTCTGCTCTGCATTCTTTCAGATAGACTAATCTCACTCCTTATACCCTTTTCTGCATCTTGAATTTGCTCTTTCTTAGTGCTGCCCCTTACTCTTACAACAGATGCTTCTGGTAACTCTTATTAGCTCTTAGGTCTTCTTTCATTTAAAATGAAGTAGAGATAAAAATTCTGCCTTGGCTTGGTCACTGGTAATACTGTCAAGTCTGTAGTAGCTCATCTGAAATACTGTCTCTCTTAGCAAACTCTTTAGAACATGAGACATCTTATCAAATGGTTCACAAAGCACAAACTAAATTTCCTTTACCTCTCAATTCCCACCAG
Source organism: Gallinago jamesoni (assembly GCA_025769975.1). Classification (NCBI taxonomy): domain Eukaryota; kingdom Metazoa; phylum Chordata; class Aves; order Charadriiformes; family Scolopacidae; genus Gallinago; species Gallinago jamesoni. The sequence goes on from JAOQGH010000023.1 coordinate 20,667,306, forward strand.
AAGAAAAAATGCAATAAAAAGTATCATAATTAAAACATTTATATTTCTACTTTGTAGGGGTTATTTAACATGCTGAATTTTAGCTTGCTGCTTGTCGAACAGAAGGTCTTATTTTGTCATGCTTGCTGAATCTGGACATTGTAAGAAAGGCTAACAGGCTTCACAGATTCAAATACGTGATTTCCAAATAATCAGTCACTGGGTTTCTGCTGCAAAAAGCATTTTCAGCTCAGAATAAATAATCATGGAATCATAGAATTGCCTAGGTTGGAAAGGACCTTCCAGATTATCTAGTCCAGCAGTCAAAGTAACACTGACAAAAACCATCACTAAATCATATCTCCAAGCACTATGTCCACCCATCTTTTAAATACCACCAGGGATGGTGACTCAACCACTTCCCCCAGCAGCCCATTCCAATGCTTAATAACCCTTTCAATGTAAAAATGTTTCCTAACATCCAATCTAAACCTCCCCTTGCACAACTTGAGGCCATTTCCTCTTGTCTTATTGCCTGTGACCTGGGAGAAGAGACGGACTCCCAGCTCTCTACACCCTCCTTTCAGGTAGTTGTAGAGAGCTGTAAGGTCTCCCCTCACCCTCCTTTTCTCTAAGCTAAACAATGCCAGCTCCCTCACTTGCTCCTCATAAGACATGTTCTCTAGACTACTCATCAGCTTCGTTGCCTTTCTCTGGACCCACTCCAGAACCTCAGTGTCTTTCTTGTAGTGAGGGGCCCAAAACTGGACACAGTACTCAAGGTGGGGCCTCATCAGTGCCAGCTACAGGGACACGATAACTTCCTTAGTCCTACTCACCACACTGTTCCTGATACAGGCCAGGATGCTGCTGGCCTTCTTGGACACCTGGACACACTACTGGCTCATATTAGGCAGGCTGTTGACCACCACTCGCAGGTCCTTTTCTGCCGGGCAGCTTTCCAGCCACTCTTCCCCAAGACTGTTGTGTTCATGGGGTTATTGTGACTCAAGTGCAGGCCTTGGCCTTATTGAACCTCGATCTTGTTGTCTATTTACCAAAATTGTTTACTGATTTTAAAAATTATGTTTAGAAGTCCTCTCAGTTTCCTTGGGATTATTCCTGATATCAATTGTACATAAGAACATAGAATAGTTTGAGTTGGAAGGGACCTTTCAAGATCATCTAGTCTAACCCTCCTGCAATAAACAGGGACATCTTCAACTAGATCAGGTTGCTCAAAACCCCGTCCAACCTGACCTTGAATGTTTTCAAGGATGGCTCATCTACATCTCTCTGGGCAACTTGTTCCAGTATTTTACCACCCTCATTGTAATATTTTTTTCCTTATATCCAGTCTAAATTTACTCTCTTTCAGTTTAAAACCATTGTCCCTTGTCGTATCACAAAAGGCCCTTGATGTTCTTCGTGATGTTCATGTGGGCCCACCTCCTGAGCCTGTCCAGATCCCTCTGGATGGCATCCCATCCCTCAGGCATGTCAACCACACCACTCAACCACAAGAAATTCTCTCTCTTTTGGATTCCCTTACCTGAAATGTCATTACATATGCTGAACCTATCAATTGCCATATTGATCTGATAAGCATTTTACTATCATCCTGTCTGCTTACTTACATTTTCACAAAATGTAAGCTCTTAGCTTCCCACCAGAACAAGTCAAGAGGGTTAATTTTTTTTAAGTCAAAAAGAACATAATGGGAAAATAGTTCTTGAAATTCTGCTCCCTTAGAGAATTTATTTCCCCATATTTTTCTAATTTTAATAGAAAAATAAAAAAGGTTACCTTTTCAAAATTTCTTCTTTTTATGCTAGGAAAATATGAAGCTGGCGAGAAAGAAGCTAAAATCAATGTTTCTGTGGTTAGCTAAATGTTTCTTTTCACTGTCTTCAAATTTTGAAAGGAAACATGGAAAAGACATAGGAATCTTTTGCTGGACTTTTAGCATTCTCGTTCACCCCAATGTCCTCTCCCCCCTCCCAAAACAGACATGGAAGTTGTTCAGAAGCCATAATATTTTTGAGCAGTGATTGCTCTTGAATTTCTGCCTTGCATCCTCAGATTGCTTACATTGTTAAAAGCAGGCTGCAAGTGCATAACCCATACTCTTAATATACACCAGAGCACTGTTGCAGGGATTAAGTGTTGTGCTGAGCATAGGTCGTGCTCCAATTTTATATCCATTAATTACATTCATCCCAGCCACTGCAACTTGCATCTGTGCTCAATGATAAGAACAGGCTTATGCAATTTCCTTAGTGACAACCTGAATTTCTTCTGCTTTCTCGCTTAACCGTGATCTTACCTCCTTGTGACTTTTTCTGTGTTCTGTGGTGGTAAATATTCCCTTTTTCATACGCGGAATGCTTCAGTTGTTTGTCACTGAGTTTTAGCCTCACTAAAATTTTGCACAGCACTTTGGATCAGCCCGGGTGGGAGTAACTGTACTAACTTCATGTGTCCTTGCTGCAGCTGGCAGAGTCTGCTGAGAGCTCAGCAAATTCACCTTGAGGCTGGAGAGCCGGCTGAGCAAACACGGCAGAGTTATGTCCCTTCTGACAGGTGAGTCAGAAGCATAACCATAGCAACAGCAGTAAGGTGTCTCTATGTTCTTCCTTCTGTTGGGTTTTGAAAGAAAATTGAGGTGATGTGAAAGCGTAAATATGGTCTTGTGTTTTCCAAATAGACCAGAAACTTAGCAGTGCAATGTTGTTGGAAAGGCTGAAAAGGTTCTAAAAAGTTTTTTGTGTGACCAGGGTGCTGTCATTGTGCTCCTCTTTATCATTCAGAGGCAAAGAGAAATTTCTTACTTGCATGTAGAGCATCTGTAGAAGTACAGATCTGCATCTACAGACAATAAATTGTGACTTAGAAGCGTCCCATAACTTGCAATTTCAGCCATGTTTGGTTTGTATTGCAGGAATTTTAAGCTTTTTGATTTATTTTTTTTAAGTGAAATTACTGACAATGAAATGGCTGTTTTCTTTCAGATGAGTCTTGGCTGACCACAGTGTGACTGGGGAAAAGTAGTTACTGTTATTGCACTGTACAGCCTTATTGGAACATGGGCTTGAGGATCTTTCTGGAACCATCTTCATGAAAAAACACGTGAGCAAGGGAAAATGAAGACATGGGCAGGTCTGTCCTGGCCCTCAGGATTCTGGCCTTGGAAAACGGACACAAAAGAGATGGAATTATGGAATATCACTTTCTTATTTCTGAGCCTTTATTTTTTGCTAGTATCTTGAACCTTAATTTTTGTAGTAGTTTCTTTTTTAGGTGCAGAACATTCTAAAAATAATGTAATTTTACCTGCATTTTCTATTTTCTCTTTAAAACTGTGTTACGTCACTTGTGAAGGGATAGCATGGCACAATGCTTCAGTACTTATATAAAATAAAGCTTTAGAAGGGGCAGACCCAGATGAGTAAAAGCAAGGAAGATGGAAAGATGTATTTTATAACAAAGATGACTTATGTTTCTTTAAATACCTCAGTTTCATCAGGAGACTACATACTGATATGACAGGGGCCATATTCAGGTAAATGTGAGTAAATATCTGTTCACATCTTCTGAGATCTTTAAGGACAATTTCTTAACAGGGAATAGCTACTTACTCTCACCAGGTCCTGCCTTACAAATGTGAAAAGTAAGGAAAATATTGGTGAGTTGGTAGCTTTAATTTTTTTAAAAAGTAGTTAACACCATCTTGATGGTAAACTCGTCCCATGAAATACATTTTGATGTGAGTTTTTTTTTTAATCTTTCATCTGCCAAACATTAAGTATTTCTGAATACTAGGGCAAATGTATCTCTTATTTTCCCAGGAGAGAAATCAGGGCAATTAGTGCATTTTGGGGGACTATACTTAGACCGAAGAGTGAAAGAATGAGAACGGGAATTCTATCTGTCTGACTGTGGAAAGGTACAACACATACTGATCCCTCTGCTCCAGATTGCACCAGGAAACACAGATTTGCTGTGCTGGCCATACCCTGCTATCCATGACAACCTGAGGATAATTTCATAAACAGTAAACAGGTGGCCTTTTCTGAAATCTCGTATGGAAGAATGGAAGAGGTTCCCTCCAAGCTCCTTGTCAAGAAATGTGTGCTGGTGTTTCCTCTCCTCTTCTCTCCTCTCCTGAATGAATTGAAGCCAATATTTTGTTAATAATTTTTAATTTTAAAATATATTTGTGAGTACATCCTCTTAAAAAAAAATTACCCTAGAGAAGGGCTAGCAAGGTAGCTGCAAGGAATCCTTGCAGCACCAGATTTTTAAGTAGCACGCTCAGATTTTATTCTTGATCCCCACAGCCTGCCTGAGAGTGTGCACATTCAAGGATAGACACATAGACATGACTAGCTGGGAGCTAGTCCCAAAAAGCTCTGAGGTCCCATTGCTCAGATTTTGCTGAATAGGGAGAGTAAAAGCCACCAGAGTTGATAACCTGCTGGGAGCTGCGAAGGGGACTGTCCAGGAGCTCTGATGGCTTCACTGGTCTCCTACCACCAAGCCTGCCTGATGCCCCGGCACCTACCCACTACTGCTGGATGTGAGGGGCCAGCCCAGGGAATGGAGCCAGCCCTTTCCCTTTTCCTGACAGCCAGGGCAGACACAGTCGTCACAGGGTGTGCTGCTGGGCACCGGGGTGGGACACTTGGGGATGCCTGGGCCCCTTCCCAGTCACCAGCACAACGTGTTTTCAAGTTCTTCCCTGAAAGCAATCAGCACCCTTAGCAACTGGGTGTCTTAAAATGTATTTATTACAGCTCCAGAGAAAACAGTAGTTTGCTTTTATATATGGACACCATAGTGACATAACAGTAAACTTACAGCAATTCTCTGTGTTACTGCCATTTACAGTGGTTGCCTCAGGAACTGCAAATAAAGTTACATGTTTTATTTGAGCATTTGGAAAGTGTGACTGTCTAGTAACTTAGACTAAAAATCTAAGCTTTGGTAGGAAAGGAGAGAAAGCCTAAAAAGGCTCCATACATGGGAGAATTTTCAAGTTTGATCTGAAAGCAGACCTTGACCACCAGATTTTGGGTATGTTTTTAGCTGGCAGACTCAGTGTGCTTTCATAGTCTCTTGTCAAGATAATGAAGTTACATTAGGTCCAAAGACTGAAAAAGAGAAGTTTGAGAGAACAAGGTCTTAGTTAATAACTCCCATAAAGGACAAGTCTTAAATAAAAATTTTGAGATTTTGACAGAGTTCATCTTTATTTTAGACTGGATACATTCTAAAAATAAAGATTCACGTTTGAAAAATCCAGGCTGAAGGAAGAATCACCTTGTACTCTTTATGTGCAGAGATGTATAAAGTGCTGGTAGCTCTGTGCTACACTGCTACACTAAAAATGCAATTACCAAATAATAAATCTCCCACATTTCAAGAAAGAAAAAGTGCTTCTGCTGTTGTCTTTTGCAGGCATAGCTTTTGTAGTGGATAATTTAATGTAGTTCTAAATGAAGGAAAATCCATCCATTGCAGAGACAGAAGTTGCCTTTGCACCCTCTAGGATGAGTATAAAGATTCTAATGCTTTACAATGCCCATATCAATAAATTGATTGTGAAAAGGTGAATAAGAGATTCATCTTATTCATCAACTGGCCACCCACTTCTTCAAACCCCAAACTGCTGATGAAAAATTGGTAAGCATGTGAACCTAAGAAAAGCAAGATTTAATGATCTTATCTGTGTAAACTGTCTCATAATTATCTGTTCTTGTAGCCACACATTAGTCTCTTCTGCAAGAACTTGATATTTGAGTTTCCTCTTTGCTCTAAGAAGGAAAGATAGGAGTTTCAGACCACCCATAGAGCTGTCTTGCTGTGATGTTTAGAGTTGTTTCCACATTTGATGATAAAACCATAAGATATGCATGTTCCACTATGAAGACATGTGGCACTATTTTAGAAAATGCTTGCGTAACTTTGACCACTGAAATATACAGAGTTAAAAATAGGCCAGCATTCCAGAAATGCCTCCTGCCTTCATATCCATTATGGTTTTATCATGCAAAATTCAGAGAAATTTTGGCAAGGAAATTAATTTCTTTATTTCTTTCAGACAGAGAAGTAATAGGGATTGCTTGGGAGGCAGAAGACATTCAGAAATGCAGTATTAGATCATCAGATACTCCACCTCCTTACCCAGCTGTAAATATTCATCTCAGAGTAAACACAGAACCCAGGGAGAGTCAGCTATCAGACAATTCCCAGGAGATCAAGGGAAAAGCAAAAATAGCCATGCACGAAATATAAGACCAAAAGATGATCAAATAATTACAGATACTCCAGTTGATGTGCTTGTTAGAGTTCACTGAAACTTTTAAGAGATCTGCTTGCGGTTTGTTTACTTCAAGGCTTTTTATTATCTCCATGGGAAAAAGACAGAGTTGAAGAAGGATATTTTAGAAAAGTCAAAAGGCTTAAGCTGCCCCTTCAAAGCTTGTATTATTTTTAATAATGGAATAAGGGAGGAAGAGGTTTTTTAGAAAAAGAAGTAGGTAAATGATAGTTTGTTTGTTCTTTTTTAAAATAACACTGGTTTTGAAGTTGTGTTTTCCTTTTCCTCTCTATGTTCACTGTATAAATTGTTTTTGCTCTGCTTTATACTTTCCTGTATAGTGTAGCCTTTTTCTAGTCTTGCTTCTGCAGGTCCCAGAGTCAATCCTCAGCTTCCTAGAGGTGAACACCTTGAGAGGTACACTGACTGCCAGTATCTTCACTGCAGGCAATGCCATGGTGTACCAGTTGTTTACCCATTTTTTTTCTACCCCTGTTTATCTTGTGTACTGATGAGAAGAGAACATAATCTATCTTGCACCCAGCACAGGGTCAAGATTAAAGCTTTACTAGCCAAACAAGTCTGACTCTGGGGAACTCTCTATGTCCTCTCCATACTTATATTCCTAAAAAACGAGATTTTTAAGAGCACCATGACAGTCCCTGTCAAGAAGTTGTTGTGCTGGATGCTGCATAAAGAATTAGAAAAATAAGTGATGCTGCCTAAAACACTCATATTCAATGTATTTCAAAACTGTAGGTTTTGAAATTAAGGGATGAACTGAGCAGAACAGAAAAATCAAATTAGAAAAAAGGCAGACAGAAATCACGGTATGCCAAATGATGGGCAGGAAGAAACCCTTACTTCAAAGACAGTAAGATGATGGCTTTTGGAATATAGATGGAGTTATAGGAAGGTGCTTGTGCTTGGAGTAGACTAAGAAAAGGGGGTAATATCAAGCATTATGGGCATGGAGGAAGATGGAAGCAAATCAGTGTGTGTTAAAAGATCAAATATGGTGGAGATAAACACTGTAGGCTTTTACAAACAGAGATAAGTAATTTAGTTTTGATACAGTAATAGGGAAAGAATTAATACAAGAATGCAAAGGGAAGAGTGCAATCAGTCTGCCAAGTCACAAATCTGATCATACCTGCAGTATTTTGAGCAGATGGAAGGAAGATGCTGCAATATGACAATGTTTAACACTCTAAAAATGGAAGTTGTATTACAAGTTGAAATGGAAGAAATTACAACTTTCAGCTTTCTGTGCAGACAGAAAAACCTGAATATTTGGTACAGAAAAAGAAGTTGCAAGAGGGATAGTTGTCCTACTGTGGAGGCATTTGTTTTTTTGGCTCTTAGCACCTTATTGAAACTGCTGACTGTAGTCTCTTCACAACCAACTCCATTACTCTCCATTGGGATCTTTCATTGGATTCACTGGCAGAGACCTAAATATAAGTCCCGACTTTCAGTGTGTACTTCCACAATACATGTTCTAAGAAAAGCTAAAGGAATAAATGGGAAGATGAAATTAAAAGGAATAGACATAACTGCAAAACCGGAAAATCTGTGTAAAAACTGCCCATGTAATAATTTTGGCTGCACTAAATATCTACCCCAATGAGAAGTACTGATCTATGTGTAGGCAGAAGGCAATGATTTCCAGAAGAAGGGCACAGAAATCCAAGGACCTGGAAGTTAAGTGGGGGCATTGAATTATAAGCTGTTGAAGAAAGGAATCACCATAGTAAACTCAGATTTCAGCAGATGATCTTGGAATACAACCCAAGCAATTAACACACTTCACTGCACTTGTACCACACCAGACAAGAAGAGATAAAATATTCAGCTGGAAAACAGAACTGCAGTTAATACAGAAGAATTAAAGCCTAATAGTTTTGTTAACTGAGTAAAATAAAACACCTCATTAAAGAATAAAGAAACATTAATAGGTCCCCTATATTTACTCTTTGTGGATGAAAGGACAGTTAGAGTTAGTTTTAGTTAAATCTCCAGGAGTGTCCAATTACAGAAATGAGAAAGTTAACGTAGGGAGCAGTACTCATGAGACTGAGGAATCAGAAAAGGACCCCTGTGAGCACTCCCCTAAAAAAACCCATGATTTTTCTCACCTCTGTCACCTCTTGGAATTTGGAAATATTTGAGCAACAAACATTCTGCTTAAATGCCAACAACCAAACAGAAATGACCTCTTAGGAAGCTGAAATGGGGAAGAAATTAAGGTAACTGATGACATAAAAGCTGAAAGCCTTTTTTAAATATTTTTTTTTCAATTTTATTTTTTTTTCAAGGATTTGGTTCACGTTCAGAATAACGGTACCAGAGACATAATTTTTTAAGATTATTTTTTTGTTTCAGAGTAAACTCTTCCAGCTGTCTGTGGTGACTGCTCAGGGGGATTTAAAATTATTTTCCACATGATAATGACTGGCCAACTTTCCAGTGTTCTCAGTGCAAGGAAATGTCATTTAATTATTGCACACAAAATGGCTTCTGTTGTGGACCTCCCAGTCATGGGACTGTTGATACCTCACGTATTTTGTAAAGCCCTTCAGACTAATTTCTTAATAGAGAAAAGACAATGGGTAGGAAGTAAGATTGAGGGGGATAATTTGTAAAGAAGACCAAGAGGTACCAGCAAAGGGACCAAAGAGCAGGAGAAAGTAATTGTAATTGGTTTAGCCATATATACATGCAGTCCAATGCCAAGAATGGGAACAAATCAGAAGCTACTATGGAAAATAAAAGATACCCTCCTTCAGGAAATGAATGGGTCCTTTTCTGAAGAATTATCTGTAGTCAGAAACCTGAAAGCCACTGTTGCAAGGCTGGTGATTTCAAAACATGAGATCTGTCATGAAAAGCGTCACAGCCTTTCCATGAGAGGGGAGGGGAAGGTACCCCACAGCATGCTGCAGCCCAGGAAAGCTCCCACAGAGATGCTGAACAGCTCATCTGCTCTGCACAAAACCATTACCCCAATGTTTGGGCTTAGAGGGATGGCACAAAGGGAATTTATTCTGCCTCTTCCCTGAAGTGAGTGTCTTGCCCAGACGGGTTCATATTTCAGACTATAGCATCCCTTGAATCATATTGCCTTTCATCAGAATAAAAGCTCTTTACAGAAGTTTCTTCGTACATGCCACTAAACTTTCATATATTTTCATCTCTGTGTTACCTGGGCTACATCCAATATCTCTGTCACCTTCAGACAGCTCTTTCTTTTAATTCACATTTCCATCGACATTTCTGGCAGGCCTACATTGAAATATTCCGTAGCTTTTATGAATGTAAGGAATGTGGTGGTGAACCACAGGATTCCCCCACCTACAGCTCCTCCTTTCAGCTGCCAGCTGCTTGTCAGATTTTAATTAACGAGAAAGTTGCTAGCAGTTATTCATGCTGGTTCTCTCTGTTCCTCTCTGGAGAATTCCTAAATAGTGTTCAGAGCATTGAGCCTACACTTTCTCTTTTTTTCATGCTCTTCTTCACAGCAGCCACTGAAAAATGCTAGAACTGATGAGTTTCTGCACCCAGAGCTCGGTCAATAGAGAACGATGTTCACCAGTTGTGGATGTGGCACAGAGGACCTCCCTTCCTTCCACTTCCTCTTCCTGTTTCCTACAAAAAGAGAAGAGAGAAGTCTTCTAGAAAATTCTGTCTATTCAACTGTAGGTATATTTTTAAACCTTTTTTTTTTTTTTTTTTTTCAATATCGGGAATATAAATTAGGTGAAAACACTGAAGGACTGTCTGCACTGGGAATGTCATTATGGGCATGGATAAGCAAAGTTATCACCAGAGTGGAAGGAGGGCTCCTGAAGGCATTGTCTCTAGCAAAGACACTGCAGCTCATGATGGGTGTTCATTTCTCCTCCCTTTGAGCATCCCCCTGAAACACATACCTTTTTTTCTGTCTGGCACTTCCTGGAATTCAGAAGTATTTGGGCAACAAACATTCTACCTTAATTCCCCCAGCTGTCTAGTATCACATCAAAAAATCTGAAGAGCAACACAAGGGAGGAAAAATTAATCTAAAAGTATCAGCAGCCAGTGAATATCCTCACCTTTAGCCTAGCCCTGAAAACTGACTGAAGACAGTGCTTATGGCATTGCTAAATGGGAAGGCTGTACTTTTCGCTGTTGGCTACTAACCTTTGAAAATTATTAAAAGGTGGCAATATACAGCAGTAGTTCTAAGTGATCCAACAGAGACTGAGAGAGCATTTCTGTACTCAGTCTTAAAAGGCAATAGCAAATGGTAAACAGTTGGTTACAACAAATAGCAATTTAATAGACATAGCTTTTGATAAGCTGTGGATAAAATCTGCTGGACTGTAGAACTCCAACTAACTGTCCCAAACTCTGAGTGTAAGAGTTTCCGTTATAAACCCTGTTTTGATGCCCTTAATGAACCCTTCATCCTAAGTTTCTGCAAAGAGCTCCTTCTTGTGTAACATTTCTGCTAAATGGACCCCAGCCAGAGAAAACTGGGAAAGGGAGGAGGAAGGAGAAAAAAGCTGGAGGTTATTCTCACAGGTATGGTTAAAACAAAGGACTTTGTGAAGGGCGTTATTAACTTTTTGACACAATTTCTATCTTTTCTGGGGCAGATTTTCCTTAGTGCTTCTGATTTGCTGATGACTTTTATTTAAAAAAAATTTTTTTTTCTGATTGTTTTTCATTAAGAACTAGAGTGGGGAACACAGCATTGGTTCAGCATTCTCAAATATTGGTATGACCTGCATTGCCCAGCTGCCTCCATAGAGCTGGTGTTGTAAGCATTTCTACTCACGTGAGACAGTAATGGTCTGATCTATGCATCCTATGCTTCTTATGTATCTATGCAACCAGATAAAAAGTGTGTCCACGTTGGGTGAAACGTCCTATATTAAAAGAAAATGAAGCTTATTAGTGACCCTTCACTTCCTAGGAACTATTACAGACCTCCTTTGTATATTATATGGAAGGAATAAATTCTCTTCCATCATTATTAAGATCCATGGTACTTCCTCCACACTGTGGGTAGACATTGAGTTAACATGGGTAGACATTACAAAGCTTTGCAGACCTATCCTTCAAAAATAATTTATCCTGAATGCTAATTAGTCTCTGAGAACTATCCACATTTTTATAAAGTCTACAAATGTACTGTTCAGTTCTAGTCACCTCCTCCAGTCTTAAGCCGTTTGTGAACTGGCTCTCCTTCTTTAATACTCTGTCTGTGCTTGTGATGATACTTGCACTAAGCCTTTAGGTGACAGTATCGTCAATGCAGGCCTCTCCTGTTCACTATGAAAAATCATGTTTTGATTGATGGTCTCATGTAAAAACTGGGTGATGGCTGTTTTTCATGGTTAGGAATTGCGGAGCTCATTTTCACAAGCACTATCTGCAGTAATATCCGCGTCTCTGTGATCTTCTACAAAGTGCTTGTAAAGAGACTATTGACAACAATCTAGCAGAACAACTGCAAGCCTAAAACAATGGAAAAGCAAAGCATATAAAGCATGACACAAATAAAAGAGCCAGCTCCTAGACAAGATATACGCATCTGTAAAGATGAGAAACGGCCTCCATGTCTGTGGACTCCGAGTTGCAGCCACATACAGTTGCACAGTTCCCCACACGTGAACATAATGGCAGAAGTTTTCTGAAGTACACGGGGGATTTAGGCACACTGCTCCCAAAGCTGACCAGAGGATTTATTCAGATGGCCCTCACTGGGAATCTGACTGGAGTTTTATATTGCTGGTTTTGTACCTCGTGGTTAGGTCTGAAATTTTCAATCTATGTAACTGCGTGCCTACATTTGTTTAAAGGACAGCAACTAAGCAAACTTTAGTCCATGCCCAACAAAATTCATACACATGGGGGGATTTAAAGTATTCCAAATAAATTACTATTGGCCTGGCTTTACTTTGAGACTACAAGCTTCCATTCATCAGCAGACTCTTTTCCCTCTTTGTTTCTTCCTTTGGAATGTTTCTGTAAATCAGCTTATAAACTTTTGGCTTTAAATGAAAAGATGCTAGGGGGTTTTGTTGTTGTTTGGATGGTTTTTAAAAAACCTATTGCAAGAGCAACTGCAAGGTCTCTCCTTCCACCAGGGTTCCCTCCGAGAGCTAAAACCATAGTAAAAGAGAACAGAGAGGACAGAGAAATCCCCTACAAGCCTCTGAGGAAACTGACTCATCTCTTTATCAGACTTTGGCTTCTATATATCCCAAAGATGATTCAGAAATGTTCTGAGTTTGTCCCATGCAGGAGATGGTGGTTATAGTGTTACAAAGGCCCTTCTGTCAACTTCACAGCTGCCTGAAAACTGAGTTTCATTTCATCAGCTACTTCAGTTCTGAAGAGGGGCTTCTTTTTTACCATTACATTGCATATGTCCAGCCCATCTGATTCTTACTATTCTGGCATTCCTTTTGTGCGCTAACTAAGGTCTTTGATTACAAAAGAAAAAAGGTTAACAGTATGTGTTCAAGTTTTCTCATGTGCTCCTCAATTTAGTGTACATTTTAAGTCAAATCCTGGCCATGCAATATAAGTAGGAGCATACAACTTGCCTTATCAGATAAAACCATTTGTCCATGGGTTCTTGCCATCGTGAATCCAACACCTGATTTGTGAGAGGAAGGTAAAAACAAGAGAAGCATTAACCCTCTTAGCTAAGTCTGCAATACTACCCTCCAGGAAAGAATTCCTTCCTTGCTCCAGTGAGGATCACTATAGTCTAAAAAGGGCTTCTCTGCTCAAACCGTGCAAAGAAAGAATGTATGAAAATTGATAGGATAAAAAATAAGAAGATGCCAAGAAGCTTGGAGGGCATTTCCATTTACCAAATTTGCTTACAGACAGTTGCAGAGTTAAAGGCATTTACTGTCATACAGTTTCAATGTGTGCATTAACATGGTCTCCAGAAGCCTGAATGGCATAGATGTAGTCATTCTGCTCCCATTCTAATGACAGTAGATTAATACTTACTAGTAGATAGCAAATTAATCTGTAACTTAGTGGCCTCTTTATGATGTCATCATAAGGTGCCATTGCATAGCTGTCAGGTCACTGTAAGGACATGTCTTTTGGGAGGATAAAAATGTATGCAAAACACAGTTTTCATGGGGAGTGTGATCACTTCGGGATGTTTAAAAACCAGTTCATCTTAGTTTCCCTTCAATCATCATGAAGTCTGGAATTAGTATGCAAAAAATGTAAATTTTTAGGATGGTATCATGAGCTGAGTCCTTCAACATATGTACTGATTACTTGAATAAGAGAATGTCATTCTGTGAAATAATATATGAAGTAATCTTTGATTTATGAGATCTACCAGCAGGATTTGCTCTGCAATGCCCTTATTTGTTAAACTTCTGGAACGCAGTACTCTGTACAGAATTGTGTGGTCTCCCTTATCATTGTTTTTTCGCATCCCTCAAGTTCAGAGACATTAGCAGGGTGGGGCTTTTTTCCATTAAAAGCTGTTTTGTGTAACAGTAATCCGAGATCTATTTCATTATGCTAACAGCTAAAGGCCTTGTAACAATAATTTCTGTTTGGCAACATCACAGTCAATTTCATTGATGTTACAGTTGTTTTAATTCTCTTTTTCAGGGGTGAGAAAAGCTCCAATAATTCTTCAAAGATGATTTCTCACACTTTTCATCTTTTACAAGAAAAGAATTGCCAGGGAGCTATTCAAGAAAGAAATGTAGATAAGCAATACCACCAGCAGGAGGAAGGGAAGGGAAGGGAAGGGAAGGGAAGGGAAGGGAAGGGAAGGGAAGGGAAGGGAAGGGAAGGGAAGG
>JAOQGH010000023.1:20681514-20862811 GCA_025769975.1 Gallinago jamesoni
GAAGGGAAGGGAAGGGAAGGGAAGGGAAGGGAAGGGAAGGGAAGGGAAGGGAAGGGAAGGGAGAAAATATTTGCTTTTTTGTTAAACTCAAACAAAATCAAGAACAGCCTTAAACTTTCAGAGAGGAACAACTATGTAAAACTAAAATTTCTAACACTTGTATGGATGCAGAAGTATTGATACACCGGTTATCTATGTGCAGATGACTGGTTATAAATTTAAAAGTTTATGATGATATTAACTGAACGCAAGGTGTCTAGCAACAGTGAACTGATCCATAAACATGCACACGTAATACATATGCTAGTGATTATAACAATGGAAATATGACCTTTCCCTTCTATGCATCAACTCCTTTTTTACCCTTAACATTCAGCATGTCTGAGGGCAAAGCTGAAGGTAAGTTTTTCAAGCTATTTTTAAGCACAAACCAGAATTTGTAAGAAATTTTCTGCGGTACCTTGGAAAAAAACCTGTTGAAACCTTCCCTGCCGTGAAGCAAAGGCTTCTGGAGCAGTCACCAACTCTGCCTTGCACCTCCCAGTACCCTGTCAGTTCAAATACTTAACAGACAGCTTCCAGTCCTCTTCCCTCCAGCCTCACCAGTGGTGCTGTGGCACTGAGCACTCACAGGCAAGAGGGAGAGTATGCTCCAGCTGCATTTGAGTCTCTTCTCTATGTAAAGAAAGTGGGAGAAGCTAGTGATCAGGAAAGTTTCCCAGGATGCTTTAAAGAAAAATATAATCTATGCAGTCTGGGCTCATAAATCCTTTACTCATGGGACTTGTGCTCCTAAATCTTCAAGGTACTTCTGAAAATATTTCTTTTAACATGAATTTATTCATTTTGGAAAACCTACCAAAATGTTAATAAATCCTAAGTCAGTAGACTTTAACCGAAGTCTACCTTCTGTGTTACTGTTAGTAAGGAGTCATTGGCATCAGTTGAATTGAAGGGGATTTCCTTTTATTTTGCAATGTATGTGCAGACAAGCAGGCACCAAGCTACAAGTGAGTAGCTTTCCCACTAATCCTCCAAGGCGTGTGACAATATGACCCTGAGCTTTTACAATTAAGAACAGTATGGTATGTAAATATTATGAACATATATGGTAAGTGCTCTACTTGCTAAAAAACACAGAAAATGATTTCCCAGAATGCCTAGCTGACCCAAAAGCTACATAAGACTATTCTTCTTTTCATCTGCAGCATTCATCTCTGATGAATTATGATATGTTAGGTGCAAGTTCACTGAAGCAGGAATTGTGTCGTCTTGTCTTTCTCAATTAAGCATCTGTTTTATTTTGGACATAAATAATAAGAATGCAAAATAATAAAAAAAACAAACATTGTGTTGTATTTGCCACCACATTCTTTCCAAAAAGAGAAATAATCACTTGGTGAATTGAGAACATTTTAACTGCTAGCTGGAAATCAATGCGTCACTAGTTGTGCAAACATTAAGTGATGCCAAAGAACGTGACTTGCTCTCTGAAGTCACACACTTAGAAAACTGACAAAAAGCTGTTATCATTTCCTTGAAATTGTTGTGGCATCCATTAAAGTCACTAATATATGGAAAATATAGGGAAATATAGGGAAAAAAGGGTATTGTTTTAAGTCCGTGAATAGAAATTTCACAACACAATAGAATGTCACCTTTTTATGATGAATAAAAATGTAGCGACAGCATTATAACAATGTGCAAAACCTTGGTTTATTTATACACAAGCGACTAGGATAAAACAGATGAGGAAAAAAATGCTGTGGAGACTTACTGATTTTGCAATGGGAAAGAAAAACTAGGAGTACCTTTTCAATGACACTCCCAACTGTTGCAAGAACCATCTACCCATTTAATAATTAATATATTTTATGTGTTATGGTACACGATAGCTGTTGAAAGTTCCTGTCTCTTAACATGTATATCTATTAGGAGATTCTTCCACATCTCACTGTGCCTTTTCTTGATTTGCAATTCAGCTTTCATTATTGATAGATACTTGGAATCTGCATCCCACATAGAAGTCCCAAGAGTGCAGATTTATCCATGGAATTATACCAAGAATAAATTAGACCATGGACCTCAGAGGCACCACTCACAAGGGTATGAACTACTGGCTAGGATCCACACTTTCTATACTTTGGTTATTTCCATTTACTTTAGTTTAACTTGATTCGATTCCAGCAGCTGGTAAACTTTATCTTTTTTCTTTTTTTTTTTTTTAAGAATATGTTTGCATACCAAGTAAATTTTTCAAATCCTTGCTCAACCTCTGCAAAAGGCTGTTAATAAAAAGGGAACCTGCAGCTTTGCCTGTAATATGGCAAGAACCAAGATTCCATTATATCTTGGGAACAAACATTGGGTGATGGAAGGATACGATGCAATTATCCACGTGAGCTATTAACTGAAATGTAAGATTATTAACTGAGGTAAGATTATTTCCTGCAGTGTCACTGGAAACACTATTTGTGCATACTTCCAGCATGACACAATGTTTGTGACTGATAGGGGCTGTAAGGTCCAGACCAGGAACAACAGCATCCTGCCCTCAATTCCTTGCTCTAACACTCCTTGCTTCTCCTGTTAATATTCAGTTAACTCCTGGTAACCCTACCATTCTTCCAAGGGCCTTTAAAACCCTCCACTTTCTTAATAATGCCATTATTACTTAATGAACACTTTGTTCTTACGAAAACATTTGTACTGAACTCTAAAAAAAAAAAAGAAAAAAAAAGAGAAAAGAAAAAGACAGCAGTTGTGGAATGAAATGGGACAAAAATGGCTTTGTAGAAAGGGGTGGTTCCTGCCATAATTTACTGAGGAATGCAGAGTTCAATTTTTTAAAACTGGAAATAAACTTGTATATTTCACACAGTATGGCTGAGCTGTCACAGAAAACAAATAATAAACAAAAGTGCTGTATCTCTTGGTCTCAGGCTGCTGGCAGTGTTTTAGAGTGTTTGAAGATTTGTTAGGATTTCATCCTTATGAGCAACTATGTCCTTAGGGGAAAGTCCTATAGAAATCAGAAGGGTTTTCCTTTTAAGGTCTGATTCAAACACCATTGAAGGCAAGGGAAAAACTCCTGTTGACTCTGTAGGCTGAGTTCAGGTCCATGTAGAAGTCAGTTTGGTGACATCTAATTTTTCACCTCTGACAGAAAGTTAGAATTGATCCATTGGTAAAAAGAATGTGCAAATATTTCTGCAAAATTATTTCAGGGTATATTTCACTGTTTGTTGTTCTTAATTCCATGCCATCTGTTGTTCACAGATATTCAGGCTAACTTACAGTTTAGTCATGCAAATGTTTGAAAATATCAGAAGTTCAAAAGCCTTTGGCTGAATGATTAATCATCTGGAAATTCATCACAGAGTCCATTATACAGTAGTTATCATCATTTCAGTCTTTTGTTTAAAGAGTATCAGCTACTCAACTGGAAGCATGAACTATATCCAAAATTTGTGTTAAAGCTAGAGTTATAAATCACCTTCTACAAAAAGGAAATTTTTCTGGACACCAAATAATCAATTACATAGATTTCAAAAGCCCCAGAGGTTAAAATTTGAGTGTCAGTACCATTTTTTTTCACTAAATGTTAACATATACACATTAACATTAGCTATACAAACCATACAGAAAGTTAAGCATTATGTTAACAAGCTGGCAAGAGCTACAATAAATGTCTACACTCAATGCAGCAAAATCTATCCAAAAGCAGCTGATTCAGACAAGACATTTCTACCTAGAAATATATAAAACTGTGATACAGCTGACCCAGAAGCCAAGCTGGTTGAGGCTGTGCAAAGTTAGGACCATGCTCATATACACTCCGTTGTAAGGTACTGAAACTACAGCGGGAACAGCAGGATGGGCAATGTGTCCATTCCTCTGCTGCCAGTCAAGAAATTAATGCAAATGGTATGAATGGTAGATTTTGTTAGTATAATGACCAGGAACTGTGACTAACGAAATGCAGATACTACTTGTTCTGCTCTCCCTAAGGAGGTTTTGTTAACTCCCAGCTTGTGGGTACACAGGACAGCTGTGGGCAGTAGCATCTTCAGTGGTTACATCCAAATCCAGCACAGCTCATGAGTCAGAAACCTAATCCTGCATACTGGTTTTGTGAGATAGAAGCAATTTTAAAAGGCAGAATTCATGACAGATAAAACCACCTCTATACTGAATGACCATGGAAGAAGCAGGAACTGTAAGATGTAAAGAGGTTCTTAAGTAAGGATAGTATTTGTGCTGTCTGGTTTTATAACCATACTTGGCAGCAGAAATTGAGTTAAACTGCATTCTTCACTTAGAGATCAGGAGGGAGTTTCACCTTCAGCTCACTCCCTCCTTCAGTGCTGCACAATAGGGTGGGTTCATTGTTGTGGTTTTTCACATTATCCAGATGCAACACACGTTGAAGATGGCTGGCAGAAGAATACTCAGCTCAGTGCAAAGCTGTCCTGACCTAATAGAGCAAATCCCATGTTCCAGCCTCCCACACGCTGTGGTCCTTCACATGCTTGTTGATTACGAAATAACTGTATTAATAGTTGTCTACCAGAGATTCCTCTCCCCATCCCTATTCCCTATTAATTAGTCCACATTCTGGATTCATTGCTCCATAATCCAAAACTGTGATTTCCACCCTCACTGTGGGCCAAAAGAATCTTCTGGTAGAGTACATTTTTCTGTCTTTGTGCCTTACTGGATATGAAGGGAATCAGAAAAGTAAGAACAAAAAACAGAAGGGATGCTCTCAAGTAACGGAGAATTCCCCACTCTTTCTTCAGCCCCGTGCAATAGAGGTGTACATATGTAAGCAAAGATGATTCCTGGTGAAAATTAATATTCCTTTGTAGGAGTCAGAACTGAATCAGATTGACGCTGATTTCAAATGCAGATGCTTTCACAGAGTGAAATTATTTTTCAAACACTGAAGCCTTCCCTGGTAAAGTATTTAAGGTTGCATTTTCAGGCTAGAAGGAAAAAGTGATGAAAAGTTCTTAAAACTGAAGAAACAAAATCCTTGATTCTGATCCAAAGCCCGGCAAAACAAGATCCCATATGGTAATGGCTAATCTTAGGAGCATGGAGGGGGATAAAATGGGTACATTTTCTTTCTTCTCTCTCTCTCCCTCTTTCCCCTTCAGTTTTTAAAGTTGCATGTAGTATGTCACAGGAGAGTCTCTGCCAAAGACGTGTTTTCACCATCATTCATAAACAACACACATCCCATACTTTGCTCATTGTGGCTCTGTAAGGTGGTAGCAGAAGGCACTACATAGCACCTACTAGTGCAGTGGTGTTAGTCCAGGTCCTGAAAGTGGCATAATCCTATTTTCAGCTAAGCTTCATTAGTCCAGTGCAAGTCTTTTAGTGTTGTGATGGCTCTCTGCACTTCAGATAGTTCTTCTACTCTGTTCGGCGTTGCAAAGTCTTGAATGATGCATTGTAGGCAAAGCATCAACAATTCTGTTCAGTTTTGAAATGCCTGTCCCTGTTATCTTGTGAATGCTTCTCCTTGGTTAGACCATATTTTGCACTGTGTATAAAGCAGCTACAATCCTAACTAGTTCTTCTGTGCCAGGTGAAAATCAAGCAGTCAAGGATTAACCACGTAGATACTATTGGGTATTATGATTGATTGATTGATTGTACTGTTAAAGAATCTATAGACATTAAATGAGAAAAAGTCCCTGGTGTCCTAAGTAGGCTCTAAAAACTAAATAAGGCTTCTCAAGAAGCCTGTTTTCTGAACAGACCATTCAGAAAGAGATCCTGTGTTTCCAATCCACTGCCATAGATGGTCCTTCCCCATGTTTTACAGGAGAAACAGTTCCTTTGGCAATGAGTTCAGTTCTTTCTCCTTCATACCCAAGCAGCTTTATACTTGTGGCTCTCTAGCTACTGGTTACTCATCTGTGGAAGGGTTTTCACAGCGGGGTTTGACAGACTTGTTAACTTTCATCCTAAAAAATTGAGTCCTTAGAAGAAAATGGGACCATAAAACACGCTGTCAGCATACACGATGCATAAAGACAACATTTCAAAGATGCCTTGCAAATTCAAGTAACGTGCAAAAATTGCAGAGTTGTTGGGTGTTGGTCCTGTTAGCTGGTAATTTGTCTTTTTTTCAAGTTGTGGTTGACATGATATAAGGTCATATAATTCAGTCATAATATAATTCAGTCATAATTCAGTTCATAATGTGAGGTGATATAATTCATTTTATTGCTGCAGGTTTCTCTAAGAACCGTATGGATCCAGACCAATGGAAGAGAAACAATTTAGTGAAGTATCTTGTTATGAAACATCAAACAATAAAGGAAATCACACCCACCATCTGTTATAGGGCACAAATTGTTTGCAGTTTGAGGAGAAATTTAGAGAGTTTTGTGAGAAATTTAGTCTCCATTTATATTTTATTAATTTGGTAGTAACTGGTATTACTCAATTACCAATTACTACTTCAGTCCACTAATCACTTCTATACTAGACCAGGAAAAAAAGACTTTGTGTGTGACATAAAGCAGCAACTGACACGTTAGTCTGGATATTGAAGAGCCAAAGAAGCTTTCAGGGTTTTACTTGTCTTCATTTTAGTGTTTTTAAAGACTCTTATGAAATTCATAACAAGTAGAACTAGAAAAAGCAAACAAAAAAAGAGAACCATTAAAAATGATGGTGTGGCAAAAGCCAAGCATTCAGAAGAAATATGAAATATATAGATGTTCATTCAGAACTCAGAAATAATACCAAAACCCCAAAATATTTGGGATTCAGAAAGCTCTTGAGCTTTTCCCTTCTTTCAGTTTAAAACCATTACCCCTTTTCTATCACTACACTCCCTCATAAGTGTCCTAATAAGAGAGTCTCACACTATCTCTCCTGTAGGCCCCCTTTAGGTATTGGAAGGCTGCTATAAGGTCTCCCCGGAGCCTTTTCTTCCCTGAGCTGAACAACACAAACTCTCTCAGCCTGTCCTCATAGGAGAGATACTCCAGCCCTCTGACCATCCTTGTGGCCCTCCGCTGGACCCATTCCAACAGGTCCATGTCCTTCCTGTGCTGGAAGAACATTGTCTCACACCCATGCCATGTTTAAGTATGTTGGCTCAGACAAAGAAGATGACATTTTTCTGAAGTGATAATTTACATGAGTGAGAGGTTAAGCCACGTTCAGTTGACAAAGAAAAGGAGCAGAGAGTTTCTATGATATGCTACATGGTTTTGGAGTATTTTTTTGTATGACCTGTACAGGAAGCATTCTCTTGTATAGCTCCTGTATTAGAACATTCTTTTTTTGGTTCATTTTGTATATTACACAGTGAACCATGGAAATGCAATGTTATATTAACATAAAAGAATTAAATGTAAATTAGCACAATGATTTTTATTTAATTTTGATTAACATGTAAAACATACTTTAATTACATCAGAATAAAAACTGTAAATTGAACAATTATTTAAACATACCACTAGAGTATAATACCATTTAGGACCAGACTCCTCTCTGATGTTATGTGTGGGCTTTTTATAGTGAAATATTTAAAATAACAGCTAATTTGTAACAGACACATACATATGAAACATTATTCTTAAAGCACTATTTTTACTGCGTATCTTGAAATAGAGTGTGTGTGTATACTCATTTAATGCAACTTGAGCTCTTGGAAAACTCGGCTCAAATTCCAATTAATATACATTACTTCTAAAGCAAAAAATGACAGATGAGGGTTGTTGTTGCTGTAAGCATTTCAGTTGATATAACTCTTGCAAATGGCAAGAGCTATGGAGGTCTTAGAACCATTTCTTCACGCCAAGGGTAAAAGTTTGCATTAATTTGGGCTGCCCTAGTCCCAGCCACCTGGTATTTCTATTGACCTACCATGTAGTCTAACTTTGGCTGCAGTATTAAACATACGGTGTGGTGCTAGATTGTTTTTTCTTTTTCCTGCTGCTTGCCTGCTGCAGTCACAGCACCAGCAGTCCCTTAAGCGTCACCGTATCCCAGCCCTTGCTAGTGTTCTTTTCTTGAAAAAATACTCATAAAGAGGACCCATTTTTTCAGAGTGACAAGTATCTCCTGTGAAATGTTGCCCAGCATTTTTGCTGAAAAAGGGGATCAGTATTGTGTAGATTCAGATGTAATGATTCTGTTTGCTGAGGTGCTGTGCAATTTCATCTCTGCCAATCAGCTGAGTGGTGGGATTCCAATAGTCCTGAAAGCTGGTTCTTCAGATTTCAGAAGATTAAAAGAAAAAGAAATATTAAGAAGAAAGCGGTCAATCAAAATAACCAACCAACACTCCACTCCCCAAAATAACCTACGTTAATTTTTTCACTTTTTAGTAATGTCGATCAAATGAATGTTACAAGATAAAATCATAGTGCTTTCTGAAGCAATAATTTAAAATGCAAGCAGTTAGAATGAGATCTGCCAAAATGAAAAGAGTAGGATATTGTCTATGAGAAACTGGTTTACCAGAGGCATAGGAAAGTTTGGTTTTCAAAAAAAAATAAAAATCTGCTGACTGAAAAAAAGCCTAGCATTTTTTTTTCCATCAGACAACATAGCAACAGCATTGATAGCAATGCTATAACATGATTACAGCTGCAAGAAGGGAACACCAGGTCACAGACCGTGTTGTTCTAAACCATGAATAATTCCATTTGCTGATATCTGCAATTTTCACAAGTAGACTAAAATAGCCCAATACTTAAGTATTTAGCTGCTCAGATGATTTGGGTTTTCATTGTGGTTTTTTTTTTCTTTCTTCCTCTCTATTTTTCCTTTTTTTTAATTGAAGGAAGGGAGTTTGGGGAAATTGTGTTGGCTATTGTAAGTACAGCCTGTACTCTATCGCAATGCTTGACCCTACATTCTTTCTTTTATATGAGATGAAATTAATTTTCCTAGGCTAGCATAAAATGAGAACACCATGAAAGTTTGTATTGTTGGAAGAGGTGAAGGGTGGGCTGGAGTGGATGATCTAATTGAGCTTCTCCATCTTGAAGTTCTTGCATGCTGTGAAGTTCTGTGATGAGCTGTTGTTTTAATTTTACAGGACCTCGGTGGCCAGCTTGTGAAATCTGGCTAGCAGGAACATAGTGAAGCTTACAGCACTATTATGGCTGGGTTTTCTCTGCTGTTTGTTTCAGTACCTAAGTCATAAAAATAAAGGTAGTCTTCGTTAACACCTTGAAAGTGAATCCCTGCAGATATCTTTGCAGCTTCAGTGGGTCTGTTCCACGCATCTGTCCCTCTGGGCATGTAGATGGCCTAAGAGTCTGACAGTGTCCTTGAAAACTTAGAAAAGAACATGGACTTATTGTTTGGTAGTATTTTTTAAATATACAATTATTCCTTTCTGACAGTATCATGAAATGAATTTCACAAATTATTTGTGTTAAGAAAGCTTGGCTGTACTGTTTGCGTATCACCAGGAAGCTGATTTTGAACAACTTAGGAAATACCTCTTCATCTGTGGTCTCAATTTTATTTGGGCCTTATCAAGTACCTGAAATGATTCATTGTTCCTCTATGCCCAGGGGAACTTGCCTGAAAGAGCTAGAACAGGTAAGGGAAGGACATGTTCTATATGTCTTTGTTTGTTGTAAATTACTGAACTTTGAGTTATTACTGTTACTATAAGGAAATTATCGCACTACTACCATCATTAAGAAAAATGAGGAAATTACTGGGGGAAATACATATAAATAACTTCAAATTCTGTCCTCCTGACCCCTCAAACTGCATCTGCCAGATGATGGCCTTATTTGTATCCTGATACGTAGTGTGTGTAAAATTGCTCAGAAGACCAAACTAATTAAATAGCTGTTCTTGTTAAGAATGTCTTTTAAAAATTAAAAATTAAGTTTCATTTAGCACTTAACACCTACACACCAAAGTACATAACCCAGATGAGCTAATCTTTAAAACTGGCATAGATATGAGCTAATGTTTTTAGGGAATTGTATGCACAATATGGCAAGAGATCAATAACTGAAAAAAACCCCAAACCAAACCCACATAAAACTACTCAGCTGCTAGCAATAAAGAAATACCAAGGTACAAAATGTATTAGCAGCTTTTTGACTTGTTTGTATTGTCTGTTTTGTGCAGTTTCATATGACAGGTTCATATCTTGGCACCAGCACTGAAATGGTGTTCATTGTGACAACGTGTACCTTTACAAAGAAATGGCAGCTATGCAAAAAAAGAGACAAAGACGATATCTCTGCAGAATGGTAAAAAGGCATTGATAACACTGAATAGACTGGAAGCAAAGATATGTGTATGCTGTATATATGCATACGTGGATGGTATACTCACATATATCCAAGCACGCACATGTGCATATATGAATCTCAGTAACAAAATTTTGCTTTTAAAAGCATGAAGTTGGCCTCAGGAGCTAAGAAACTGAATTTGTGAGCTGTTAAATGTCAGAGCTGACCTCTGGGAGTTTGAGGAGCAATGATGCAGTGAAGGGCAGGCTTCAGGTCATGTTTTATACAGGAAGTTTAATTGTTCTGGCTAGGAAGCAAAAGTGACTCATTTACTTGAAGTGGGTCCCTATCTCCCAATGCAGATTTCAAATGGGGGAGGATACTGCTAGCAATAATATCTCTAAAAGAATTGGACTGGTTTACTTCAGTATTTTAACTACTTCCATTCAGATTCATTTGTTTTGGACACATAATTTGATAATGTTCCAATGATAGTAAAAACCAGTGCTTTTGTCACCCTTCTTGAACCCATGCAAGTCTTTTTGTTGTGTTTAAATCAGAAGGGTTTTTGCCAAAGAAAATTGTAAGCTAGTGGGCTCTTTCTGAACCTTTTATTGAAAAACATGATAAACTATTTAACTGTATAGATTGTAAAGTCATCTTGACACTGGGTTTGTGATGTTGCTCTTTTCAGTTTCACTCCTGTCTCAGAAAGCTCCATCTACAGATTAAGCATGTGCATTTCGAGTTATGACAAAAGGCAAATAACATATATATATAAACAAATAACATATTTCTCTTTGCTAGTAGTATCTAATTTAATAATGAAGGGCTATCATTCATTTCATTTCAACTTGTCTGCATCCTGTTTGATCCACTTTCACTTACCAAAGTCCTATTTCTTGGTTACCAGCTTGTTCCCAGCCTTTAGTTACCTCCAGTTTCAATTTTGGAAACTCTTATTTTTTGGCAATATATTTTCTGTAAAATGTGTTCAAAAAAGAATTGCCCTAGAAAATGTAAATATATTTCCTACTTTCTGATCAGATTATAATTAAAGGAATATAAATAATTTAATGGTTGGAAATCTTGTTGTTTCAAGATGCTTTTATCAATCACAAAGGGTAAATACATTATCACTGAAATGTGACGATCCACTGGCACTGAGACCCTGGCCACTATACCACTATACCGCTGAAATAGAAATTGGTTTTGTTACAGAGAAAGGGAAAGGTGCAAAGAGCATGACACCATG
The DNA here is from genome assembly GCA_025769975.1 of Gallinago jamesoni. NCBI lineage: Eukaryota > Metazoa > Chordata > Aves > Charadriiformes > Scolopacidae > Gallinago > Gallinago jamesoni. The sequence continues at coordinate 20,693,014 of JAOQGH010000023.1, forward strand.
CAAAAAACCCATTTTGTGCTGAGGAAGCAATACAATTTATGTTTTCAAACCTGCAGCTAAGACTGTATTTCAAGCTGCCAAGAAAATCTTTTCTACTTCACAGAAAATGTGACTTTTCAGAGAAATTATTGAAGCCAAAGCTAAAAATACTTAAACTATAAACTGAGTATTTTTAATCCTAGTGGATCATAGAACTCGTGTGTGGAAGGAACTTCCAAAAAGTCATACCTTCTGCCTGAATAGGATTACCAGCTCTCCACTGAGCACAAGCACTCCTCCCCTTTCCAGAAGGTGAAATAAAGCTCATATGGTTTCATTGTTCATTTAAAGATACGAGCCTCAGAATCAGTTGCTGCTATTCCTTTAATGAGGAGGATTTGCAGGCTGCCTTCAAGCACAAGTCCCATGACTTCTGCTGGCACAAGGTGAAATTCCTACTTCAGTAATGATACTGTGCCTGGCAAACATTATATTGACTTAGTTAAAAATTGAAAGAGTTCTCTGAAAATGAGATTTACTGATGAGTAAGATGAATAAGAAAATATAAATAGAAGATATATGAATGTATACTAAAAACTGGGCCAAGCTGCAAAAGGTGGACCTACAGCCAAGCCGCCCTGAAGTTTGGAAGGCTGACATTCAGTGCTCTTTTCAGATCATTAAAGATATAATTGGAGGCCAATCATAAATATTTTGTCTGCTTTCTCTGAAGTTCAGGTATTGAAAAACATCTGAAAACTGTTTTCTCTGTGAGCCCAGGTGTAGTTCTTTCGTATACCAAAAACCTCAACTGAAGGATATGCTATCAATTAGAATATCATCTGCTCAGAAATTGTATGGAGATGAAGATATGCCTTATATTAGCTCTTCTTTTCTTATGACCCTGTCTGGCGAGTTCTGTTTGTGTCTGAGAACCAAAGCATTTGACTTTGGTGCAGTTCTTTTTTACAAATATTTCCATTGGTTTCAGTAAAGACCACACTAGCCAAAAATCTGGACTGAAAATCTGGATCAGGGTTAACAGCTCAGTGAACTAAACCCAAGTACTGTATCTGAAGACAGGAACATAAAACCATATGAGAACCATAGGTCAGTGAATGCAGCCTTTTACTATTGCAAGCGATCATGGTATACAATCTGCCGAGGAAACTAATCAAATAAAATCTTGACGTTTCTTCTAGTCCTGCTGGAAGGCTGGATCAGCACTTCACTCTGCAGAGAGGTAATAACCTCTTCTCACTTTCAACTTATGTTTATTCATAACCACTTTATAACCATTAGCTTCTTTGTCAACAGTGCCATATAGAATCAACTGCTGTACTCCCTCTAAAATGTTTACAGAGTGCAATAACATCTCCTTCCTGCTTTTGTTCTCCTAAGCTAAATTATCCATTTATTCTCATCTTTCCTCATCTCTCTAATGAGTCCAAAAGCATTTCTTTCTAAAGCTATTCCAGGTTAAAGTAATCCCTTTTAAACATGTGTGACCAAAATGATACCAAATGAGCTTTCTTTTGAGTCAATGATGATACTTCTCTCTTTATATTTATTTTCTGCTTGATTTTCTTTTTTGGGAGGAGGAGTGTTGTCACATCCCTTTCACAGATCATAGCAATTATGATAGGGTTGCTAAGGTATAAAGTAGAAAATTCAAACAAAACAGAATATAGCATCAGTTTTGAGGCCCCAGTTTACAGGACAAGTTCAGTTTTGGTTATCACCAGGTTCAATTCATTGCAACTTGCAACCTACAAATTATGCTATAAAGCAGACCCAAGTCTCAAAATAAAGCTTAGCAAAGATTGAACACTTAGTTAGCTTACTTCATATCAAGCCATAAAAAATCATAAATCTTCCCTTTTTCATTCAATAGATTTATGAATGTAACCCAAGCACTTGAAATATACAGCCTAAGATTTTATTTTGCAATGAAAAATTAAAACAAGTGAATTTCCTATTATTATCATTTTACTGTAAAAACTTTGCATACACTGATTAGAGCAAGGTACCTTCTCTTCACCTCCAGATTGAGTCCTTCTGGTATGCAGAACATTTCAAAACATAATCCAAACTTAAACATTGCAAATTGCACTTATCTTCATCATACACTGGGAATAAACAGATGACTCAAAATCAAGTCCTCAAGTCCAATAGAGTTGGCTTTTTTTTTCCCTTTCCTTTATACAGCCAACCAACCTCTTTGATTGTTTCTGCTAAAGGGTTTTTCACAAGTTGTTTTTAACCTTTCCTGTGGCAATGTATCATTATTTCTCATGAATAACTGAATTCCGTGTAGTTCTTTCCTGACAGCTCTTATGAACATTTCCTGATTGATGAAAAGCACAAGACTAACAGACCTGATTAGGCAAGCAAATATGAATGTGCCCTTAAAATAAGGGGAGAAGGTCACCTTATTTTTATTGCATTTCTTCCAAAGATGCAACATGTCTTCCTCATCCCCTGATGCCAATTATAATCAACATCTGAAAATGAGTCCAAGCAAATTCAAATGTTATACTTAGAGAAGCATCATCATCAAGGGGTTATGTTTAGTTCATACACAAAGGAGGTAATGTTTTTCCATGGCATATAATTAAATTTTGGAACTCATTATCAACTAGCATTGTGAAGGCCAAAAGTTTAGAGGGTTTCTTTGAGTGACAGACTAACTCAATTAGGGACAGGTCTAGTGCTATTAAGCACAATAGAGCCTCCAACTAAGGTGGGTCCCTAAGCCACATGCTACTGGAGGGTGAGAAGCTATGTAAGAGAAATGGGTTACTGTTAATGTCTGCTACCAACACTGTCAAAGATATAGGCTAGCAAATTAGAAAAATCTTTGATTTGCCCCAGGATAGCTGTTCATAAACTTTTATATGGATTTAGGTGATCAAATGCAACAACACAGTGGCATGTGGTAAGAGGAAGTGCTAATGTACTTATCTACAGATATATCTTTTGAGTCTTGTACAGGATAAGCAATGCAAGGAGGCATTTTGGGGTCTAATTTGTACAGATATCATACAGCGCTTTTGCTTCTGTGGATGTCTGCAAGCATTCTGAGAAAAGAGTAACACACCTTTATCTCCCTCCTGCATGGATTTGTGTGCTCAATAATCATCAGTGAAGATGTAAATGTTGCTCCTCAAGAGAAAGCAGTGGGCAGTGATGACAGATGGACTTGCACTAGATGGTAATAAAGTTAGAGAAATTTAACAGTGCTCCTTAGTAGCACAGGGAAATCAAAGCTGTTAGAGTGTTTTGGCTAGATGAATACTTTGAAACTCCATTGTTTATTTAGACCTCTTGCATCTACAAAACGGAGGTAGAAATCTTCACTGAACAATCTCTCTAGTGAGACTTAGCAGACAGTGTCTTCCTTGTTATGCCAAAAATAGATTAACATTTTTTCATGTGTTATTTGAGCACTGTCATCCGCTGAACTGAGCAAAAGTGTGCAAATGGCTAAAAAAAAAATAAAAATAACAGTTTTGATTAATTTCTGGTTTCTTGTGATTTTACTGTCAGTAACAGGGCTGTAGGTCCTGACAATCAAAGGCAATCTAAGAGGTAAAGGTTGTGCTGCAAAAGGCGACAACTTCAACATTTACTGGAAAATCTCTTGGCAGCTAGTGTGGCCAAAGCAGTGTGTGGAGTGGTAGCCAAAGAGTATCCAAGAGTGACTGGATGAGACACTGTTTCAGCAAGTCTTTCCTTTACTCTTCATTAAAAGAATTTCTATGTAGCTGCAAATAGAAGCTGGAGCTGCCTGGGAGTCAGTCCTCAAGGACAGGCAGGACTAGGAGCATAAAGTGGCATTACGCGGTATTGCTCTTGGAAATGTGGTTTGAGTTTTGGGAGGACTCAGGTTAGTTTTTATTTGGCACAAATAGTTTAATGAAGCTTTATATTTCAAATAGGTCAAACTGGCATGCCAGTAGCTCTTCTATAAGACTGCTTAGTTCAATTTGGTTTTACTATCTATCAGAAGATATGTAGTAACTAGGTACCAAATTTGGGTATGCAGAATTAGAGCAGACTTTATAAACTACTCAACAGAATTTAATATACTAGCACAGGAAACATGGTTTCACAGGAATTCAAGGTTACTTGTATAAAACAACTTATTCTTGTCAGTTGGTTATTCCCTTTGTGTTGCTGGGGAGGGGGTGTTGAGGATTTGTTTTAAATGACTGTTCCCCAGCATTGCTTCACAATGTTGCTTTTCATAAGAATGTGGTGAGCTATCTGAAGCCTGCTTTATATGAAGTGTTTGGAAATACATTTGCAATAATGAATGGGTAGTGGAAATTCATCAAGTCATACAGAGGCAGATACTGTGAGTCAATGAATTAGCAATAATAATAGCATCTGATGCCACGGTTTATTTTCATTCTAAACTAAACTAAACTACCTTGTGTACAATATATGCCATTTACATTTTTTAACTCTTATCCCCTTTTGGGTGCAGACAAACAAAAAATGAGCATGGTCATAAGAGGTAGTATTTTTAGGAAGAAGTTTTACAAATGCAATTACAGCAAGACATTGTAGCTTAGATTGCACGTGGGTAAATACGTGCTTTCACACCAAGGGAAAAGTTTAGCTTGGCAGCTGAGGCTAAGAAGCATGACTCTGATCTCACTTAAAGCCAAAACTGCAGAAACCCAAGCCATTTCCAAAAATAACATCAAAATTAGAGCCTTGAACCTCCTCAGACTGGTCATGCTGAGAATGATGATCCTGGGGACCAACAAAGCTACTGAGTCCCCCATGGAAACATTTTTGTGTGCTGATTTTATGCTTCAGCCACGGAGAAAGTATTCGACAACCGAATGCAAGTATAAATCAAATTAATCCAGTTTCTAGGATTATTTTGCTATTTAAAACTTATTATTAATTTTCAGGGTTTTTTAAGTATCATACTAACTTATATACATGACTTTATCCTCTTAATCAACATTATTAACAGGGAAAGTGGATTAAATGACATTCACCAATAACTTTCTTTCAAGTTCAATATAGGCTTTTGAGATACGAAGCCTCAGTATCTCAATGTCACATTTCTTTGCAAAATCACTCCAGTACTAGAAAGGTAGAGAAAGATTGTCATCTCTTGTTTACGAGATGGAAAGCCTCCAGCCTGCTGAGAGATCTTTGTTAAGCAAGAGTAAGAAATCTAAATTTCAGAAGGATCCTAGGCTCTGGACCCTTCTCAATGGATTACATACGCAGGTAGTGTTGGGATCTGCATCTAGACTTTGCATTCTTTTCTGTCAAGCTTACTGTAAGACCTAGTGGGAGTCATTCTCCTGTGTGGTGGAAAATTTCCACGAGTGAATCCTACTACCTCAGTGTCAATCCTACCACAGTGTCAAGAGACCTACGCGGTGAATCCTAACAATGCTTAGGAGAAAGAGAGGTGCTGAGATGTCCACTTTAAACAGGAAGGCATTGCAGAGATAAAGCTTCAGGTGCTTAAGGAACATAACTTGTGAAAATGTGTATACCTTGGTGATGATGCTCTCAAGCTGCCTACAATAATTTTCAGCCATTTAAATGAAATCTGGGGTGAAATGGAGAACTGCACACTGTCTCAGAATCCAAAGGAAAGCATTCGCATTCCCCTCTGGTTATTTTTCCTGTAGACAAAGTTGCACTATCTATCTCAGAAACCAACAATGACATGGAGATATGCAGGATTGCTGTCAGGTTCCCAATATCAGGAAACAAATTCCCCATTAAATACCTAATTAGATAACTTCAGCTAGGACATGAGGCAGTGGGACCAAGGCAAAAAGCACAGGAGGAGCAGAGGTCTCAAGAAAAACAGATTCCTCTGCAATGCAGGTAACCTGCTATGAAAAATAAGATGATTTAACTTTATAGCTGTTTTTCCTTGTAGGACTGCAGCCAGGATCTCTAAGTACTTGCAAAAGACAAAGTAGCTTTACTCTTTTGGAGCTATGAAAAGGAGGAAAAGAATCTCTTACTATTGCAGACCCATGTTAAGTGCCCACTGCTTCAGCAATGCTAATCCATACAGGAGCAAAAGACCATTTCTCCTAGTGGAGAAGGGGAAGTAAGGGGCTCTGAGAGATAAGTTTGTTCAGTCATAGCTTGCAGTCTGTTTCACAGTGGGAAGCAAGGATGCAACACCATTTTAAAGAGGCATTTAAAATTAACCCCCACCCAAGCATAACTAGAGAGTCTCAGGGGGCACTTTCCATTCAGCAGTTCTTAGTGTGGGCTGTGTGCAAATAGCACTAGCCAGCACAACATTATTTAACCTTTAGTGTGTTTACTTGGCAGTAGAATAAGTTTTGATTTTCCCATTTATAGAGATTCTGCTGGGAGAAAGAACATATTTCACACTAGCCATTGCAGTTCCTGAGCACAGTAATAAAGCAGAGTGATGGATAATGCACCCCCTCACTCCTTGTGCTTTATTATGCATTTCTACATAAAACTATTTTCAGTATTTTGAGAAGGAAGTCCTGACAATCAGCACTGGTGTTTATGAAACTCCAGACTCTATCCAAAAGTCCCCCGACACAAATGTTCTTCCTCACTGAAGGAACTGTTTCCTTAGCTCTTTCACCTCTTTAGAGCCATTCCCTACAACTCTTTTGTAGGCATTTTCCATCTCAATAGACTTTATTTTTTTGTGCTTTTAGGTAGCTATTTTGTTACTGTATCAGAAAATCAAGAAAAGCCCCGCAGAAACTCAGAAGGACAGAAGGATGCCTGAAGACCTTACACAGGAGGTTTTTGTTCAGGCACAAACAAGGAAAGAGCTAGGGCTCTTTTCAAAGGTTGTCCAGTGTTGCATACTTATCAAATATTCCTCTTTGTGCTGGGAACTGCTCAGTTGCCCTCTGTGTTCTCTTGTTTTCCAAAGCTTCAGCACACAGCATGAGGAACAACAGTTGTTTATTCATCATTAAGAAAAATTGTTTATAATACTCCGTAGCTGTATAGTGCTGTTAAATGCACTACTGGATTTAATAAGGTCACTCATATACTTAAAGTTACTCACATGCTTACATAGTTTGCTGAATCAGGGCTTAAGCAAACTGCCTAAAATCACTCTAGATGTCTGAGAAGCCAGAACTCCTGACTCCTAGTTCTGTGCATTAACCACAAGATTATCTTTCCCCTCCTGGGGAAAGTGCATTTCAAAGTGACCATTGCTGAATGATGGATGAATGAAATGGTACACATAAAAATAACTATGATCAGAAGTTTTCCCTCAATCTAAAAATTAACACACGCCCATCTGAAGTTTCCATTTGAACATTTCCATTGCTTTAAAATTTATTTGCCATGTTCATGTACATCTCGATTCTGGCCCAAACCAGAACGTGAAGTGCCAAAATACTGTACAAAAGGATATTTTTGTGGTCCAAGTGCAAGCATTCTATGCTGAAAGTCTTGCAACAAAGCTTGTTCTCACAAGGTCTGCAGCCAAGTCTTGAAGATTTCCAGTGCTTAGATAGTATAAGGCCAGATCCTTAACTTCAATGGAGATAGTATAAGGCCAGATCCTTAACTTCAATGGAAATATACTTCTTCATGCCAGCTGAAACTCTGGCCCTAACAGATATTTAGTGTCTTGCTAATCACTATTACTGGTACTACCTAAGTGTGGAAAATACTGGGTGATTTGAGACAGACAGCATGGCTTCAACTCCTGCCTGACCAGCCTAGTGACCTTCTATGATGGAGTAACTACATCAGTGGACAAGGGAAGAACTATAGATGTTGTCTATTTGGACTTTTGTAAGGCCTTTGACCCCATAGCATCCTTCTCTCTAAATTAGACAGATATGGATTTGATACATGGACTCTTTGGTGGATCAGGCATTGGTTGGATGGTCGCATCCAGAAGGTAGTGGTCAACAGCTCAATATCGAGATGAAGATCAGTGACAAGTGATGTCCCTCAGGAGTCATTGGGACCAGTGTTGTTCCATATCTTTATGAATGGCATAGACAGGGGGATCGAGTGCACCCTCAGCAACTTTTCAGGTAACACCAAGCTCAGTGGTGCAGTTGACATGCCTGACAGAATGTCAACCAGAGGGACTTGGACAAGATCGAGGAGTGGGCCTGTATGAACATCGTGAAGTTCAACAAGTGCATATGTAGGGTCCTGCACCTGGGATGGGGCAACCCTTGGTATCAATACAGGCTGAGGGATGAAGGGACTGAGAGCAGTCTTGCTGAGAAGGACTTGGGGGCATTGGTGGATGAAAAGCTGCACATGAGCCAGCAATGTGTGCTTGTATCTCAGAAAGCCAAAGGTATTCTGGGCTGCATCAAAAGAAGCGTGGCCAGCACATTGAGAGAAAGGATTGTTCCCCTTTAATCCACTCTGGTGAGACCACATCTGGAGTACTGTGTCTAGCTCTGGAGCCTCCAGCACAGGAAAGACGTGGACCTGTCGGAATGGGTCCAGAAAATGGACACAAAAATGATCAGAGGGCTTGAACACCTCTACTACAAGGACAAGCTGAGAGAATTGGGGTTATTCAGCTTGGAGGAGGCTCCAGGGTGACCTTATTGTGGCCTCTTAGTACTTAAAGGCAGTTTACGAGAAAGTTTGGGAGAGACTTTTTAGCTCGCCTATTGTGAAAGGATTACAGGTAATGGCTTTAAACTAAAAGAGGGAAAATTCAGACTACATATAAGGAAGAGGGTGTTGAAACACTGGAATGTGTTGCCCAGAGAGGTGGTAGATGCCCCATCCCTGGAATCATTCAAGGTCAGGTTGGATGAGGTTGAGAGCAACCTGATCTAGTTTAAGTTGTGGCACTTCATTGCAGGGAGGGTTGGACTAAATGACCTTTGAAGGTCCCTTCCAACCCAAACTATTCTATGATTCTAAATATTCCAAAGTCTGTGTGTCTCCTTGGACCTCTGTCTCAGAAAAGATAAAAAGAAGGAAACCTGCAAGCACCTGGTACTGTCCTCCAAAGTCTGCAAAGACAGAACTAAGCAATTCCATCATCTTAGAAAACTTTCTTCGTTGTACTTTTTTTTTGGTACTCTTTGTACTGTGGCTTAATAGTCATAGGGCAAACTGTGGGTTACATTATGCAGTGCTGATGGCAAACATTTTGAGTGGGCAAACATCCAACCTCTACATCAATGGACACTGCATCATATGAGCAATTTGCTCTACCTTTTTCCCCTCCAACACACAAAAATCCCCAAAAATCCCAACTTGGAAGAGCTGCCAGCTTCCCTTGTAATCTGCTATGCATTATCAGTGAGCTACGCTTTCCATGAACTTGGCCTGCTTTGGTGGTGGCACAGACAGCTATGGAAAGAGAGCTGGACATGTATAAGAAGGCAGCAGCCAGAATGCCTGTGCTTGTGGCATCTGCAGTAGCTTCTTTTTACCTGTACTCTGCCCAGATTCATGATTGCTTATAACAGTAAGACACACACAATGTTGCTTGCATAGTTGTTTAGCAATATTTGCTGCTGGACCTATAACAAGCTGGTAGGGAGGGTGGAGCATATATGCTAAAGAAAAATGGCTGCTGGTCCACATATACATGCACATGTGGAATGTCCCAGGGTTAATACAGAATTAATGACCTCCCATGCCATTTGCATCATAAGTATCACTTTGTAAGTGAATCCAGGGACATTTTTCTTTTCCCTGTTTCAGATGAAGTGAAAGTATACAAGAATACACAGAATCTTCTGCTACAAACATGAATTTTATTACCTAATATTGCTAGGTATAAGAGGTGAAAAAGACTGGGTTTCTAAAGCCACCCAAAGTGGATTCTGGCTACACCCTTAGGTTTACAGAAGCAGCTTGGCATCCATCAAGCAGAAATCACAGGCATGCAGAAGAGAGCTGGTCTTAATGCTGCAAATGTGTTTATACTGGAACTCAAAATAAATAAGGAATAATATGTCTTGTGTGTGCTGAGCAAGCCATGACACCAACAAATTGAGCTGTTTTGGAAAATGCTGCCTGGGGAAACTTTAGCACTAAGCTTTAAAAGGAGTGGAGCCAGAAGTGGAAAAGAAAAAACCAAACCCAACCAACAACAACAAATAACCCAGAACATATTTCAAATCTTTGCATATGCTATAGGAAAAGCCTAAATTAAACAGCCTGGCTTTGGGCAACACACAAATCTTCACCACTTCGTAGCTCATTAAAAAGGTCAGGGTTCCCAAGAAATATAAAAAATCATCAAGCACTTAACAAACACACATCTGATTCAACAAGAGTTGAAAAGTTTTGTGCATTTTATAGAGGGTGAGTCTCAGCTATTTAGGGAGGTATAATAACATGGAACTATAATGGTAGTCAGAAAGATTATCTGAAACAAACACCCACAACTGATTGCATCATTAATTGCTAGTCATGATTGCAGACTTAAGAAAGCATTAAAAGTTATTGTGTTTGTAGTTTCTATAAATCATTGAATTTCGATGTTAAAGAAAGTAAGGTATTGATCGGGAACACTACCAAAGTTAAACTGAGTAAAATAAAGACAGATTCTGCACAAGGGTCCTTTGTCCTTTTCTAGAAATGCTTCTATATTGCAATTCTATAGTCCCAGAAAGCCACAGTGAGCCCTAATAGCAATAAAACCAAGACATGCTTGTTTTGACAAATATACAGTAGATTTAATGAAGGAACTCTTAAAACCATTTTTACTAAGTATCTGAGAAAGGTTTGTTTGTTTGATACTATGAATCACGAGCATGCATATACAACAAATATCAGAGAGCTAGAAAAACAGTTTTGATGAGCCCAAGGGATATTTGGATACTTTGCTGAAGTCTCTATACCTCCTAAACCTATAAAATAGGTATGGCTTGTCAGCCTTTTCATAGCGTTTCTACTAATGCTAGAATGCACTAACTATATTGCCCTAAACAGTGCTCTTCTGCTGGGGCAGGTCTCTTGAGATCACCATTTGAACTTGTGCTGCTCTCCTGGTGCATCTTTTACAGCCGCTCATAATCTGAGAGGAAAAAGCATCTGGTAAATCCCAGCAGATAATAACATTAGAAAGGTCACAAGGAAATACACTTTTCCCACATAGTGTTTTAATTGAGCTATGAAAACTTGCTGTTAACCATGAGCCCACTGTATCATTTTCAAGGTACAGGATTAGAGACTGAGCAATTCTCCTGCACTCCCACAAATTCTACCTGGGATTTTGCATCTGAGTAGTGACCCCTTTGCCGGTTTAGCCTGAATGATTGTTAGCTGTAATTTTACATTTCATGCCTGGGATCAGGTACCTAGTGACTGAGACTGCTAACATACAGTGGCATTTTCTTGATCTACATGAAACATTTTTCTACTTGCAGCGCAAATCAAGGGGTCACATTTCCAAAAGTGAGAGTTTGGTTTGAAATAGCTGTCACCATTGGCACATGAATAAATTAGCATCTAGTAATACACAAAAAATCATTTTGTGTTTTGTTACTCTATGTCCCAGACTTCTATTATGTTCAAAATAACATTACACTTATTAAATATTACATTTCATAGGTACTGATACAGAGAGAAATACTTTATGCTAATATACAATATGTTTTCTATTTATATTGTGGTTTTATACCCTTATGTTTATTACATTACTGTTATATTCAAAATAAAATTGGTAGCACGCTGGTTAAGATTTTCCTCTCTATTGAATTTTTGCAGATGAAGAAATCACTGAAAGTCCCATTCCTGTGACAGAGGCAAATTCATGCCAATGCAGTTTTTAAATGTACATGCAGATGTTCACACATGTGCTGGCAAAGACAACGTATCACCTCATGAACAGGTTTTATATAGCTGGTGGCAAGGAAAATTAGCTGGCATCTTTAGCCACAGCTCAGTTTGATTATACCTACGCCTATATTGTATGTTCTATGGCTATAACTATATTCTAGATGCATGACAGATTGTAAGATACTTTTTAACATGAACATTTTTGGAATCCAAGCTATTTCTTTTCTTTTATGCTATCTACATGACATACTGCCTTTCCCTGCATAGTTGTTGCTTTTTTCCAGTGTTTAGTTCTGTTTTATCTGACTCTGACATTTAAGATCTCTCAGCTGTCCATTTTTCCTTCCTATTGCTGCCTTGCCATTTTCTCTCACTGCTTTCTGATTTTGTCTCTACAGCTGAAGTTCAGTTTGGTCTGGATTTTAACCTTAGCATGGCTTAGTAAAGCTTAGTATCAACTGTTTAACATACAAGATTCCTTACTGCGCATACTTTTTAGACACAAAGAATACAGGGTTGGAGGAAATGTCTTGCCCCAGTTTTTGTAAAACTCAGGTACTTTTCCTTCCTGTATAGCTATTAGATGCTTTGGAGTGCATATGAACTACATATTTGCACAACCTCCATCTGCTACAAGCTATTAGGCCTCAGCACTGCCCAGAACTGTTGTCCTCAACCAACTGAGTAGGAAGTATAAGTTACTTCATAGAGGCAAATAATTATATACTCTGAGATGAGATAGATAACTTCTTTGTCAGACATTGCCTCCAGAAGTTCTGAAAATGCCATGCCTATTTAACAATTCTTACTGGTTTTCTCCAAACTACTAGATGTTCCAATCCCCTATACCAGGTAGGCAGAACTAAAAAAAAACAAAAACAACAAAAGCCCAAACCAAACTAAACCGCCCAAATTATATTGCCTGTATTTTCCCCGCAGTGTTCCATTATACTTTTTGGTTTTCAACAGGCTCTCCCTCACCATCCTAAAACTGCCTGCATTTGGGTTCCTGTTGATGGTGTTGGTAGAAGACATTGTTCATTGGTTAGTGTCTATGTAGGGACCTTAGCAGCATGTTTGTTTCTCATTAAACTAGGCATTTCACAATCCTCAACAAAATATTATTTTCTGGAAGAACTTAGTTTAAAAAGGAACTACTGTAACAAAACCACAAGGCCTGCCATTAGCTCTTAGGCTATATTTTACTTTTTGCCAGTTTCTTTTCTTTCTCTAAACATCATTAGGATACCATCTCTTTCGCAGAAAATACAACTTTTTCCCTTCTGAGTGGAACAAATGTTCACACGACAAAGCACTTGGCCACTTCCAGTAGTTTTTTTGTAATAAGAGCAACAGAGCTCTTGACATTCTTTCTAAGCAAAAACAATAGCTTTTCTACACCACCTTCATTTTCTTTTTTCAAAATTAAAGAGACACTGCAAACTAAAAAGGGAAATAATGTTGGGAACATGAAATAAATTAAGTATAGTCCCAAGACGTAAACCAAAGAGCAGACTTCCTTTTCTTACCCATGCTCTTCCCAGCTACTCTATGTTACCTCCTCACATCTCCTTGATTTAAACTTTTGGGTTCCACAAGTTTCTTACCTCATTATCCCAGTGTGTTTCACCTGCTGTGAGCACTGATTGCAGCTAAGTTAGGGATTAACCTCTTGACTGCCAATGCTTGGGACCTGCATACTGTCAGAAGAAAAATATGATTCAGCACTTCAACTTTACAGAGATACATGAAACACTGTAGGTGGAAAATTGGACTTTTACTGAGCTGTTGTATCACGCACCATGAAAAGTCTTTGGATAAATAACTAAAAAAAATATTTTTGAAGTTACTAAGAAACTGAAAAGGAAAATAATAGTTTTGTTCTAATTTGTCCATTCATTTCCAGTGGGTTTGAATATTGTCAGGCTGATAGCTATCGTTTGGGATATAATTCCTCTTCATTATCCAGAGCACAATCATTGCAGAGACAGGCTTCCCCTGCTTGTCTCACCAAGGCCCTGCCTCTTTTTAGGAAGATAATCTATGTTGATAAAAAACTGCAGTCCCTGCTCAGCCTGCAGAAATGAATTACAAGTATATATCTGAGTCCTAAAGGAAAAAAAACCCACAAATCTCAAAGGATACCCATGGACAATATGACTCCACCATTTCCATTTAAATCTAATGAACCTTTCGAAGACAAAGAGAATGACTTAAAATGTATAAAATGCCAAACTTCGTATTCTTTAAACCTCTATGGTCATTCTATATTGCCTTGACACGGTACATCTGAATGTCTTATGGTGATGCATCAAGAATTATGACCAGGATCTAGTATGCAAGACCCATTCTCTGCTCCTCACCTACATAAAAAAGGTGAGCATATTTTGAGTGCTTTACAAATCATACCTCTTGGGAAGGTTGAAACATGGAGTGACACGGGGCAAGCTAGCAGCAAGCTGGGCAAGCTCTCACTCTCAGCAGAGTGGAAGATTTTTAAGATGGGTCATAGAAACCATAAGGTAAGAGCATGCCTAGAGCTAGCTGCAAGAGGGCAGAGGAGCAGATGGCACACAGCACCTCATATCCCTGTTCACCCCCAGTGTAGCAGCAGTTTGTGCAGCTGATGCCTTAACTCACTGCTGCCACCCTGAGTGTCACAGGCAGGACTGTGTCTTCGCTGCCAGTTGGTTACATCTGGGCAACTCAACGTTATCCGCTGGGTTCTGCAGGTGTACCTCAATCTTTTAGCTGCTGAGTTTTCATGGCAGGGAAAAACTCATCTAGACCTTCACCTCTCAAGCTGAATGTGAGAAACTTATTTTGGGGAAGCAAACAAGCTGCAGGTTTTGTCTAATTGACGACATATGATATGAAATCATGGGTGGTCAATAAACAATCCATTTCCTTCCCCTCCCTCCCATTTATTAAAGATACTTTGCACAGTCTAACAATCTTCAAATAAGGTTGTAGGGTCAGACTTTAAATCTAATCATAAAAACCACCTGGTGCTTGAAATGGTTAATACCTCAATGAACCAGGAGAAACAGATGCTTCTTTGAAAAGAGATGTGGGGACTGTGGAGATTTATAATCTTTAAGTCAAGCGGTGAAGTAAAAAATCTCCAGGATCTTGAGTGCAGCTTCCTAAAACTGCAAACTTTCCATTTAGAGCATCTGCATTCTCTGTTTAATACCCAGTTCACAAGCTGACTTTAATTCCAGGTTGAGCTTGGTGGTGGGATGGCTTTCCAGGCAATGTCGTAAGCAGACACTGCACTTCATGCTGCCTGCCCAGGGCTTAACTAAGTGCTTGATGTTATGCTAATGTTACCCCACACACTACAACAAGTAGTCTGTGATTTCCCCCACATAAAGGCAAGAGGTTCAAAGCTCGGTACTTAGCATTTAGGTTTACAAATTCATTTTACATTTTTAGAAGTGGCCTGAACTACTCAGCACTCAGAGATTCAGTGGAATCTTCCAGTGTTCAACAGCTGTGAAAGTTAAAAAAAAAAAAAAAAAAATTAATTGTTAAAATTGGGTAAAAGGACCTCACGGAGAACTCAGTTGCGAGAAAGATTTGGCAGTAATCTTTGGTCAACTAAGACACATTCCCCCACATGGAAGTGTGTCAGGAACCTGGTTACAATATGTTTTCGCACACCTGGCATACTAAAGATACTCAAAAGTAAGGGAGAGGTTTGTCAGTTCTTTTTACAATGAACATTCTACTTCTGTAGACTTCTCTGTAGGTTAGCAGTAGGCAAATATAGTTGGCTGTATTCAATGAGTGTGAAATTAGAATAGCACACAGAAAAGTACAAGTGCCCCTTGCCAGGTTTCCTGTATGCTGAATGTTTTCATTATTGTCAGATTATATGCATCTTTACTACGGAGCCATAAAACCTTCATTAATCTATAATCAGTTCCCAAAGCAGCCCAATGTATTAGATAAGTTGCCAGGCAAATATGAGATAAAAATAATGTTTGAATTCATGATTCAGAAGGAAATAGAGTGGGAAAAGGAGAGAAAGAAAGGAAGGAAGGAATAAAGAAAGAAAAGAAATAAGACTAGTAGACTGAGCATACAGGTCCTATCACTTATTCTCCTTGTGACACAGAGTATATAATTTAATCCTTCACTTTTTGAAAGCTTGCCACTGACTGCACGCTTAGATATTTAGTTTATATCTAAATCTCTCAAGACTGAGTCAGTCTCCCGGTCACTATAGGATACCACCCGCTTTTCCTCATATTTTGTGAAAAAATACAGGAATAGAGTACAGAGTAAGGACTGTATGAAAAGCAAGCCTTCCCACAAACTGCAGATGAAGCCTTAGATCTCTGAAAAAGTTGGGGAATATAAAATAGATATAATATAAATTATACATTAAGAAACAATTTATTGCTCAGCTGTAGATTACATTTGCAACAGTACTTAATATTATATACCCACATGAGTGGGATACAGGCACTCAGGATCACTAGGATGCTAAATTTAACAGAAAAAAAAAAAAAGGAGAAACTTTTGTTTTTAAATCTAAAAACACTTTAGAAAACTTACACTAGCCATTAAATGTGGATATTTGGGAACAGAGAGAAACCTTAGAAACACGCTGAAGCCCAAAGGAATATTTCAGTCTCTGGAGCTCACAACCAGATGAAACACAGGAAATTACAGAGATGTAAACAAGTCTTTCAGCCAGGTTTACCATTACTTTTCTTTTTTCCCTTCTATGTTTCAGTCAACAGTTCAATCCCATAAAAAATAAGTTGCTTCTTGGACATTCCTTGGTAATCATTTCACTTACAAATACTGCATTCAATTACTATTGGCTTTATTATTTAGATTAATAGGCAGAAATGGGAACTGAAAGGCTGTGAAGTTCCAGATTTGGTGTAACAACGAGTATCGTTATCACTAACTGTTGTATCTTGGCAGTTGTTTTATCACCATCTTGATGGATCTGTTTTCCTCTGTCTAGGGTACAAACTGACTTTCACCATGTGTTGGCCAGTGATATAGTAATGGAACAGGGGATTTTTTAGCCTTGAGGCTTTGTTATCTGCTTCTTTGTGTATTCTTAAGAGCCAGAGTTCTTAAAAACAGCACTGCAAATGTTCAGTTAGAAAATGCCCTTTTGTAGCCTTCGCAGATTATAGCCCTTCCATACAATGTATTGTCAACTTTCTTCCTGTTTACCAATCAGTTAAATTTAGAACTATTGTCTCGATCTATTAATGAGATAGAACATCTAGTAAAGTCAATGAACAGTTACAAATCTGGCACCTATCATGTCTCCGAAATTCTCAGCCGAACTGGTATGCCTGTCTGAAAACAGATAAGTTATTTTAATTTTGGAGGCTATTGCCTCATAAACAGTCTTTCTTTTTCCATATTATTTTGCAGTGTATGATGCAAATAATGAAATAACTATATGAAAAATTAGTAGAGTGTTCCCAGAGTAGAGGGTGAAAAGTTATTTTCCCTCAGTCGCCTGAAAGATCTCTTTGATATCTGCTATTTCTGCTGTTTTCCACCATGACTGGGTTCTTAACTATACTATAGGCAGTGAAATATAGAAAGTTATGAACTAAAAGCCAAAAAAGACATTAAAACATCTCCATACTCTTCAAGGCCTTTGTACTTCATGAGATCTTCTACTATGGGCCTCAGCATGCTTACAAATGCAGAAACAGGGACTTCACAAGAAATGGCCATGACTCTGAAGAGTTTGCTATCTAAATAGATAAGACAAAGGCTAGAATAAAGGAATGTTCCCCTGAATAAAGTAAGACTAGCATGTATGGGGTGATGTATGCCACATAGACATTATGTGCTTTCTCCTCCCAGCCCCTACAAAAATTTACAATCAGATCAGCAAACAGATCTCCGGCTCTTTACCATCACCCAGTCTGGAGATCCTTGAAGTTAAAATGCATTTCCTTAAGTTTTTTTCTACTTACTGGTATTGAAGCTGGGGCAGCTCTTTTGTTTTTCCTGCTCAGCACTGTTAATGCAGTTTTTTGCCTGAGCCCTCTGCAGGTTGTGCCCCTGTCCATCTGCAGCTACACAAACACAGATTTAGACACTCTGCTTGGCTGAAATGAATCAGCTCCTAATAAACAAGTAACTTCTGTTATTTTCTCCTTTATAGAGTCTTAGAGACTTGTTTCAGTTCTCTCTGAATCAGTTCTCTCCCCATCTGAAACATCTATATTTTCATCTCCATGCCTTATTTCAGAGTGCTGTCACAGTGAGAGTTTAGGATGAGATGTTCAGATACTGCTCCATGTCTTGTTCTCCTTATAGGCACTCAATGTGTTGCAGGACTTAAGTTAGATTATCACATTTGTCTCTAATTGCTCTCACAATGAGGAAACCATCCTCCAGCCACATATTTTTTCAACACAGAATAATGTTGTGGAATATGCACGCTGTCTGGTGGTTATTTCTTAAAATACTAGGTCACTTATATGAAAAATAAGAGACCACAGGGCCAAGAGAAAACCACTCACTTGGCTTCTTATCACAAATGGTTGGCAAAAAGAGTGAAACAACACAATGTATCCAGTTAAGGGTAATACTGACAGTATTATTATGACTTCTCTTTTTACCTCTGAAAAGGTAAAACACAAACAGCTCAGAATCCCCATATTATTTTGCTGGCCTGTCTTAACCGCTGTTGATCAAATCTTCATCGTGATTTGAAACCTGGTCTCTTTACTGTAGTAGTAAAGAGCTGCACTCACTAGTGCAACATGCTGATTTATTCTACTTAACCTCTGGAAATTTTAGAGAAAGCACCAAACTCATCTCAGGGCTACTGAGACGAGGCTCAGTAGGGCTACTGAACAGTCAGCCACCACACCTAAACAAATATCAGTTGCTGAAAACCTGGGATACATTGAAATTGACTGCACACAAAGGAAAGCCCTCTTTTAGAATGAAGCATTTGAAGTGTAACATTTCCTAAAAATATCTAAAAATCTACTGTAGCCTATGTTATCTGCTTGGCTGTGTATTATGCCTGCTTCTGAAGATGCTCAAAACACAGGCTTGAAACAAGACACTTAGAGACCAAAAAAAAAACCAAAAAAGAGTAGAGAAACTCTTCTTTTTGGGAAAAGTAATATTTTTCTAGTACAGTATACATAATTTGCAATACAAAATGCTAACTTCGTTTGCTTCCATAATGTTTTTGCACTTTCCCTTTTGCTTTCTGGAGTAATAGAATTTTACTAACAAAAATCTCTGTAGAAGGAAAATGTCCAAGTCATAAACATGGATATTTGTCAAAAGCAAAACTTAACTGTGCAAATATAGACTCCAGCAAATAATGGTTGGTTGCTTGTCCATGCAGGGAGCAAAAAAATTCTCAGGAGATTTAATCTGTCTGGCAAAAGCTACCCAATCCAGCTCATATTTCTAATATTTGTCACTTGTCCAAAAGTTAAAAATATTGAAAATATTCAAAATAAGTTAGAGTACTGAAAAAGTAGTAAGCAACTCCAATCTGTTCTGTGAGAAAATAAGGTTGCATAAACTAAAATATTACTTTTACAAAATACTGATTTAAAAAAATAAGTTATGGAATATTTGATTTCATTCATAAGTCCAAGTAAAAATGATTAATGATTAGTGCATAGAGATTAAGAAAGCAGTAAAAGGGACAAGATGGCTCAGGGAATTGGTAATGTGGTACTGTGCCTTTTTGGTTTCAATTTCAGCTTTTCAGTTGCTGTTACTAGTGAATCCCTCATGCTTTAAAACTGGCTTTTATATTTTAAATCTAAGTTCTCCTGCCAAGTGGCAGATTGCCTGAAAAGTCAATAAAACTTGGGTTCTGGTTCACGACTGCATCAATCCAGTATCACGCTAGTGCAACTCAGTTGACTTCAAGCAGTGTAATGGAGCACCAGGACCCAGGAGCATAGTACTCAGCAGCAAATAACACTTGCTTGGAATATGAGTTCTCTTAACTATAAATTGGGATGCAGCCTTGGCAAAACCTGAGATTTTATCGTGAATCTCACAACACTTGATGCATTCCTTAAGGTTCCATCTCTCCCAGCTTTTGGATTAAATGAGAATCTCAGTTTTCATTTTAAAAGTTAGGTTTCTAGAAAACCCTCACATTGTACTGAAAGATTTGTGGCTTGTGTATACCTTTGAGGCTCAAATATGGGGAAGAGGATGAATATTATATCCTATTTGATACTTTTGCTTTTTGTTAACATGAATTTTTAACCTAGTCTTCTCTTCTCTAGAGGTCTGCCCCCTTCTATTTATGGTTGGCAGTGTTCAGGGTTGCTAATATGCTGGCTTCCTGGTCAGCTCAATACATATCTCTGTTGACCAACAGTCACATCTCATATTTCAGCGTGAAACACGAGATCAAGTTTCTTCTGTAAAAAGCATATGAAATTTCTTCCGTAAAAAAATAATGACCATCAAAACCACCAGCTCAAGCAGGATGCCTATAGGATTTTAACTCCAACTCTGCCTAGCGAAATAGGGTGTGGAGAGGGAAGGAAAGGTCGACATTTTCCTTGAAAATCATACATGTTTCACATTAACATTAATGGGTGTTTACATGCATTCATGAGACTGAGAATAGGCCTTGTACTACATATCCATAACGTTTAAAAAGCTAAATAAAAATCAAACCAAGCATTATACATCAAGCAACATTCTTACGAGCTGGAATATATTACACTAGCTTCTGTTTTCTGACCAATTTCATAAGATCTGTGTTATATTCCCTGGCCAAGTACCATCCTTTCCTTAATCGGAGAAGACATTTGAAAAAACTGATATGGAAAATCTGCATTTGACCTTGAGCCTTTGCTTCATGTCAACAATTTCAACCACATCTGCTCTTGCTCTGTGAAAAAGTTGGCATACTTTTCTGAGCTCTGCTCCGACAGCTGCAGGCACTCTCTCTTTGTACAGGATAATTCCACTTCCAAATACTCAGAGAGCGGTGAGTGCAGATCTTTCAATGCTCTCTCATTTAATGCGAGGCTCTGCAAAAAGAATTCAAGAGAAGTTTCCACTGAAAATCTCTTTGGTTCTGGGTCCTTGAGGAAGAGTTTACTCTTTCTGTTGCCACAAAGTGATGGTGAAATCACATCTACTTGATCAGTGGAAAATGAGAAAATTTTTGCAAAAGGAATATAACAGTAGCCATGCATTAAGTTTATCATAGCCAACAAAAAGGCAATCAAACTATCAAGTACAGATTTTCCATTATACGTAACACTTGTTAGATCACAATCTGCTCACATAAGGTCAACGGGTTTTGTTTGCTTAATTTATTGTCTGAAGCATGTGTAAATCTGGATGAAAAACTTTCAGACTGGGGGCTGTGATTAATTTCTCTATGCTGCAGAAGTTATGTAGCTTTCTGGACTTCTGCCGAGATAGCAATGGCAATATGTGCAATGCTATGTACTGGTGTTTGGATGAATGTCCCATCAGTGAGAAGTCTTGTTTTAAATTAGCTTAAGGTAATTTGCTATTTAATTCCTTATGATTATTCCTTGATGTGGTGCTAGCTGAAGACAAGTTTCTTGTAGAATACCATTTGTTTCCCTGACTATATATAAAGTGTTGTCACTTGTGTTCCATCTGTACTTTATTGTGAGTATTTAACGGGTACCCCTTTTGACCTTCTGCTTGACTTCGCACTGATAGAATTGCATTTAGTCATCCATTCATTTAGGGTAAGGATTACTGAATAGCGTATACAAGAAGTTGCACATTGCTGCATTAGTACCTTGGAAAACAAAGAGACACTTTCTAATTTTCTCTCATTTCAAGCACAGTATTACACATTAAGGTTAGGTAGTGGAAACTGAATGAGGAAGAGGGGAAGGCAAAGAACCCATTTAATTCATCACATGGAAGTAAAGACTGCCAAAACATATTCTGCATTTCCAGTCAGACATTAAGTTGATAGACAGACATGACACTCAATAGTGTAAAGAAAAAAAGAATATTTGAATACTTCAGAGTATTATCTCCGCAAAGTTATTAAAATCTAACACAAATCAATGAAATATGGAATTCCATATTGATGACCCATTCTCTTATGGGCTTGGTATTCTGTGCTGGTTTAATTTTTTTTTTGTTTCTTGCAAGATTTCTTCTTGATTGTAAATCCTTTATATTACTGGTAGTAATATTGATGTGGTTTAGCCTGTTTGGTTATCATGATTAAATCTGGTCTATTATTCCTTATACTATGATGAACAATTCTTTAGAGCTTTGATTTTATATTTTTAAAAATTGTTGGAGCACGGTTTTGATCCAGAGTGATGTGAGGAGCTGCACAGGGTAGAGGATCAATTTTGCTTTGTGGTTCTCAAAGTCTTTAATGGCAATCACACAGACAAATACAGAAAATCACACAGAGAAATTTAAAAATGCTAACTCAGAATAGGCAAAGCTCTCAAACAGACTTGAAACAGTGGGAGAGATCTGTGAGCTAGACTGTGGAGTTGCGCTTCTGTATCTTCTCCCTGGGAGGGGGCTCTCCAGTATCCTCTTGAATTTGGAACAAGTTCTTCCTATATATTTTTGAATGTTTACATTCCAAATCCCTTGCTTTATGGTTGTATAATAAGTAGATTGGGATACCTGGATATTGTAAAGCAGGAAACTCTAGTGTCTATGGAATACTGGGGACTTCTAATATTCACGTGAATGTTTAGCACATGTTAATGCATACTGGTTTATGATGTCCAGTTACATTAGCTGATCTATGAAGTCCTGAGTGTTTTGTACAAGTGAGTAATAAAAATACACTGGTTCATGCCTCTAGTCCTATCAGAAATTAACATCTTACAAAGTATTTGTGGCAGCAGGTATTTAAATTTCCATTTTGTTAAAAGGTTCTATCAAAAAACCTTTGGAAATATATTAAATTAAAAATGTTATAAACAGAGTTTATCCATAAAAACCAGAAAAATCATGACAACGAGGCAATGAGAAATAAAAATAATTGAGTTTGATGAAGACAAAAAATACACTGGGCTTTTACTATGTGCCAAACCATGCTTGTACTTTATTTTAAAAGGAAGGCTTCATGAGGACAATAATAACGTAGTGGATAAATATTTAGCTTCTGAGTTAAGTACTTCAGCCATAAGTTGCATCAGAACTTGAGAAATCCATCAACATATATGATTAGTTAGTAAAGTCTAGTATTTATTTTTCCAGTTAGTAAACTCCTCATTAGTAGATCATGGATTCTTCCAAAGTAATTGTTGGTTCCTACACCATCAGCTTGCTCACAGGCAGTGCCCTGTGAACATTAGATGGCTGGATTTCAAGTCCAGGCTCTACCTTTCCTGTGTGGACTGTTCATTCATTAGTTATTTTCTTGAAGTATTATGCAATATTTTCTTTGGTGATAGTTTCTTTCTCACTTGAGTATTTAGGAGAACAGCTAATTAATCTACAAAGTTTGGGGAAAATTTACAGGCTTTGGCAATATTCAAACCATAGTAAAATAAATAATACTCGTGATAAATTTTGCTTATTTAGTGGTTGCACTTACATTGACAGGTTTTAGAAATGTTCATTACTATCGTCTCACAATTTCCCTGCTAAGTGGGTGATTATTATCATCCTTCTTCTACAGAAGAGGAAAGTAAGGGAGTTAGAGATTAAGTGATTTGTCCCATATCCACAGGAAATCTGTGATAAAGCCCAGACCAGAACCCAGGCCTCCAGATTCCTGGCCACGTGGTCTCACTCTGCCAAATTGTCCCCTATTGCTGTTCTGATGGCTCAGCTGAGGTTTTGGGAATTATACCAGAAATTTCTGCATCAGAAAGGAAGCAGAGACAGCAGGCAAATATCCACATATTTAGCTGGGCTGACATGGTTTCTGTATAAATGGATGTAATAATAATTAAGGGTTTCATTGGCCTTATGCTTAAACATAATAAAATCACACTTTGGATGTGATAGTGACCACATGAATTTTTCAGTACTCTTCATGGGGTAGGCAAGTTCAAAATCCTGTTATGTTGTGCCTTGCTATTTGAAACAACTGAAGGGTGTTAAGGCTTAGCCTTCTCCTCAGGCAGCTGCTCCTGAAGGAGGTCCAGTTTACAGACAGCTTCTCTTTGGCCACCCAGATGTCACATCCATATGTGCTCAGCCCTTTTTTCTGCTTATTTAGCCATGTCTCATATGAAATAGAAGAAAATCCTATTTCACACTCCACATTTTGGCAGCTCTTGCCAGACTAATGGATACAGAATAACAAAGTATTATATAGTGACTTTATACAGCACTGCTAATTTGCACTAAAAGCTTGGCTCTCTTTTCTTCCTTCACCTTTCAAGGAGTCAATGACTTTGCCTCCTCTGCAGAAGGTCTAAAATGAAACCATGAGAAATGCCTGTGTTGTTCACATGCCAGAAAATCTTGTATGAGAACACAGCTGCAGTGAGTCTGGTTCCCATTCTGCACTGGTTCACAAGGGAATGAGGTCCCCATTCATCCACTTGGCCACGTATGATGTTAGAGGGCTCTGAGTCCTTGGATTGAGGCACTGAAAGGAGACATGTGGTGTTCCCCAGCCACAAACACACATGTGTAGGTTCTGCTGAAAGGTGTAAGAAAAGGTACAGCTCTTCACAACAGGACTCTTTTCTTGACCTTGTGTGTTGGTCTGGGATACAGGTTGATCAGAATGACAAATTAGCCCAGAGAGCAAGAAGTAGCTAAGATGTTTCTTCTTAGTATGTGTTACAGATCATTTCCAGTACTGCTACTCTGGTGATGTGGGCACAAGCCAGTCCATACTTAGGGTTAATCATAACTTCACTCCAATTTAGGGGACAGAGAGCAGGAATTTGAATGAACACGACAGCCCAGAAATCCTCCAGAAAAACTCTTGTCCAGTTTTGTATTGATGGTGCAAGTGAGCTTGATGATACTCATCATCACTTATCTTAATGATGTTTCTTCGTGGCACCTGCTGTCTCCTTCTTCCTACCCAAAGCCAGGATTTACTATATGACAGTCTCTGGTCATGCATGTCTTTTTTCCCTAGCAGCTCTAGTGGGGATTCTCATCACTGCACCAGACTCCTTTGCAGTGCTGTTTATTAGTTTGTGTAGATGGAAGTGTGTCTGGACTTCTCTTTCTGCCCATTACCTTCCTTGTCCTTCTTGGATACTCTCTTCTATTTTTTCTCTTCATGAATAAACAGGTAATGCACTAGTTTTGTCATTTTCAACTGCCTAACATTAGTGATATGATGATTACATCTGTTGCTGACATCACCTTGAGAGAGAGATCACAGTATCAAGAAGAAGGGACAGAAGCCAAAGGATAAGCTATGAACAAGAAACCAAAACTACCTACAACCAAATTGAAATGGAAGTTGTTACAAACTGGTTGTTTATTTCTATATGTATGACATCTATTACTTACAGAGTGGATGTATAGGTCATAGTTATTTTTCACAACCAGAACTTTATTTGGTGGGAGTGGAAAAGTTTTAGAAATGAGAATTTCTTTAAATTCATGAATATTTGTATCCAAAACATAGGCTACATCTGATATACAATCCCTCTGCATAGTTCAGCTGGCTAGTTCGTGAGTTTAAGACATTAAAAAGCTCTAGCACAGTTAGATGCAGGGATTTAAAAAATTTTTGCTTTAAATATCTGGTTACAGGCAGAAGTTTGCAGAAACAACCCAGGACACTCAGAAGTCAGAAGGGAAGCAGAAAGATTCACACTTTTTTTTTTTTAAATAAAAATGCTTTTTATTTTTTTAAGCCAATTGTTTCATATTTTGTGTTCAACTTTTTGGTCATTTGTGTCTGGCAGCTCTGCAAGCACAATTATTCTGTGTGAGGTGTTGGCTTCCTCCTCACCTGGGATCAGTCAAATATCAGAAAGGAGAAAATGGCTGATTTAAAAGTCTTCCGCCAAGTCTGTTGGCTTGGGTAGTAGAGCAAGGAGTGGCTACTTATTCTGGGGATGTGAAAAAGCTATTCCTCAGCTTTTATTTGTTAACTTTGAAGCAGAAAGTATGTCTTCCCATGTACACTGTCACCAGTGTCAGCATGGGCACTTCCGAACGAGACTGATACAAATATTAGTACCTGCGTGTGTCCTGCCATCATGGTTGAGTGGTCCTTAGGTGTGAATCCCTCTCTGCATCAGCAGCAGTCCCTGCCAGCTGTCTGCCCATCAAGGACAGAGTACTCTTGGAAGGGACTTAGTTGCAGTTGGGAACTCTGGCAAGCTTTGTGTAGATCTTTTAACTACAACTGTTTAAGATTATTTAGTGGCTTTTAAACACTGTTCATGCCCATTCCGAACAAGCCCACAGAACATCTGCACAGTGTCTGCTAGCTGTGCTCAGGGAGTGTCTACCAACAATCCTATATTGTTCTCAGCAAATTTATATCAGTCCGGATTTTTTTCCATGGCTTATTATCCTCTTAAAACATTGAGCAAACTGTGACCTTTCATTGGTTCAGGCATGGAAACTATAATCACAATATTGAGGAGTTATATTTGCTTTGGAAAAGTAATCCTATTGTTCTCTCCTTTTAAAGCTTAAACTAACAGTCAGCATGAATGTCATCTTTATAAAACGATAGGAAACCTACAATGTCTGGTATTAATAAATGCCTCTGTGTTCAGTGTCTGAATGGGGCTGGGACTGAAAGGAGAGAATGAAGTCCTTATGACAGATCTCAGGGGTAGTGTCTCTTGTGAGTATTTTTATGAGATGCAACTGCTACAGAAGTGCATCTTGTGCATCCCAAGGCAATCCGTTTGCTCTTCAAGGGAGCACAGTGATAATTTATTCCTGACAGGAGAGGAGAACCCATAATGGTGGTCTGAACTGTCACTGCTGTTCGCTGACTCGCTCCAAGAATACTGTGAATTGCTGACTGTATGGTCAGAGAAAGAACTGTCCTGTCGGGAATAGATGGAAGGAGATAGCAACTCACTGAAACCAGTGAGCTTAGAACAACAGCATAGTCAAGAGTATGAATTGTTGCTGACATTTTCTTTTTAAAAATCAGCCCCAAGCCCCTAAAGTGCGAGAAAAAAAGAGTTCATAAGGGTCAAAGTGATAGCAGAGACGTAGGTAATTTTAACTGCAGACTACAATCACTCAGAAAATTTATCTAACTTGTCTATTTACTGTTGTAGTGGTGACTGTAATTGAAGAATCAGTAGTGGAAGAAGATTTGTCTTAAAGTTATTATAGAGGGAAGGATCTCAAGTGAACTGGATTCCGTTCATGGTTCCTCCTTAGTCTTTCTGCATGATTTCAAGAGTCACTTAATCTCTCTCAGCTTCTTTTCCCTGTCTGCAAAAGAATAATGGTTTTGTCTATTTAAGCTATAAGCTTCTTAGAACAAAAGTGTAAATGGGTTATAAGTTTATACTACAGAAAATACATAGGGCTTTGATCTCAACAGTGGCACATATACAATAATTAATAAAAATAGCATTAATTAGAAGTAAAGATTGCATTACATTTTGATAAAACAGGTTTAGATAACAATGGCTGTACATACTGAATTAATGTAATTTTCACAGTTGTGTTCAGAATAGTGAATTATTTTGGCTGGAAAACAACACAAGCAGTGCCAGCAGCTGTGAGGTCAGGAATAACTTAGGTTTTGTTTTTCAGCTCTTGGTCTTCTTACAGTTCGTTCAGTAAAAGGAGGAGGTGAGAAATATACAGAAAGTTCAGCTAGTGTCCAGAGATACTTTTCCAAAGTTGGTCTTTGTTGGTCAGCAGGCGTACTTCAGACTCTCTGTTTTTAATCACTCCCAGTTATAAAATGGACCAAAATGGATTGTATTTTGATAAAGTCACTTGCTGAACAGTGAAAAGGTACTCAGCTATTATACTCTAAATCATCAAAGTGTTTTTTGCAAGTTACGCCCAGAGCTAATTTTCACAATTTACCTGTAGTATACATAACACTGAGAGCTTATAAAAGTGAAAAGACCTAAGTGCATCTTCTTTATGCATGTAAATGGGTTATTCTGGATAACATTGCTTACAAGCACAGTTGACAGTGGACCAACAATGTGCATATGTCAATGTATGCCCGTTCTGGAGATAATCTGAGTTCATCTTTCAGCTGTGAAGACATTTAGAAATGCCGTGCTATTGCAGTTTCAAAGAGGGAGTGACAAGCTATGCTGCTGTTAACCTTGTCTGAAGACCTTGTTAAGTTAAGTTCTTCAAAAAACCTTTATATAAAAGGCAGTCTTGTAAAAGAAGTTTAACTTTAGTCCTTGAAGAGTGCATTGTGACTACTTGCCTCTTTCTGGAAGGCAATTAGGGAGAATGACAGATTATTTCTTTCTTTCTCATGGCATGCAAAAATAATTTTCTGCACTTGAGGAGGAAAATGAAAAACATACAGTCTGTAAGAATAAACACAGGTAAATAAATGAGCAAATGACAGTTTCAGGATGGAGAAAAAAAAAAAATAGAGGTAGTTCAGCAAGGAAAAAGAAGCTGTTACTTGACCAGACAAATAATTATGAAAGTTCTTTGGGTCTGAAACAGAAGCAGACATAAGAGACATTTGAAAGACTTCCCCTTACTATGCTGGTTTTCACTCCTTTGTCTTTTGAGCTTGGAAGTTTTATCCTTTAAGTAAGAGTTGGGGTGATTCTGATGTCATTTTCCTTTTGTGTGTGAGTGAAAGGGTGCATGGCCTTGAAATCTGTGGCAGAGATTCTATTTCTGCATAATCGGCCCATGACCCATCTTCACTTTTCCCATTTTCCACCAGCTTTTGTTAATGCATTAGCTTTGAACGTATTTCATATAAATTTTCCAAATGAGACTACTGCTAGCCATGGGAACAAAGATCTGACTTCTCCAGGGGCAAGACAGACATGAGGGAAAGAACAAAAGTTAAGTTTGTGGGACTAATTCTGGCCACACTGTAACTGTCCAGATGTCATTATAAAAAATGAAAGCAATGGAAACCAGTACCCCTCTTATATACATTTACCACAATGCTTTAAGTATCGTCCATTTTACAACATGGGAAAAAAAGTCTTCCATTGCATGGAAACATGTTGGGTAACTACTATGCTCTACTGTTTGGAAAATGCTGGGACGAGCCAACACCAACACTTCTTCTCTTTCTCATATTTGATTAATCAAATTACTTTTTACCAGACATCAGCCAGAACACTAGATAATTGTTTTCTATTTTAAATAATGGCTTGCTGAATTCAAAGGGCCTTGTTTGAGTCTGCAAAACCTGGCATTAAACTGGAGTAAAACAATATCCAATTATGCCCAATACCCCTAGGCAAGTACTTTTCTTAGAAAAATCACCTGTCATCAGCACAGTATTCTGCCAGAGCAATTTTTGCTCCCTTTCTCTTCCAGAGGGATTTTATTTGCTGATCTATCAGTTGAAAAGTCCCTGTCAAAGAGGAGGAAATAACAATAATGTTTTAGTGAAGCAACACACTTGAACAGGGTAGAAGAGTTGCACCAGTCCAACACAACGTATTCTTCTCATTCTTCTGACTCAGACATCCAAGCTGCGAAGCAGCTAATTCTGGTCCAGGAGTGATTAGGAATAGACATGGGGAAGGTCTAGAAAGATCATGGAAGTTATCCTTATGCACAAAAGACTGTCTTTTCCTTTCTTAGCTAGCTGTTCATCCTGGTATGGGTAAGAGGCAAAAAGCCCCAACAAATCAACCCAAAATTCAAAACAAAAAATTCAAGAAAAAGCAGCTGTTGGAAAGCTTTTCTTTGCAAATAAGGACACTATATATGGACTCTCATATGAAAAAGGATAGTGGCACGCAGCTGGCTTTACAGCAAAACATAAAGTTTGAATGTTTGGAATCCCTATGAAGGTCTCCATGCCTTTATTTCTCATAGTTTTTCGATTGCTTCAAAGTATCCATCTTATTTCTAGTTTCATTTAAGTGGACTTCACAGAGAAGTCATGCTGTGATTTTAAAAAGCATAGTAAATAATTTGCAACGTATTTGCCTTTGACACAGTCCCCAATGACATCCTGCTTGCCAAATTGGAGAGATACGGATTTGATGGGTGGACTGTTCAGTGGATAAGGAATTGGATAGATGGTCGCATCCAGAAGGTTGTACTCAATGGCTTTAAGTCCAGTTGGAGAGAAGTGACAAGTGGTGTCTCTCAAGGATCTGTGCTGGGACTGGTACTGTTTAACATTTTTATCAATGACATAGATAGAGGGATTGAGAACAACATCAGCAAGTTCGCAGATGACACCGAGCTGTGTGGTGTTGTCTATACACCTGAGGGACGGGATGTCATCCAGAGGGACCTGGACAGGCTGGAGAGGTGGGCTCAAGTAAACTTCATGAAGTTCAACGGGAGCAAGTGCAAGGTTATGCACCTGGGCCGGAACAATCCTCGAATCCTCGGTATCAATATAGACTGGGCGATGAGGTATTAGAAAGCAGCCCTGAGGAAAGGGACTTGGGGGTGCTGATGGACGAGAAACTGGACATAAGCAGGCTGTGTGCACTTGCAGCCCAGAAGGCCAATTGCATCCTGGGCTGCATCACAAGAAGTGTTGCCAGCAGGTCCAGAGAAGTGATTCTGCCACTTTGCTCTGCTCTGGTGAGACCTCACCTGGAGTACTGTGTGCAGGTCTGGAGCCCTCAATATAGGAAGGACATAGACCTCATGAAATGGGTCCAGAGGAGGGCCACAAAAATGATTAGGGTTTGGAGCACCTCTGCTACGAGGACAGGCTGAGGGAGCTGGGGTTGTTCAGCCTGGAGAAGAGAAGGCTCCGGGGAGACCTAATAGCGGCCTTCCAGAGCCTCGATGAGGCCCCGGGCAGCCTGGCCTAACTGGGGATGTCCCAGCTGACTGCGGGGGAGTCAGACTAGATGACCTTTGAAGATCCCTTCCGGCCCAGATGATTCTATGATTCTATAACTTCAGTACCCAGCAGAAAGCTCCTCGTGCAGCTAGGATCCACATGGCAGTGCTTATTACTGGCACAGAATCTACACCAAATACACACAAACCCCTGCCACAAGACCCTGGCAGTTTCTGCCAGGCAGATGCACAATTATATAATGATTATATATATAATGATTATATATATAATGATTAGGGGGTTGGAGCACCTCTGCTATGAGGACAGGCTGAGGGAGCTGGGGTTGTTCAGCCTGGAGAAGAGGAGGCTCCGGGGAGACCTAATAGCGGCCTTCCAGTACCTGAGGGGAGAGTCTGTTTACAAAGGCCGGCAATGACAGAACAAGGGCTAATGGCTTTAAACTGAAGAAGAGCAGATTTAGATAAGTTCTTTACTAAGAGGGTGGTGGAGCACTGGAAGAGGTTGTCCAGAGTGGTGGTTGAGGCCCCTTCCCTGGAGACATTTAAGGGGAGGCTCGACAAGGCCCTGGGAAACCTGGTCTAGTTGCAGGTGTCCCTGTGACTGCAGGGGGGTCGAACTAGATGGCCTTTGAAGGTCCCTTCTGGCCCAGATGATTCTATGATTCTATGATTCTATAACAGGGGTTGCTTTGGGGGTTCCTTTTGTAAAGTCTTACACTGATCTAGCATTTTTTATAGTAGCAGGCCACAATCAGAGGATGGTGACATTTTGAAAAGAAGGGGCATGTCAAGAGGAAATAAATGAATCTGAGAATATGTTTAAGAGAAACAACTAAAACAACTGGTGTTCTTCACAACAAAAATGTAAGAAATTCTGGAGGTTAGAGCAATAAACTGTTTTAATCTAATTCAGTAAGGTATATTAAAGAGACATTTTCAGCAAAAGGTCACTGAAACCAAATCCTGTGGAGAAGTAGACAGCTGTTTCAGGGAACGTATGATCAAGTTTTAAGATTCATTTTTCACAGTGGTGTCCCTTAAAAACTTTCCCATCACATTTGATAACTAATGTGTATTTGCTACAGATGACTGCTTTGTTCCCTGTTTATTGAGCAGAGGTCCCTTCAATCTGAACAATGTTGAGTAAACAGATCTATTTTTCTTAGCCAAAATGGCAGCTACCTAATAATCACAAAGATTTCCTTTTACAGTTTCTTTGTCAATTCAATGGCACAAAGAGGAATAGGAAAACTGGAGGCCAGGGGAAGTCTTGACTAGTAAAACAGACTTTGCCACAGATTTCTTGTATGATGGTGATTAACATTTTAGTTTTGCCATTTATTAATTAGGAATAGTAGGAGATAGATTTGTATTAAAGTGCCTGTCCAGCAAGGACTAGAGTGCGAGACCTTGAAGGGGCTGTTCATACAAGTAGATCGCTCTGAGTTTACACATATGATGGGTGCACTGGACATGTAAAATAATACTGAACTTATGAGTAGTATTGTTATGAGCAGACAACCTGTGAACTGTGGACATTTCTTATTGCTCTGCTTAGGCACTAACTCGGCAGATCTACCCAGGCTTAGGGGGAGGCATCAGCACTCAGCCCCCCAGGGGAATCAGGAGCCCTGACATAGGGGCTTAAATATGTGGTGAGTTTTAAATGCCAAAGAGAAGGGGCCCCAAAAATACCATTGTGTTTAGTGGGAAACCGCAATAATATTCACTGGTAAACATCAACATTGAAGAGTAGATTAAATTCCACTTCATTTCTAGGGTGTTTTTTTCTTTCCATGCTCCCCACTCCCAATGTTTATTCTGAGAATTTGAAGTCCTGAAAAGTCTTGTAAAAGATATGTGTTTGAATTCTTTTGAAACTGATGGAAGAAAGAAAGGTTGTTCTTTCTTTCGAAGCATGCCCAGAGGAATATACAGTGATAGTCTGTCTCCACTGTTGCTCAGCATTTAGCAAAAGCAAGAGGATGTTGTAAGCCTGATGAAATTTAAGCATACATTTCACTTTCTGCTGGAATATGCATTACTCCCTGGTCTCTGGGGTTCTTCAGGCAAAAGGCTTTCTCACCTTACCTTGAAGCTTTTTCTGCTTCCCTCAGAACTGATGAGTGTTTACTGTGTCAGAGAAAAGTAGCAGAAATGACATTCATTAAGATGATTAAGAGGCAGAGCCTTTGTTTCTTGCTCCAATTAACACATCACCTTTGAGTGAGCAATAAGCATTGCCTCATCTCCTTTCTTTCACACCTCTGACACACTTGACCAGCATTACTCTCTCCAAAGTATCTCTCACACCCTCACCTAATACCATTTTCTGATGGTGAGGATGCTCTCTGCAACATGGTAGATAAGGATTCAGACCTCCTCAGTCAGAGAAGTGGATCTATCCCTTTCGTAGCACAGGTGGATGATGCTCTGACTTTGGGAGCAGCGTCAGGGAGGATCACTATCAACCACTTTCTTAATTACTTTTTTCAGTGGTGCTCAATCTGGTGGTGGGTACCCCCGCAGCACCCTCCGGCCTGCTGGGAGATTGGTGAAGGTTAACCCAGCTCAGCATGGGAGAGGTGCTAAATTGGCAGCACTAATAAGTCAAAGGGACTTGCAACACTACGAAGTAGAATTTCAAGCACATGGGAAACTTTAACATTGAATGCTTAGTTACCTACAAGTGTAAACACCCCACACTTAGGAGGCAGCTGAACAAGGGTCTTAACCATCAGAATTTTTGACTGGGGGCTTAAAGTAGCAGGTGAGCACTGAAGTCATATCCAAGCCCTTTCACGGATTTAGCCCCCAAGTCCTACTAACTATTAAGCAGTCACCTTAAACACACCTCAGGAATCTCAATCTGTTGTTTATCACTTCCCACAGGCACCACTTTAAACACACACATATGTGTATATGTGTGTATAAAAGGAATACCTGGAGAAATTTAAAACATCTTAATTAAACTTAAGATGTGTGGTTCAGATAAGATTGGCATGTGGCCACTGCATTCCAAGATTCTCAAATAGCATAATCTAATTAATTTTGTTTAAGAACACAGAGGTCATAAACATACAGTAATTTGAAACACTTCGTGCTCTGCCAGCTGGCACTGTCTCCTTTCCACTTCTTTGCACTGTAATTTCAGTTCCATTTGTGCCGAGCCTGAAATCTCCTCAGTCTAGTAGTAGGGTGTATTATGTTACACAGTATTCAGCTGCGGTATTTTTTAATGAACTAATTACATGTTAGTTAATAATAGAACATTTCTTTAGTAGTCAACTGCTGAATATCATTCTCAGAGAACTACTGTAAGCTAGGATCCTGCAGGAATGTTTAGGAACAGGTCTCAACTAAAAGCATTATGTTTAGTCTTTGATATGTTATAAAAAAATAATAATAAAAAAATCTCCTCTGAAATGCCTGATGTTGTGCCTTGGGAACTGATATTTTCCCACCAGAACAGATCATTTGTGAATAAGATTGTGAACAGATTATTTTTGAAAGTCATTCAAATAATAATGGAGCAAATTTATAGAGACCTGCCATCAGAAAGGCATATTTGGATTTCCTTCTGTTTGCCATCCGCTCATACCCAGCCCGGTGCTGCTGTAAGCCGCAGACACAGTCTATGCCTCATTTTCACGGCAGTCTCTGAGTGCCTGGAACAGATATCTTCTCCGAGGTTTAGACCCTCTTTATGGGTCTTCTGAATGAGGCAGCATGATGTCATGTAACATGATGTTGTGCAAATCTTTCAAAATATTTCTCACTGCTCTGCCCACTGGGGAACAATCTGGCTGACGTTTTTAGCCAAATATCCAAAGAGCTCAGTGCACTTTTAGTTACTGAGATGCAATGCAGATAAATTTCATTACTTTAGAGCACAACTTTGTCATTCAGAAATAATTCTCCAAGGACATGCCCTTAAATGTTGACTTTTGACCATTTTGAGATAGCAGGAGTGAGTGAGCTACAGACAGATTTTGATGACTTCTGGACATTATTACTTCAGAAGTATATACTTTTGAGAATGCCATAGGTCAGATTCTCCTTGGCTTATGTAAATGAGCATGACATGATGAGGTAATATTTAAGCTACACTGATTTATAGCAGGATAGAATCTGGTTCTGCATACAGAGGCACATGCACATCATATACAGGCTTCGCTATTCTCATCATAGCACATGCATAACTATCACTAACATTAATGAAGGGCATGCATTGAAGGGTTATGTTCTTACATGTACATTAGTGTGTAAAGATCTCCACCAAAGATATTCTCTGCTGGAAGACAGGGATACAGTTACAAAGCTATTCGCTGTCTGGTACTGCCAGCAGCGCTGTAAATCCCCCACACCCCGTATCTAATGTACTCAGATGCAGAGGAGGCAAACAGCCATGCCAGGGGAAAGCAAGAGGAGCACAGGCTGGCTAAAAGGCAGCTCTCAGAGACAAAAACCAGACAGAACTCCCTACAATCCCAGCACTGAGCTCTTAACCCTTAGCCAGCTAGAAACTGAAGGAGAATCACCAAAGCGTATTATGTTAGTGTAAATATGAAGATTATTTTTTTGAGAATGAAATGCTGTGTGATGTGGAAACATTGAGGTTTTTTAAGTGTCATACATGAGAGAAACTTACGCATCTCATTTCTTACCTTATACTATTGTTGAAGGTAGGACTTTGAGCTGCAGAATCCCTGAGGTGGGCAGGTGTCTTTACAGTCTCCAGCCCAACTTCTTGCTTGGACCAGGTGCAATGAGAGCAGGCTGCCCAGAGCCTTGCTCAGCCAGTTTTGAATATAGCCAAGGATGTAGATGCCTCTACCTCTCTGGGCAACCTCTTCCAGTACTTGACTGTGACTCAGTTTTTTTCTTATATTGAGTCAGAATTTCTTGTGTAGCAACTTGAGTACATTATTTTGCACCCTTAGTGAAATCAAGGTTGGACCATCGCTTCACTAATCTCACTGAATTTATTTGAACAGTTCTAAGTAGTTTTACTGTAACTTTTAATGGAGACAGAACTTCAGGATACAGATGACCAGTAAACCTTTCCATTTGGGATTTAGCTGGATCTGGTACTTACACTGTCGTACAGGTAGTTTGAGTAATGTAATTGGTGATATAAGACCAATCCCTTTTCTATTGTATGTGTTTCTGATGTTGTGTAGTGGTCTCAGTCCAGTTCTCAGTGGTCTTCACATCAAAGCCCACTATCACAGTTCTTGACAAGGTTCTACATTCTTAAAGGTATTTATTTTGGCATCATTCTGCTCAGTCTTGCAAGGCCTAAGTGATTTAGATAGGTAAGAACCATTTTCAGAGTAGCCTGACTTATGACTCCTTGAAGGCCAAGACTTATGTGACAAAGAAACTGGAATTTACCCCTCATCCTTAGAAGTAGTCTCTCCATGAGAAGTAGATAGGAAGGAAAGTAAGCAGGGCAAATTGTGGAAATTTATATTGTTTTATAGGTGTCGCGCATGTTAAGAGAACTTAACTTCTAGGGACTGTGTCACTCAAAACTAATAACTATGTATCTTAAAATAAATTAATACAAGGAAATGTTATTGGCTACAAGCCAATTCACATCTTAATTTTCCATGGATATCAGAAAAAAAGACCCTACAAATTCCCTTCCTTGAACAAGATTGCAAAGAAGAAAAGATCTCAGTGTTGTTTTTTTCTTCTCTAAAGTGTCCCTTGAATAAGGTCTTGATGAAAATACAGGAACAGAACTGAGAATGACCAAAGAGGAGATGTTGTTCACATACTTATGCATATGAGATCAAGCCACTGCCTCGTGTCTGGGGAGTTTATACTGACAGTTTATTTCCAAGACAATCATCAATATAATGCCTGAGAGCTTAATCCTTCTCCCACTAAGTCAGAACCAAGACTCCCACTGGCTTCTACTGTGTAGGTTTAAAGCCTGCATATTTGATGCCTACAAAATGAGCTACTACTTACGCAGGAGGAAAGCCAGGCAGAAAGTATTCAAGTATAAACATTTATGTTTGAAGAATTACCTCTATTGAAATCCATCATAAAGATGATTGATTCTCCATCATTTTGGGGGATTCTCTTTTTTAAAAATATCTTTTCTAAATCAACGTAGTTATCGAAATAGGAATAGCCTATTTTAGTTTAGGTTTTAAATAAACTGGAAAATCCAATCTTATTTTTGAGTAAAATAAATCTTATTTTATAAAAAAAATGGTTGATTTAGAAAACTCTTGCTTTGGATAACTGAAGAATAAACATAATAATCTCAATGTTTTGGGGGAAAGGTCATAAAATATCACCTGAAGTTACACTTAATCAATTAGAGAAGTCTGTTTCAAATCTTGAAAAATAAAAAACAAAACTGAGATTTTCCTGTTTTCAGTGTTGCTGTTTTGATCTGCTCTATCTGCTTGTGAATGAACCACAATTTCCAGTTGGAGAATACAGAGATGTTCAGAGAATAAATAAAGCACATACTAACATTGGTTTTGTTCAAGAGCAAAGAGCTTAAGGGGCAATGTGTTACTCTGAGCCTCTTTAAAATCTGGGTCTGTATAATTCAGCAGACCTGAGCTTTTGGGTATAATTAGGATCAGTACTTTTAACAATATGTTATTTACTTTCCTCCTTGCAGATCTTCCAGAGTACAGAATTTCATTTTATGTAGGATGTGGTGTTGAACGAGATGATTGAAAGAATGAGAAAGTTACAGACTCGTGAGTTCTTCAGTTCTTTCTCTAAAATACACTTCTAATTCAGAAATCAAACATTGCAATTAATGGAGTACCGTTAATCTCAAAAAGTAATAATGCTTCCCTTCATTGTCTTTCTGATTTTCATGAAAAGGCACTACGGACAACCTTCCTCCCTGACTCACAATGAGGACTCTGGGTGCAAGGACTGTGATTCTTGTCCTGCTGAGCAACACTATACCACCAAGTGCTGAGCCACATGAAGTTTTCGGCTGTGCTCTTTTATTTTTTTTTCCAGTTCTCCATTCCTATGCCCTGTTCTCCAGTTCCCAAAGCTAGGCATTTCTGCAATTTCGATTCACTTCCAAATATCTTTAGAAAATGCAAAGCACTCTTGGCTTGGATTTCATACACAGTCCAGTGCCAAAAAACTATCTGCATTTTTTCCCTTGTATATCCTAATTCTAAACTTAGTTTTCCTTTTACATTCTGCAGTACTATGCTATCCTGGGGGGAAATAGCTATTCAGGGTGGCATTACTCCTGTGTGAAATACAAAGTGTGAACATTTTGGCTGCCCATCATCACTCAGCTGAACAAAATGGCTTTGTGGCTGGCACTTCTTCCACCTTACCTCTCCTCCCTGAAATTGCTTAAACAAAATCCATCTTACCCGTTCTTTCTAAAACCATAGACTTGCATTGTCTAGCCTGTCTAACAGCCCCCTAATCCAGTCAGAAAATCCAACCTGTTTGAAATAACCAAACAGGCATGTGGAATTTGCATTAGAAACATAATAGACCTACTAACCACGGTTATTACAGCCCACTCAATTGTTCAAACATGCCTCCCACCTGTTGCTGCTTATAGTGTGCTCAAGTGCCATCAAGTGCAAAAGTTATGGTGCTATTTATATGGAACCTTCTTGGACATGCACAAGATGCAAGACGTATTTACAAGAGCTTTCTTTCATCTTCTGCTAGGCACAACAGGGGTCTCATCTCCTCCCTGGATGTACATGTGACTACCAATGTCATTAGTGGAAATAAAACATTCCCACCAAGCAGAGACTGAACTCCAGGACACCAGCACAGGAATTCTCTTGAGCTTTTCATTTGGAGAAGGAGAAAGTGGGGGAAAAGAAACCCAACAAAAATGCCCCACAGCTTTGCTGTCTTAATTGCTGTGTTGTGAATGCAGGCAGGATGAAAACAAGGAAGGAACCACAAGTATTGGGGTGGGAGCCATTCCAGAATCCTACAGGAAATTTGTGTTGGCGTTGGGGGCCTGAAGTTAATGGAAAGATTCAGACTCACTCCAGTAGGCTCTGGATCAAGCCCTTAATATAGAAATGTGTCCTAAGAGGTGAGGCACCTCTTGTGCATGGCTACAAGGCACAAAATAGTAAACTCCTGGTTCTAATTAAGCCAGCTAACATTTATATCATTAACTCATTGGAGCAGGATTTTACCCAAAACTTTGAATACTTTTAAATTTCAGCAAACTTAGTTCAGACTCTTTAAGATTAGGCCATGTCACAGTAGAAATAACCTCCCTAAATACTACTGAGTGTGAAGAGAATCAAGTTTTAGACATGGAAATGGTGAGTTTTCCATTTCTTTGCATCACTGATAGTTTTAGGGCAAGGGAAAGAAAGTCTGCGGGAAAATGTCTCTCCTCAAATAGGTATTCACACATATTTTTATGAAGTTTTACAGCTTTTTTTGATTAGCAAATTTGATCTTTTCAGTATGTGCTCTTTGCTTTTCTTTGGATTTTGAATAAAATTATTTCATGTTTCTACTGCTTCAAATCAATGCCTTGAGAGTGCAAAACAAAGATGGGCACAGACCCCTTGTGCTTCATTGCTTCACTCAAAAACTTGGAAAAAACCTAAAAATAAAACTCCAAGTTTGTTTCAAATGGCCCTGCAGGATACATAAGTCTTCTGTCTTCACAGGTCGCTCTAATTCTTGATTCTGGAAAGCAGGAGCCTCTATGAAGATGTGATGAAACTTCACAGGGGTGACTGTTTCTGCAGCATACCCATGGAAGGATACTGAGGTCTTTAGGCGTTTGAAATGACTGTGGTGTTGTATAGAGACCTGCATAATGCAATTGCTTGGGCACCAGCAGACTAGATATGGAAACATGGATCTCCACACAAGCAGGCTTACCTTATTCTTATCAAAGGCTTTTCTAGGTGGGAGATTTTCACTGGTTGAACTATACTTCGGATATCCCATGATTCATTTACCGTACCACACCTCTTTTTTCATGCTTATAAAAGTGATGGTATTATCCCATTATAAAATGAGATTGTCCTGTGGGCTTGAAGCTTGCAGAACCTCTAAATCCATTTGCTGACTTGGTTCCACTATGCATATCTCTGTGGTCCTCTGTGTGAGCAGTATTCCAGGCCCAGCCCACTGAAAAGCTGTTGTATAGTGTGTTTTGGAAGGAAAATCAGGTTTTCAGCTAAACTTGTGGGTATTTTTTGTTTTGTTTTGGGGTGGTTTTCTTGGTTTTGGTTGGTTGGTTGGTTTTGTTTTTTTTCTCAGATTGTCTGCTTTCTATGGTAAATTCCAGCTTCTGGCTGAAAACCGAAAATATTTGCAATAAAATGCCCTGTGTGTTTCTCTGAGATGATATATGGCACGGGAAGGAGGGGATCATTTTCTGAGAAGTACTGCTGATATAAACTCCTATTGATGTTGATGTTTTTTCATGCAGCAATTTTTTAGTGGAGCCACTGGAAATCACAGAAAGATAGAAGATACAGGTTGTTGCATGAAGCTTGTTCAGCATGCTGAACAACACCACAAATATGTTATTATGTGCACTCTACTTTGAAGTGTGATGGATGTAGCATGTGTGAGTTGCTGTCTCATTTTTCTATTGAATTATAAAAAAAACAACCCACAGATCTAGCTGGGTGGTAGTTCCATTTTTTCCAGTAGTTTCTGACAGTAGTTACATTTCATTTAAAACATACGCTCACCTTTCCTGCATTCCCCAATGTAAACATGTAAGAGATGCTGGAATTTACTGAAGAAAAAGAACTTTGCAATCCTGTACTGCAGAGGGTGGCACAGGAGGGCCAGAGAAAACACATCTGTGGGTGAAAGGCTCACACTCTGCCTTTCACAGCCAAAAAGCTATAGGTTTTGCCTCAGTTGCCCATGGAAGCACTGAGCTCAGTGTTTGCTGGCTCAGAAGGGGATTGGGCTGTACCCAGTCCTGGTGTATGACTTGCCGCGGGGCATGGGGAATGCAGCTGTACCCTGCTTGGAGAGCTGAGGAAAAGGCAGTTCCACTGCCCCTGCCTCTTTTCTCTGCCTCAGTTACCCTGTTATCCAGCACCAGTAATTGTGCCTCTGCCTCCCTGTCCCAGCATACACAGCACTTGGACATACTCTTAGCTTTTAAGGCTATTCAAACAGACCACTTGATGATTTTCTCGCTAAAAAATACATTCAGCTGCCAACACCTGAATGTTCTCAGCATCTTCTGCTACCAGAGAAAATGAAGTTTTTGGTTTGGTTTGGTTTTAAATTTTTTTAATTGTGAGCTCTGTGTCTCTGGTTTAATTCGTTCTGGCTGCAGTTTAAAAGAATGCCATACGCAGAAACCACAAGAGGCTTAAAGAAAGGAGCAATTACTGCATCCACATTCTTGGAAAAGTCTGATAACAGAGGAGACCATGCCTACAGCTCGGTGGCAGGCCTAAGTATGTTGTGAGGGAGTACAGCATGAAAATTACTCATGGGCCAGCACAGCGTCCTCAGTGTTTGCACACTGACATCAAAGCCTAGGAACTCAAGGCCTCCCTTGAATGAACTCAATGGCATTTAAGAAGATTGGTAATCACTCACTGGTAATCACTCTAAAAAAAGCACATTGGATATGTATAAGGAAGCAAAGCGGATGATTCCTTTGTTATCTCTGGCATCAGTGGAACAACAGAGGTGTATTTTCACAGGTTGTCCATCAGAGAAGATCCCTGCAGGGTTTTTCAGATGCCCCGATCAATGAAATTAGCATATATCAGGGGAAACTACACTCTGTCATCCTATTTGAAAAGAAAATGTCTTGTATGATTAGTGAATTAGGTTCTTACAAAGGGTTCATTTCATCAGATTCTGAAAGTTTGTCAAACAGATGATTTGTTTTATGATACTGACATCTTCATACACATAGAAATGCTTCTTACCATTTTTTTTGTTCCCTAAATGTTTACTGATCATCATCACCCTTTTCATCTACCTGTAACAAAACTAAAGTCAATTTTCTCCGGAAACAATAGATTAGATAACACTTTGTTCTGGACATTCCTGACTGCAGTGTGTCAAGCAACTTCATTTTCAAAGTCTTGTAGGCCATTATCCTCTCACTTCTCGCTCAGGAATTTTAAACTAAACACATCTAATTTTATTTTCTAATCATAAGAAAATTGTCTTATTTTCTTATTACAGTTGAATTTAATTTCTCAGTAATTACCCTTAGATACTAACACTTCCAATTCACACTGTATATAACAGAAGTTCTTTAACTGGTACCAGTTCATAGAAGATCCTTTGTAGGTTTCTTAAAGGTCTTGGAGCTCAGGCACGCTGGATTCAATCCTGTATCTGCCCCAGACTGCCTTCACTACGTTCTCTTCTCAAGAAGCTTCTCTTCTAAACCCCTGGAGTAGATCAGCTTTCTCTTAGGGGGGCTAGCTCTCTGAGTGCTACTTTTTTTCATACTTACACAAGGAATAATAGTGTTTCCAGGTTTCCAAGTAGCAGTGATTTGGAGTTGGTCTTAATTTCTGACAACATGTATTAGCCAATGTGTAACACAGTGGTGCTCTAATCCTGGCTGAGATCTCTTTGTAATCATCTTTAGTGATTCTACAAATAAACATCAACAACAAAGAACAAAAATACTGCAGATTCTGATGCTAAAAAACATTACGTCTTAGAGACAAAAGACTCTGTAACAGGATCTGCTAGAAAGCCTCTGCTGAGAACATTTTTCAGGTTATTCTTACTTTAAATTGGACAAATTCTTCAAGTTTAAATGGACTCCGCTTTTTTTAAGAGGGTGGAATGAGCAAAAGGAGAGGAACACAATAACAATATGGCAGTGGAGTCATGAAATGTATGGGAGAACACATAGAAGGAATAGTGACTTAAGAATAGGTAGGAAGAAAGGCGGAGTTGAAAAGAAAGGAATTTCTTCTAAGCAT
Organism: Gallinago jamesoni; assembly: GCA_025769975.1. Lineage (NCBI taxonomy): Eukaryota > Metazoa > Chordata > Aves > Charadriiformes > Scolopacidae > Gallinago > Gallinago jamesoni. The sequence goes on from JAOQGH010000023.1 coordinate 20,735,610, forward strand.
TTCATAAAGTAGCAGTAATAACTTTTTAAGTGATGAAATCCACTGTTTCAGTGCTAAATTTATGATGAACTCCTGTTGTGGCATATGGCAAGTACTGTCATGATATTGTGGCTAGCAGCATGATAATTCTCCATATAGGTAAGCTTATGGTCCTGCTTTATTATTCCCTTGCCATATTGGGGACATTCCCATGCTGAAGTTTCAGATAAGTCCACATAAGCACTCATTTTGTAAAAATACAGGAGAACTGATTCAGACTAAGTAGAGGAAATCTCATTTCTGCAGAATGGAACAATTACCAAAACAACAGATGTGAGTAGCATTGGTACATCTTTCAATGGCAGCTCTTTGGCACAAATACATATTTGTTTGAAGAACACCAAATGTCCATTTGTAAGTGGACTAAAAAAGTCCTATCTGTGTTTCAGTCTTTCTTAGCTGGTGACCTGTAAATTTCCACCTCTAGGGGAATGCCTTTTTGCCCAGGTCAGGTATTTTTTGAAATGGTCCAGGGTCTCATTACATTATATTTTATATTCCTCTTCCTGTTGCAGCAGTTGTTCATTCAGGGTTTTTTGGGGGTGAGGGTGTGGGGATATTTTTGTGGGGGAAGGGTAACATTGATAATTTAGGGCTCTTCCTCAGATGAATTTCAGGCTATGAGCTTATTGGTTTAAAAGGTTTCTGAAGTCTTTAATATCATTAAAACAAAAATCTAGGCAAAGTTGTGGAAATGTCTCCTCTCATCCCACCAGTCACTCACCCACCATCCATGTTAAAGCATAAGCCCTTTCTGCTTTCACACAAACTGAGGGAAGGGATAAGGAGAAAATAATTTTCCTGTTTTCGTATATCTGCTTAACTGATAGTGACCAGCTCTGACAGAAGAATCAGAAACTGAAAAATCAGTTACTTCTTTTGTAATTCTTTTAGGACAAGGCACTAGTTCAACCCTAGCAGGATCTTTTGGCCTTCCCAGGAAGGGAAAAAAATGGAGGAAAAACAAACATGTGGTGAAAACCAGCAGACTGTAGAGCACAATAAATACTAAAGACAAGAGCTGTAGGAACCTACATGATCAGAATTGGATGAAAAGGGGAGCAGAGGAGGGACACAGAGAAGAACACCCGCATCAGTGCTCTGTGCTCCCAGGAAGGATGCAAGGAGCTGATGGTGGCAGCCTGGGGGTGCTCTGCCCTGGGGACTGGGGCTCACAGGAGTGGGGACAGAACTACTGGCAACTGAAATAATTCTCCTTCCCTCCCCTCCTTCCCCCCCGCCTTCCCCCCCCCCCCCCCCCCCCCCCCCCCCCCCCCCATTTTGCTGCTTCTGCTTCCTCCTGGTGATGTGAATGGCCAGCTAAGCCAGAGCCAGGAGAAAGCTGATGGAGAAGCTCTGGTGACTTGCAGGGCCTCATTCTGAAAGGCTATTCATGTCCACATTCCTCTGGTTATCAAAGGTGGTGCCCCAAACTGGACTGATAGGGTATCTCAGAAATAGCTTAAACTGTAGTGTCAGGCTGGCTTATAAAGTCCCCAGCAGAATAGTGAGAGACTTTCATCATGAGAAAACAAACAAACAAACAAGAAGTCAGAGAAAAGAAGCTGTTTTCCATATTTTGTTTGGAGGCAACAGACGTTTATCATACCTCTTTTGGCAGAACTAACTCTTGGCTCAGAGCAAAGCAAAACTTTCCATGGAGAGTGAATGGTGCTACTGACCCAGACACAGAGGTGTGGGAATATATGGACTAATCCAAGCTGTCTCCAGCAAGGACGCTTTACTGAGGAGGCAGCTGCTACATTGTAAGGTCTTTGTGGTGAGCAGATTTCTTTTTATTTTTTATTTTCGTACAGAGGGGTTTTCCTCCATGCCTGGGCCTCAAAGGCATAGCTGCAACATAATTTATAAATCACAAAAATGATCACTCTTGAAAGCACAACGTCAGCCTGGCTGTAGGGCCACTGCCAGCACTCTGAGCCATGGAAGGCCAGAGGATAATGTTGGCTGAGTCAAATGGCTCTTGAGGGATTTACAGAGAGGATTATACTTGAAAAGGGAATCCTCTTTTATGTCTATTCTTGGGAAACAAATGCTAGGCATTGTTCAAGGTTGTTCTGAGTTGGACAAGTTCTCTCAAACTGATAGCAGAACCAAATCCTTGTCATTCCCTCAAGGTACTCCAGTGAAGTCCCAAACATCAGAAGGAGGAGTGAAAGAAACCCAAGCTGTTTATCTGCTGTAAGGGCACAGGTGGAACGAAGCCTGAGTTGAAAGAAGGATATTCTGTTCTTATCCACATTAATTTTACTACATTACTTGCCGTTGAAGTATCTGCATGGCTTTCAGCAGTGCATCTATAATGTGATGAACATTTGTCCTGTCATTGTTTTCTACTTTAATCTTCTCTTGGAGGGAAGAGATATTTAGAATAATGTAGTTTTGACAGATCTTTGATTTGAAGACTGTAAGGAGGAGGCAGGGAAAAAAAAGCATTTCTTTCTTTTAATATACCTTCTTAGTCATGTTTATTTCAGAGAAGAAAAGAGCAAAGAAACAGATCTTGTATCTAATACCAAGCATACACACAAATTAATTTTACCTGGAGAGTACAGCAGTAGAAATAATTGACAATGGACTGTGTTTTTAGGAGATGTTTTGGATACCTGGAGCCTAGGTTTATGAGCATCAGCAATAAAATTACATATTTAGGTGCCACAGAACTGTGACATAACTGAAAAACACCTGAAATCAAACAAAGTGAGCTGCTGATTCTGAAATGCTTAAAGTTTTCATTAGGACTCACTAAAAGTAATTTTCAGTCTTAAACATTCTCTTTTGCTTCTATCTAAGTTTATACCATAATTGAAAAAATCTTCAAAATCATTTATTTTAATTAATTATGTTATTAATTAAGAGCTCTTTCTAGAAAAGTCATGCTCAAATGTGCGATCTGTAAATTGCTTCACGTTTTGGTTTCGTTTGTTTTGCCAGTGTTGATGCTTTATACATTTTTGGCAACCCTGAGTAAAGATTTCATAAACTCTGTTTTCAAAAAGTTCTGCATTCTTTCAAGTCAACGAAATCCAGGGATAGAATACTTAACCAGCCTTGGCATAGCTGGTTTACCTGTCTACCAATCGTCACTTGAATATGTCAGGATTAAGCTCAAGAATTGTGTACTTCATCTAGCCTTAGTGAATTTATATTTGTTTTTATGACATCTGACGATAGGACTTCAGCTATATAAAAAATATACCAAAGACATAAGGGCTATTCATGAAATTAAGATCACACCTGTGTGCAAATATCTTCCTGATTCAGTGTGCAAGTGACTTCTCAGTTGTGTGAAGAAAGTTTGCAGATCTGGGAAGGAACCTTTTAACTTACAGTTCTGTTTTATTCCCACACTGCAATCCTACCTCCCCTATGGAGGCTGTTATTTTATGTTAAATATTTATGTTGTAGCGTCATACACTTAGGATGTAACTCTGATATCTAATATGCAAACACTGCCTGAAAAACTCTATATCCTGTACAATATTAAATGTCCGTATTTTGTTTGGTTCAGGTTCTCACACAAGTGTGAAAAGGAATTTGAAGCTATAAATCACTGTCCGTCAGACTTTACCTTAAGTGCTAACCACATCCCTGAATCAATAATATGTTTTCCATCCTTTCCACAGATGGCTTGACCCTGTGGTTTCACCATGCGTTATTACACCTAGAAATTCCAGCCATACTCACTGATTGCATCACTAACCACTATTCATTGCTGAGCTAAGGAACATCTTCTCAGATGATTTGCATTCACACAGCTGAGAGCTTTTACTCTCCTAGAAGAGCTTGCTTTCAAACAGAAAACCCCAACCCTGTTAATATAATCCTAATAGTCAAGGTAAAATATTAAAACACTTTTTAATTACTTCCTTCCCATTTCCTATGGCTTTTCTTTTAATAACAGATTTTTATTATTATTGCTTGGTTTCAGACTCATTTATTTTCTGTAATAGGTCTGCTCTATTTCCTTGTACTTTGAGCATGAGGGACCTGCATATTCAGCTCAGCTGCTGATTTGAGATGGTTAGAAAACAAGATGATATAGAAAAGCTCGTAAACGTCACTTGTTTGTTCAATGTTGCTGCACAGGTTCTCAGGATAGCCTGTTCTCACTTACAGAGCCACTAGCCTCCAAATAATTTTGAATTGCAGTTAAAAACACTGCAGTGAGTCTGTGCTTCAGAGGGAAGAGTGAATCAGGTATTGACTCAACTGATGATTTAATGTAACATACAGGTATCTGTCAGAAGCATTCCAAATCAGTACCGGTTCTCTGCCATGCAGTCTCAAGGAACGTCCAGTTTAGAGGGGCACATTGAGCAGGATGATGGTAGACATACAAGAACAAGAATATCTCAAGGAAATGATCTTCCATGGGAATAATGCTGGCTTGCCAGCAGCTCAAACATCTCAGAAAGACACCCTTTTCTAACCAGGTCAGGAACAGCCACCAAAAACTTTATTCAACAGGATATAGACAGGCTAGAGAGCTGGGTGGAGAGGAACCTAATGAAGTTCAACAAAGGCAAGTGTAACATCCTACACATAGGGAGGAATAACCTTGTGCACCAGTACAGCATGAGGTTGGGGTTGACTTGCTGAAAAGCAACTCTGCAGAGATGGACCTGGGAATTCTGGTGGACAACAAGTTGACCATGAGCTAACAACGTACCCTTATGGCCAAGAAGGCCAATGATCTCCTGGGATGCATTAAAAAAAGCATAGCCAACAGGTCGAGGGATGTCATCCCTACCTCTACTCTGCCCTGGTGAGGCCACACCAGGAGTACTGTGTCCAGTTCTGGGCTGTGCAGTTCAAGAAAGACAGGAACTCATAGAGTCCAGTGGAGGGCTACAAAGATGATCAGAGGAATGGAGCACTTATCTTATGAGAAAAGGCAGAGACCTGGGTCTGCTTAGTCTGGAGAAGAGAAGATTGAGAGGGGATCTCATCAATACTAAAGGGTGGGTGTCAAGAGGATAAAGCCAGACTTTTTTCAGGGGATCCCAGTGACAGGACAAGGGGTAATGGTTACACACTGGAACACAGGAGGTTACATCCAAGCATGAGGAAAAAATTCTTTACTTTGAGGGTGATAGAGCACTGGAAAAGGCTGCCCAAAGAGGTTGTGAAGTATCCTTTCCTGGAGATACTCAAAACCTGTCTGGAAGCAATCCTGTGCAGGTAAAACCTGCTTTAGGTGAACCTGCTTTGGCAGAGGGGTTGAAATAGGTCATCTCCAAAGGTCCCTTCCAAGCCCTACCATTCTGTGATTCCGTGATTCCTTGCATTCTCCTGAGCTGCTCTCGTCATCCCCTCACTTCTTTAAAATAGTATCTTTCCTATAGTACGATCACCAGCAAACTGTACAGGCTCTTGAAAATAGCTAACACAGAAAACACATCATCTGTCTTCTTTGCACTCCTATCCTTTGGCTACTACAAACTGGCATTTTGTTTGCATTTTTCACCTTTTATTTTTTGCCGTCTTCTTTTTAGCACAGCTGTGCGGCTGGCTGCTGGCTTCAATTATTTTTCCACAATAACTCCCAGGTCTTTTTCCAGAGAACGGTGCTGGATCACTATTTAATTCAGCACATACAATACTTCTTGCATCAGTTTCTTGCTTGCAGACAAATTACTTGATGTGTGCTAATATTGAACTACATTTACCACCTGCTGGCTCAGATCATCTCAAATGATCCAAAGACTCTTGACTTCAGTTCCACTGTTCCTTGTATTCTGTCCACTTCTAATGCAAGTATTATATTCCACTCCAAAGGTTTATTTTTAGGACACCTCTGCCAAATAGTTTACACATGTTAGTTCCCTTAATGTTTCCTCATTTCCAACAGTTTTTGACCCCAGGGACAAAGCGAACGCCTCTGTACGTTAGTTCTGAAAGGCATATAACCATGACAAGGTAAAAGTGTGAATATGGAGCAAGCCATATACATGGCCTCCCCTGTTAAAAATTAAAAATGAAATTAAAAATGGATAGGGCACAATTTTCAAAAGGGCTTAAAGTCAGATAAGATGGCTGGGAGCATGGTACTTAGTGGCCTCAATGGGAATCCACTTTGTCCAAGTCATTAGGACTAAATGATACTGGAGGTGTTAGTACATAAAGACAGTTGGTGTACACTTCACTTGCAATGTGCAAATGTATTTTGGAATTATTACAGTCTCATTAAGTACTCTGAAAACTATAGCATCACTTAAATGTTTTTTCATGCCAGTGGAATGTTTTTGACAGTGCCTACCTCTTCTTGTAAGAGTTTACAGGGAAATCAAATCTTATCAGGTTATGTCTGTAAAGACAATGACATTGGGTCAAAACAGAAGTCCTCTCAGACAGAAAAGTAGCAATCCCTATTCCCTAGGGCACCTTGCAGTGAGGCAGCTGATTTCAGGACTACCTGTATTCTCTTTTTGAGTGCGATTTGGCCTTTGTTCAAAAGCTAAAAGCCACTGGTTCATTTTAACTTCAAAACAAAACAACCCAGCACAAGAGTATCAAAATGTCTAGAGAATGAAGGAAGACACACGAAGACTGGAGATATGAAACTTTCAGTTAGAAGGGGAAGGGTTTTTCCTAGAATTACCTGACTATCTGAAAACAAAGCCACCATTTCAGTCAAGTGACAGTTTTAAACAGTTATGAAGAAATAGCAATCTGTGACTTTAATATCCCAGTCCATGTTAGACCTTTTCTGGTAGTGCTGTGAAAACATTTCCTACATACTTTCTGCCTTATCACGGAAAGTCAGACAGCTTGGGATCACATGGGTTGATAAGTTTTCAACCAAATAAGAGTCAGAAATGTAAAAGAAAAATACCCTGGGAAAGTTTCCTTCAGCTCATATGTATGAGAGAATATAATACATTCCCCTGTCCACCCTATAATTAAGATGAAAGGCATATTTCCATATAATTTGCCATTCAGTGGCATGGTTTGCATTCCATGTGGACTGCATCATCTTGATTCTTCTAATGCAATGAAACAAAACAAAAAAAAACGAAATCAGGCTTAGTAGTTGAATACGATGTTTTATTACAGTTCAGACTATTTTTAACTCTCAAGAAAGAAAGCCATTTTAACTGCTAGCTTTTCATAAGAACTGAAATGTACAGGCTCTGCAAAAGTGTGATTTCTTTGTATAAAATCAACAAAGTACCCTGACTTGAAAAATTAGCTTATATCACTTATTTTCCCTACTACCAGATGGCCAGAGGAAGACAGAAGAAAAGCAGTAGAGATATCCTTGACCTATCTGGTCTTCAGCTACATTTTTAGCCCCCTGTGCCTGCCATAACATGGATCTGTGGGACTGTCTTCCTGAGCTCTAATGCACCTTTATATGTATACACACAAACATGCATGCATTCAACCTGTAGCTCTGTGCAGGTCTGATTCACCTCGCCTAGTCGCATCAAAGTGAATTAGACCCTTTTTTCCTGAGGTCAGAAATATATTATGAGTGATAAACTCCTGCTAGCCCTGACCAACTGGAAAATGTTCACAAATTGATTCTGCTTCTGCTGCAGTTCCACTGACTTTAGTGGAGTTTGAGAAAACCTAAACACTTAAGTAAATCATAAGTAATTTAGGAGGTCTTGAGAAGATATTCCCTTGTGAGATCTCTAGTACTTCCTAATTCCATCTGTGCTAGAAATGGCATAAGAACAGTCTTTCTCATGGTAAATCAGTATTTCTGTATTTTGTCTAAGCTGGGATGAAGAACAGCAGAGGACACACATATGTAAACAACTTAAAAGAAAAAATAAGTTAAGAACTTTTTTCAACCCCAAACACAGTTCAGTTCAATTTTTATGTTAGGGCCTGTGCTGATTCTTCTTTTATATAAATCCACTTGTCCATCATTATTAGAGTCTGAATCCCAAGGAGATATATGCTTAAAGTCAGATGTTTGGCCATAGATCTATGGGAAATACAAATGTCAAGACACATCTGGAGAAACCACAGAGCCCTTCATACACTGATTTTTCTATGTAGATATACCATTTATACCGGGGACCCAGTGAAGCCACTGGAAAGTTACCAGTGTGTTGAGGACCAGGGCCCTGATGATGGAGCTTTGCCTCAGTGCCCTTAGCTAGGCATAAAGCGTCATTGGGGGTGGAGAAAAAGGAGAGGATCTTTCTCCAGGCTCCCTCTTGCACAAATGGAGCAAGCACTCAGTGTGCCTTTCCATGCCTGTACAGCAGCTGTTCTGGAGTTTTAACACTCCATTTTGGCCTGGCAACATCCCCAGCTGAAGAGATTCTCATAGTTTGGTTCTTTACTTGATAGATATGCATATTTTCCAGAATTTCCTTATGTACTCCCCCATTATTCCTTTTCCTGGAGCTTCTGCATCAGTGATGGGTTATCACCACTGGGAGAAAATGGCCACTCAGTATACAGAAAACCAAGAGTGTTTATTAAGAGCATCACTTTCTGTTGGGTGTATACTGAGTGGACATTTTCTTCTGGTGGTGATAGCCCACAACTGACACCAAAGCACTAGGAAAAGGAGTAATGGGTATGTGCATAATTCTCTGGAAATTATGTATAACTAACACACCACCTACTGGGTCCCAGATAAGGGACAACATATGGCTGCATAGCTGTAAGACCAGGCCAAATAATGAAAAATTTTAGCACCTTCTGCGGAGAAAGACCAAATTATTGCACTATTTCCCTCTTGCTGCCTGGTGTGGCCAGGAAAGGTAATCTCATTCCTCACATCTTTCCTCTCCCACCCTTCTCACATTTGTTAGGAACAAAGGGATTCAGTCAAATGGTTTCTGCATGCTCCTCTACTAACAACAATCTGGTGGGTTCAGGAAGGAGAGAGCAGACGGAGATATGGAGATGGAGCTGCCTGAGGAAATCTGGTTTCCCACGAGACCATTGACAGTGCGAGCCTGAGCCTTGCTAGGCACCCTCTGTATATCAGAACACCACCTTTGGTCTCTTCTGACTTATTTCTGATGAAGAATGGTATAAAGGAAGAATAAATGCAGGAGTGGAAGGCAGGAAAAGCAATGCCAGTTGGCACATCGGCTTGGTTTGTTTAGATCTTACACTGTGTCAGTGTCTGCGACAGATAAACCTGAGAAGTTTCAGGGCTCAGATTTGGCTTGTGTAAGCATTCAAAAGTTTAGATGTTTGTCTGAACCACATCTGAACTATGCAAAGTAACTTCTTGAGACTGCTCTGTTGGGCTGGAAATCTTGTAAGAACAGGCTTTCTCGTGACATTTCCAACACTCCTGCTTCCTGTCATGGCAGTGAGAACAGCCGTCCTCGTGGTATTTCAACAATTCTTCTTCTAAATGGAAACCAGAAGTGGAGGGGGAGTGGAAATACATGAGACATCTCCAAACCCTGGAAATCTTCTGCTTGAGTTTCATTCTAGAAAAATTTAGGGTTCAGAAGCTTTCAGATTTTTTTCCAAACCTGTTCTACAGAAGAGAGAGCACAGAAAAGAGACTGGAACTGATACTGGTATGAGGGGGTAAATCAAGCTGTCTCCCTTTTTGCATTTAAAAAATCCCAGAGGTATTTGATGGAGTTGAAAGATAGCATAATTAAAACAAATAAAAGTAAACATTTTTTCACATAGCTTATACTTAACTCCTGTAGCGCATGGCCACAGGATATTACTGGGGCCAAAAGCTTAACAGGATTTAAGAAGTGATGGGTTATTTATATGGATAATAAAAATATTCACTGTCATTTTGGATACAGTTATATTAAAATATTTGCAAGGGATATAAACTCATCTGCCCATCTGGTATAAGCCAGATCCTAAGTGAATGGCATTAGGGAAAAATTTGTGTTACTATGTACCTTTTAATAATTGGCCTTTTATTGCATACTAATGTGGTATTACAGAAGATAGCATATCTGTCTAAAAGAAAAAAATGTATGATTTTCTATTGCTTTCCACAGCATTCCTTAAACATGCTACATTAGAGGACCAAGATGTGGAAACTATATGGGCTGATACAGTGGTCACTTCCTCTAGCAGATGTAAGGTAAGACATAAGCTCTTGTTTACAATCAGTTTAATACTTACCACAACAATTTATTAAGAACTGCAAATTCTTATTTCCTTACCACAACTTTTTTAAAAAAAGTATGTATTTTACTTTAACCTTACTCAGTGTTGTACAGGAGCTTAAACTAAGGGATCATATTGATCCTTTCGAGCCTGAAATATCTCAATCCTTCAGAAGGTACTGCAAAAAGTTGTTATTTAACCTTCAGAATAGTCAGTGAGTAAAAGTATGATATATTATTCCAGCTATATTTGGAGGAAATGAAACAGAGCAATTAATATGTTTATAGAGAGCTGTATGGTGAATCAACAGGAAAGTAGAAGTACAATTGTGGTATTCAGGATTTCTATACCTATTAATAATACACTGAATCACAGTATCTCTTTTCTGTATCCATAGGTGCACATAGGTGTGAACATCTGTAACAATGATTCTCAAAGGGCTAATCTATTTGACAGTAAGGACTGGTCAGAAAACAAAATTTCTATCCCCAGTGGAAATTTCAGAATTTCAAAGCTGTTATTCATTTGAATCAGAAATAAAAACGAAAATATTCATGTTTCTCCATGAACAAAAGTTTGTTTCAAAATCACTGAAGTGTTTCATTTTGATAGCATCAACTTCATGTGCCATTAATTCCCTTGTTAATATATTTTAAGTTGGCCATGTTGAAACACTATAGTATATTACATTTTAATAACTCAGGTATTGTAAGTAGTACTATATAATTCACTGAACACACTCTGTAGCTTTAATACTAAAATTGCAAACCTAATACAATTTAAAAGTCAGAACAAAACCAAAACACCGTTCCTTATCTAAATGGAGCTCAATATGTCCTCTCTTCTATGAAGACAGGGTGAGAGAGTAGGAGTTTTTCAGCCTGCAGAAGAGAAGGCTCTGGGAGACACCTTTCAGTACCTAAAGGGGGTTTATAAGAAAGACGGGGGCAAAGCTTTTAGCAGGGCCTGATGCCTTGCAAAACGGGTAGTAGTTTTAAATTACTATTCAGAATGGATATAAGGAAGAATTTTTTTTCACAATGAAGGTGGTAAACACTGGAACAGCTCACCCAGAAAGGTGGTAGATCCCTATCCCTGGAAACATTCAAGGTGAGGTTGGATGGGGGTCTAAGGAACCTGATCTAGTTAAACATGTCCCTGCTTATGGCAGGGGTGTTGGACTAGATAACCTTTAGAGGTGCCTTCCAACCCAAACTATTCTATGTTCAAAATTATGTATTCTCAGATTTCTCATTGCCGACATTGCATGTTTCTGTAAAAAAAATATCCCATTGCATAAAAACCCCTTGTAGTTTCCATCAGAAATAATTTCTACTGAAAGTTTTTCATCCAGCTTTCTGAAAATTGCAGGTCGCGTTCCTTATGCAATCACAACTGATATAATTCAGCGGTGAGGAAAGCTACTGCTCTTGTAGTAAAAGCAGTAATGGGGAAGCATTCATTAAAGCAAAAGAAAAATGGAAATGATGATTGCAGATAGCCTCAGGTTACTGTCTGGTGCAATAACACAGTTCCCCTTTGCTCAGTAACGAGTAAAGCAGATGTATCCTGTAATGAGGAGAGTAGAAGACAGTTAGCTCAGAAAGGCATAAAAATGCTTTTCTGTTATTTAGAAAAATTCTGAACAAAAAGATTTTTTTCTCTAGATCTAGCTGATTGAAGAAATCTCTTTAGTTTGCTTATTAATGTTTGCAACATTAATAACACTCTAATAACAGTTTTGGGTTGAATTATGCTCTCATCCCTCCCAAGTGCTAGCTCATTCACAGCTAGTCCTCTCTGGGGGCTGATGCAAATCCTTGCCTTAACTTTTCTCCTCCCTTTTCTGTATGTTTGTATCCGTATCTCATCTACACCTATCTATCTGTTTGTATCTATGTATGTCTATGCCTAGATCTCTATCTGTGGTAAACCTATGTGGAAAAGAATTATTTGTACCTGTCTCTGTTTCCCTGTGAAAGGAGGCTTGACACAGTGAGCCATTTTGAAGATTCCTTCCTAAAACCCAGTGGCTGAGGGGTCCTCCTGAGCCAAGGCACAGGTGATTTTGGTCCTGAGTGGTGAGCAGCAGAGGTGCCATCTTCACGGCTAACTGTGAACCAGCTTATGATGCTCGTTGACTCTTGGATCCTTTTGGAGTAGCCTGAAGGTCCTGCCTGCAGGGCGTGCTGCAGAGCCCACCCCTCTCTGAGGGCCCTGGGGTGGTGCGGGTGGTCTGAACAGAGCGAATCTGGGTTTACAGTGGGAGAGAAAGGGTGTGAGGGCTATCAACAGAGTGAAGGGGTAGGGAGGGTCAAATCCTGTTTGGTTTACCATTACAGGCCAGAGTCATCTGCTGGAGATATGTTTCCTTATGGCCATTGACCATGCCTTTTCTTGAAAAAAGAATTATATAAATGGACAAACCACAGTAATAAAGAGTATATTTTGAATAATACTGGGCTGCATCTGTAATAATTTGTACCACAGCAACCTAGTGCATGTCTTTAATTAACTGTTCCCTCTGACTCTAAAGCTTTTCATTTTATACTCACTTTGTCATATACCCCTGCTGTCTATCAACTCTGCTGTCCTTCACATTCCTTTTCCATTTGATTTTCACTGGTGGTTCATCTTAAAGAAGTTATACATTCTCCAGCATCTACATTTAAAAATTTTGCCTTCTGTTAAACAACCGTGTTCTCATGATGACATTTAGAGAGATAGATGATGAACAAAAGTAAATGCCACTATCTGTTTCTGTATTTTGTATTGCACAGCAAAACTAATGCGCATCTGAAAACAGTAAAATCCAAATTGGATGAGGGAAGTGATACATCAATGCCTCTACTTACACATGTGTTTCTTTGGAGCTAAACTGAGGTCGTTTGATAGAATTAAGTAGGATAATGTCAATACACACAGGGAAAAAATCTACACTCGTTAAATCTTCCATTGTTTAGCAATACTAAGGAGAAAAGAATCTATAGAAATCAGTGTGGTTACAGCAGGAATGGTCTTGTCTTTTGTGGTAATAGTATTTCTTTAAACATTTCAGTGTGATCACTCCGTAAATTAAAAGACAAAGTAATTGCACCAATTCTCAAGTATTCAAGGAGTGAGAGCAGTTCAAGGCTGATCTTTATTATGGCAGTGAACAGAGCCTTCATAATGACGTTTGAACTCAGATTTGCAGTCATAGCAGAAAATAAACCTTCTAAAGAAGCATAAAAGTATAACATCCCCCCTACCCTCCCCCAATTATATCACTTGCTCTGAGTACCGAATGTGTTCCCTGAGAATTTTCTGTCATGTCTGATAATTTTTCTTGGGTTATAAATATTTTTAATATTTTCCATAAAAATTCTGTTAGTCTTTCTAATAGCCTCACAAAAAACTTCCCAGTTGTGGATCTTTAAAAATAAAACAGCTCCTAAAATGGAACAAAATCTAGGTCACAGCTTATCTTTTCATTTACTCAAGTAACCAAGACAATCCAAACTCTCCAGAACTAGATTTTAGTTTTGGCCCATTAGAAAGCAGCATCCCAGTTTGTAAAGCGGAGGGAATGATCCATCCTTTCTCTCTTGAAGTACTAGAACACACACAGTTCTCAAACATAGTTACATGAACAGGGTCTTCCTGTTCATCCAGCCTACTTTTTCCCAGTTGTAAATACACTACTTTTCTAAATCTGTAGCCATCTCTAATGAGATACGTAAGGTACCAGGGGCATAAACCTTCCAGTTTAGTTCATCCACCCACTGTTTCAAAGTACCTCTGATGCTGTGCATCTGAACCCTACTCAACCCCTCTGGAAACCTTAATTGCAAGGCAGCCTATTCCTTTTGTCTGGCTCATTGAGATGCCTCCGAGTCAGGAAACCAAAACTAGCACTGAGCTTTCTCTACAATGCTAAAACCGAATTCATCACTAGAGTTTTGTCCTTACTTGGTGCAGTTCTCTTTTTGGTGGCAGGTAGTAAACAGCTTCTCTTTTCCAAAACCAGATCAGGACTGGCAGGACATGAAGTACTATTCCAGTAACAATGTTGTGCCTTCACTACTTACTGCTGTCCCATGTAATGAGTCCCACGTGTCTTGGCCACTATGATGGAGTGGAAGCAGCAGAGGTGAACATCTATATATTCAAATATTTTTGGAAATGGAGTTTTAATGTTTCAGGTCAATTTTTGAAGTGGGAGAAAAGTAGGTGAAATGGGCAGTCATCTTGATGGAGAAGAATGTGGCATGCAGAGGAACTGGCCATCCATCCTGGCATAGCCTGCACTGTAACAAGAAGTATTGTATCATGACTAAGTATTTTAACTATCTAGCCTTGGGGAAAAGAAATCTGGCCCTTACTTTTTATTGATAAAGTCTACAAAAAAAACGTAGATTCAGTCCCCCATTAGGAGTGCCACATCATGAAAAATGTGCATGCATTCCTAAATGCCATAACTGTTCAAGTCTTTCAAAAGCAAGGCCCCAAAAGCTAATCTCCAGAGGCCAATCTTAGACACACAGATGGATCCCATGCAGCAACACCCACTGCCTTCACAGTTGCAGACACTTTGAAGGAAGTGATCACTCCTACTGATCACTCATTAGTCACCATCTAGAACATTGCATCCAATTAGGGGGGCATAATGCAAGAAAGACATTGATAAACAGGTGTGATTTTAATGGAGGGGTACCAACATACTCAGGGTCCTGGAGCACAGGCCCTGTGAGGAGATAATGAGAAGCTGGACCTGTTTAGCTTTGGGAAGAGACAGTTGTTGGGGACTTGATAGCAGTCCCCCCATTACCTATGGAGAGGTTGTCAAGAAGAGAGGGTGAGACTTTTAGCAGTGGTCTAGGATGGGAAGATGAGACAACATGTATATGTTGAAGCAGGAGAGTTCAGCCTGGTTGTAAAGAAAATTTTTTCACTACAAGGTCATTCAAGCAGTGAAACAGACTGCCTAGAAAGGTTGTGCAACCTCCATCTCTGTAGTTTTTGAAGATCCTATTGGATAAAGCCCTGAGTAATTCAATTTGACCTTATCAACGAACTTTCTGTGTGCAGAAGGTAGAACTAAATCATCTTCTGAAGTTCCTCCAACATGAAGTATCTTATGGTAGTATGACAGAAACTTTTCTATTTCAGAATCGTTTCTTCTATTCTTTGAGAAAATAATTTTTGTGAACTCAATTTCATAGAAATCTCTTTCAATGATGAACGACACAGGAAGAAATTAATTTTGCTGAACTAATATTGCCTGAGAATAGACTACACTTCTGTTGTGTTGGGTTTTTTTTGCAAAGGCTGCTACTTTACCAGCTGGAAGCTTGCAGTACTCTTGTTCCAGTTCATCTAGTTGACTAACTATGCAACAGGATGGGACAACATACAATGTAAATATAGAAACATACAGCTAAAAGACATTGTACAACTAAGCCATATTATGCCTCAGTGCGTGTTGTCAAATGGCCACATGATTTCATAAGAACAACAAAAAAGTCGGTCTCCTTTAAGTGTCTCTCTTTTTCTTCCTCTTCTAGCTGCTCTGTACTATTTTCATCCAATAGATTTCCCTGCCCCTGCCACTTGGTAAGATTATATTTGCTTTAAGGAACAGTAGGTTTAGTTTCATACGTGCCATTTGGCAGCTAGTCTCAGGGATGCAACAGTAGGCAAAACCAAAACACACCTTTTTGCTGAGAACACAAATCCTGAACAGTTATATGCACTTGAAAATTCCTCTTAGAAATTAAATTATTGTAGTACTTTGATTCTGCTTATATTTTTTTCTAAGTATTCATTTATCTAAAAGCCAAGAAAATTTTGAAACTCAAGGAAGAAAAGAACATGTTTTACTTCTGGTGTATTATACTCACATTTCATTTTAAATAACCAAGTAGCTCTCCTGCATTCAGATTCCTCCCAGACTCACATAGAAGTTGTGCACAAATTTTATACAAGCTTGTGCAAAACCAAAATTGCATAATTGCATGTACTGGTTTTGTGGCCATTGTCTTTAAATTCTGGCAAGATCACCTAATCTTTACCTGAAACAAAAACCTGAGAAGCAGAACTTTACAGGAAAATATAATACTCTGATGGAGAGAAAATGGACCCAGAAAAAGGAATGTGCAAACAAAGCTGTAGGTTTTGTGAGCTTGCAGAGAACAGAAGAACATTCAGAAATCATGATCTGTTTTCAGTCATGGATATCTTGTAAAACTGAATTCAGGTATGTGATCTACAAGCACATGAAGCTAATGGTTTTCTAGTGATGCTTTCTTATGAGCAATGGAGAGCAAACTTGAAGAAGGTAAAATAAATAATGAAACATGTTACAAGGAGGAGAATAGAGATATTTAAATTTACTATTCTAGTTGATAGCTTTTCTCTCTGCTTATGGCCAAGAAAAATGTCTTTCTTAGGACTTTCCCTAGAATGCTGCTATACATATCCTTAGTGCTAAAGCAGCCCAAACTCCCAGAAGCCAATTAGAGCATAATTTGCATGGGCTCCTTTTAATGCTGTAGTCCATTTATTTCACTCTAACTTAATATGAACTTGCTGTTAAAAGATACTTTACTGTCAGTTTTCAAACAGGAAAAAATGAGGACCAATTCAAACTTGATTTTTGGAGTGGCCTCATGAAATTACACAGACGTCTTCAAGGTAACCTACTGAATACTGTAATAAGTGAAAATTTTTCCATTAGTAATAACAGACATTTACTTTGATGCCTTCTCCAGATGCACAACACCAGGAAGAAGAGAAGCCCTCCAGGTTCCTAAAAAAGTGGTGCAGCACTGCTTTTCTATGCTTTATAGCTCAGAGAGGGAGTATATCCCAGAGAAACACCATCCATCATCCCCAGGTTCCTGGGCAGCTGTGCTACTTTACCATCAACTCAGAGTTGTGGTTATAAGAAACAGTGGAGGCTAAGAAATTTAAAACCTGGCATAAATTGACAGTTTCTATTGAAATCAGTGCCATTTTCTCACCTATTATTTTTCTTTTTTGAGGCAGAATGCTTAAGTTTAAATGGGGCATTTGAAATTCAGTGTTAAGTTTCAGGGGCACCTACCAATATGAAAATGTTTGTATAAATTTGAAATAAGCAACTATGTGAACTTGCATGTATTCTCATCTGTTCACCTCTCCTTCTGTACATTTTCAAATAAACTCTTTGGGATTTGGGGATTCGGGAATTCATTACCAGCTGAGAAAAGCTGACACCCTGAAGACTGATCTACTTAATCCAAAATATATTATCCCAAGGAAAGTTTTTCTTTGTTTGCATCTCTGCTAAAAAAACCATGAGTCTACATGTCAGAATAGGTGCACAGATTTTGTTGGTGCTGTTTAGGTGTTTTCAGTTTATAGAGGGTGTTTCTAGGGAAATAGTGCCCTGTATGCTCACCAGCAGACTCATTTGGCTCATCTAGCAGCAATTAATTTAGTTTATATGTACAAGATTACAGTAGGAGATAGTAGCAGAATTTAGAGAAGCACAGGAAAGGAGAAGCCACAGCAGAAATGGCTTGGTACCCTAAGCAACACAAACAACAACTGAAGAAGTGGAGCCAGGCAGGAATTGGATTGTCCAGGATACTCTCCTGATGCTGTGCATAGCGATCTTGAGCACTCAGGCTGCAGAACGGTCCTCATGCAACCAGGGAAAAAATAATAATAACCACTTCTGGAAACAGCAGGGACGTGGAGAACTCGCTTTCCCAGGGTGAGGGCTTCTGCCTACCACACCCAGCATCAAGTGTTTTGAAACCAACAACAAAGCCCTGCACAACAACAACAAAAAAAGAACGGTAATAACACTAATAATGCTAAAATAAGAAAAGTTTGGCAACTTCCACTGAGAATCTATACAACATGCAATGATGCCAAGCAACCAGTCATCTCGGCCAAAAAAAATTGATGGCAAGAGCTGAGTGAATCATTTCAGAGCAGAACACCTTCTGCTGGCATTGGGCTCTTCTTTCCTTTTTTTTTTTTGTGTGTCAGTGGGATGTCCAACAGAACATCACAGGCTTCTCAAACTCTTTTTCTGGTTGAATGTGTCTTTGTTACTCTTTCTATATTAATCAGTTTTGCTTGAAATTAGAGCTCTGTTGCTACTAGGTGACTGATAGACATTGCATTTTTCAGTTCCCAAAGTGTGTTGCTTAAACATACCCACAGTTATTAAAATATTAAAAAACTAGCTGATGCAAATATCTAGCTGATATATAATAAAAATAGCTGATGCACTTGTATAACTCCAGAAGCCTTTTTAGTCAACCTGCATGGCTAGAGATTCCTTTGTGTGCATCCCCATGGCAAGCAAGCACAGAGAGCGATGTGACTGAGGCTGGAGTGGAATAATTAAAATGCAAATTAATATGTCTAGAGCAGCAAAGCACATACATTGTTATTTAAGTTTAATCAAGTGTTTAAATTCTTTGTAGAATTGGGGCAGACTACTTAAAAGTAAGCCTATGATTCAGTATGTTATTGAATCAAGGCCCTTTTGCAGGAGCATTTGGGGGGGGACTTTTTTTAGCCAACTCTACTTATTAAGTTACAGTTTCTGCATGACCATATCTTTGTTTTCTGTCTTTTGGATTCATTTTACTATGACAGGCCATAAAAAATTTCATTTGCCTTCAGAAAAGTCCAAACCCAGCAGCTCTCAGGAGCTGTTGATTTATGGTGTCCTGCCTTCATGATCTTGCAATGAGCATTTGTTCTGATGATGTGATGTTTGTGATTTCATATCCTGCTGTGGAGCTTCAGTGTGAGAAGGCGTATTTTGGAACTGAGATGAACTGGAATGTTGCCTCACCTACTCATGCAGTTTCAGGTCCAATGAATTGATTTAATCTCTTTCTCTTAATAAAAAACAGTTGTTATTTTTCTTACTCTCCACTGGATTCCTAGACCACATCTACAGTGGTGTCAAGAAAACAAATATGAAAATCAGTGTTTACGTGTAACTTCAAGCTCTTTGGGCCAAACTGTTTTTCAACAATGTTAAACTATCAGGATATGAAATAATTTTAATAACGAGTCATATCTTTTTCTCCATGGATTACATCTAACTTTATTATAGCTATCAATGACCATTACAGCTATCTGGTCAGAATTTCCCTTCTTGCAGCTTGTGACCATTGACTCTCACGCTGTCACTGTGCTCCTCTGAGAAGAGTTACTTCTACCTTGTCTATATCCTCCCATTTCTAGCTGAAGAGCACAATAAGATATTCAATCACCCTTTTCCTAATAACACTGAATGAATGCAATTGTCAGACACTTCTCATATGTCATGTGTTCCAGACTCCTGGTGATGGCCTTCCCCATGACTAGGACAGTACATCCCTGTCTTTCTTTTAGGGATAGCAACAGAAAACATATTTCATGCTGTCACTGAAAAATGGAAAATATAAATGAAACAAAGGTAGGCAATTTGTATCATATGGTAGGTTTGTTGAAGAGTACTGTCTCTGGAAGCCCCTTGCATCAATTGTTCACCCCTCTTCCCATCCCAATTCTTTTGCTACAGTAATAAAGTTGTATATTAGCCTTCTCTTTACTCACCACCATTAAGAAAAAACGGGCAAGAAAGAATAAAAAGAATAAATAGCTTTGCCATGTGGAGACCTTCTGGAATGGGTGATTCAAGAAAGGTCATCCTCTAATCTCAGATGAATCGTAAAGTGAGAAGTAACCCTTCTACTGTTCCTGTATTTGCTTTGTTCAACCTGTCCATATACTACTACAAATCACTACCTGATCCCTGATGGGAGTACAACTCCTTACGCTTGCAGTGGAATATGATTCACTTACTGCAGGTCCTCCTGCATGATATATTATCTTTGCCACATCTATCATGCCATCTTTGCTGTGTTTAGAAGAGAAATAATAGAAATCTCGCAGGTTAAGAATCTGGCACAAGCAAGGAATGAAGATGTTGTTCTGAACGCCACCATGCTCACAGACATACTGATGGAAAGGGGTATGAAATAACATGCTATGCAGTGAGAATAAGAAAAATCTAACAGCAAAACATGTAGACCTTGACACATTCTGGGGCTATTTAAGCCAGAACCCAATGTGAATTGTCCAACTGACACTTTTCTGCCACTCCTTCACTTCTCGGTCTCTGTTTCACATGTACTACACTTTGCCTTCTCTTCATTCACACTTTTTCCAAAAATGCACTTGGCTGCATTTGGCCATCAAAACTTTGGTTTTCATCACGTACTAAATGTCCTTTAGAGTTGAAGAAAAAATAACAATTGGTTGAAAATGGTAAGTGGTGGAATACATTCACAGCAAAACCATGCATTTTTTGCGGTGTGGCTCCTTTCCTAACAGGTGGAACCAGCGCTACCACACAGATTACAGAGGCAGGTGTCTAGACCAGAGGCTGGGAAAGGGAAGCAAGTGTATCCATTAGCAATTTATGCCTGTAGCACAAATTTGTGGCAGTTGTTTTTTATTCTCTCAGGCCCCAATTCTGGGTGCTGGAGCCTCTGACAGAGGGTGGGGTATGTCTCTAGACCACAGAGAGCAGCTGGAGTTCAAACACTGCGCCGTTCCCTTGCAACTCTTTCTCCTCTGTACTTTGCTGTTGGGGACATTTGGCAAAAGATAGAGACCCCTGTGGGAAAAACTTGTGTCATCTCAACCGGGACAGAATCATGAAAGAACATGTCAAGGATACACATTACACTCAGTCATAGCTCAGTCATGATTTACTGGCAAAGCATTTTTGTATTCTAACAGTCTAGAAATAATAAATTTATTATTGCTGTTGTTACTGTAATGTTCTTATTCCTGTAAAGGAGAATCCTGAATGGATAGAGTGGGTGACCTCAGAGAGTTTTCTGTCAACGACACCTGTGGTTTCCTTACCATTCTGAAATACTTCCAGTTTTTGCATGCTACCTGCATATAAAGTAGCCAAAAATCTCTCTTGGTTTTCAAGTGTCAAAAATTTTATCTCCCAGATTTTCTAACTTTATGCTTTACTGTTGAAATCATTCGTTTTGAATAAGAACTGTATCTTACAGAACTGGGAACAGAAAGTGCATTTGCATAACAAAAAGCCATATTGCACTAATGTGTCCTGCAATAGGAGCTGCTGATGACTACAAAGAAAAATAGCGTGCAATGTGCTTCATTAATCGCAGGTTTGTACATTCATATTCAACTCTCTGTAAAACTTAAAAACAGTTGTTGGTATACCTTTTATTTAAATTCCATGTAAGCAATATGAGCTAAATTCAACAATGGAGACTTGGCATCAAATACAATTTACCAGCAAATAATGCATTTATCATAAGCTATAAATATTAAATTGTTTCCATAGCATTTTCTAAACTTTTTAGGAATAATCTCAGTACACAACCTAGCAGCTTATAGGAGGGAAACTGTAAACGAGACATTGCAATAACATTCAGCATGTACTTTTTTCAACACTCAATGAGATTATATAAGGCTTTTCTACTACTGTCTCTAGAATATTTGTTATAAATGTTTTGGGGGGGCAATTTTTAAAGATGTAGATTTAAATATATCAATATTTTGGTAAAGAAGGATTTTTGAAAGATTTAAAATTTGTAAATGCCTGTGGGTCTAAAGGCACATATTTACCTGTGTCTATGGCGCTTGGTTATCCCATTGGATAAGTTAAACATTGTTTTATTTTATTCTTTATACAGTATAATGAAATAGAATAATGAAAATAAAAGTTATATCTTCCCATCATCCTCTTTCAGCTATGCCATCATTGCTCTTTTCTCCTTGTGCCCTTCTGTGACTTTGAAAGTTTTCTTAAGACCTTGTTCATTTCAGCCCAGAACTGATAAGAATAGCAAATGTTTACATTGTAATTGGATGCTGGGAAAGCAGAACTACAGAAAGCACCAGGAAGATAATGGCATGCTTTCTCTGAGCAAGTCCTGCTTTTTCATCAGAGAAATACCTTTGATTTCAGTGGAAAAAGAAACTGTTGATTTAGGTTATATTAGATAAGATATAGTACTTTTAAATACAGCTGCCAAAAAAAGAAGATTTTCATTATAGTTTGAGCTTATAGTTTGAAACACTGCCCAGTTTTTAATTTGTCATGAAACAATGAAATTGCAATTAATACTCTCTTTATATGATCCAGAAGGTCAGTTTGACACTATGAATAGTTAAATCATCCTTGGCAAGAGTCTTATCCTGGCATAAATTCTATAATGAGAAATTCAGATTACTAGCATTGTTTGAAATGTGAGTGCCCAGCACTCAATCTAGTACCATTTGTTTTTGCACAGAAGAATAATGGCTTTAACATAGTCATTGGGGATGCCTATGAGTTTAATTGCTTTGACATTATATATTTTCTTTTAATTGCATCGTTTAATATCTGTTCTTTTCAATAAACATACAATTTCAAAGTCTTCTCCGCTCTCCTTCTTCAGCTTCTTTAGCTCTACTGCTGCATGGGCGGGAGGGACTCAGTTCAACTGGCTTCGCACACCAATCAGTAAAAATGCATGAACTGTCCCTAAAGGCCTTAAACCACATTTCATTGAAGAAAACAGAAACACAAGGGCTGGCCCTCTCCCCCTTAATGGTCCTTGGATTTTCAGTGGTTGCCTAATTTAAGTCTTCAACACTAACATCATCCTCTGATACTCTGACTTAATAAAACCTTCTTCTGAGGACTGAATTAGAAGTGCCACATGGGACAGCTTACGAAGCAGAATGCTACTGACTATGAGTAAGGGTATTAGTATCTGGCATTATGTTGTTTGGGCCACTTTCTCATCTATGACTTGTGCTGCTCTCTTCCTATACCTGCAGCATTCGGCTCAGTCATGGCTCCTGCAATGCTACGGAAAGCGAGTTTCTCTACTACCTCTGGTGCATCCTCAAAGACAAAAGCATCCCAGAGTCAGTTGTGGTCCACCTAGTGTGCAAGGGAAGATGCTTCCTGAGCCAAGAACAGCCCTGTCTCAACATATGTTTGCCCCAGGTGACCACTGCTCCCATAGCACAACCTGTCACTCCATTTTCTCTTCTTTTTCACCCACTTGCTGCATGGAAGGGGTGAAGCAGCTCTGTAGAAGCCGTGTCACCCCTGCATAGGGGGAGGTGGCATAGGGAAAGGAAGGGCCACATGTTTTCCCTTATTACACCACAGATTTGTGTGGTCTGGCTGCATTGCCAGATGTACATTAAATATTAGGAATATATGACTGGTATTCTTAAAGTATTTAGTCTGAATAAAAAATTGGGTCCTCCAAAGTCTTTGTAGCTGTAGTAGTCTCTCTAAAATGTTGACATGCTTTAAAGTTTTGTCAAAGAGACAAGAAAAGAACTAGAAGGATTTATGTCCACAAAGTAACTTTAACTTAGCTGTTATCTATCACACACATGCAATCTTTTTAAATAATTTGCTTTAATTCCTTCATTTTGTATTTCAAAACAATGCTGTACATATTTTGGGGCTTAAAGAATAAAATAATTGAATGCACTTATATACTAATAAAATGCCAGAAAAGAATTCCTCTCATTTTTAATTTGAATCTCACAAAACAGATGTGATTCTTTTGCATTCCCATGAACTATCAGTGTCTACAAATGTGTTCATTCCTTAGTAATATGCTTTTAAGTATGCGTCTAGAAGTGTTTGCAAAGTGAAGGCAATCACTGCCTAGGTCAGTCCTTCAATGTTTAAATGGTTATATTTCCCAAAGATATTGTCTGTTCAGATTATACCATCTTCCAAAAGGAATTGACTTTAGGAATATGAGTGTGTAATCCAGTACTGCCCTGGTTAAAGTAATTTTTAATTACCATTAAAAATAACAGGAATAATATTGTGTCAACTCCACAAAGAGGCTAGAAATTGTAGGGTGCAAGAGAAATGATAAAGTTAAATGAAGATGGACTACAGAGAAAGCAGCTGATCAGTGCTTTTACGCTCCACTGGACTCCACTGGACGTCATACTTATGACTGCCACAACAGTGGGCTTTTAGACAGTGTGTCTGCCAGACAAATCAGTTCTTAATTAACAAATCTGATGTGTATGCTCAGGCTGAATTCAGCAAAAACAGATTTGAGTAGAAACAGCAATGACAGTTTTTTGGAAAGCTGAAAATCACAATTTGGCTTTTTTCAGTGGAGGTTTTCAACTTTTTCATCTATCTGGAAGCAGATGAAGATGCCCTCACCCTGGTGCCTGTCGTGAGCTGGTCTTGTCAAGGCTTATTGCAGTTCCAAGACTGCTGCAAGCTGCAGCTCAGGGGTAACGGTGTGAACTGGATCTGGCTTTTCTCCTTACCTGTCCTTCAGTTCAATGCAGCAAATGCCGTCTACTAGGATTTGTGGGCAGGGGAATAGGAAATAGCTGGAGCAGGACCCCAAAACCAGCAGAAGATTATTTTACCCAAGACCATTGTGATTTCAGAGGGAACTCTATTTTGTTGCTTGCTGGGTCCTTAACAAGGTATGATATAAACCCACGGGAAAGGCAATGTGGTTTTCAAAGTGACTACGCCTTACATCAAATGTTCTTGATGAGACAGATGGTCTTGGGATAGATGGTCCAAAAGTGTTGGAAGCATGTAAAAAGTCTGTACATGTGTTTTATGGATCCTGAGCACATATACAAGAGAATGTAAAGATATGGTGTCTGTGCATTATTGAGCTCTGTGGAGCAGCTAGAAGCAATCACACAGCAAAAGCAGATGTTCCATGCTTGCAAGTTTTTAGGCTAAACTATGACACTTCTCAAATTCTCTGATTTGTTTTGTGGGGTTTTTTTTCCTGTCCCCGCAACAGTGTCTTATGGACATCTAAACAAGTGTCTTTCCTCTGGCTTTCCACTTCTCGTTCTTAATAAAAATTTTGAGCTAAAAAGCTTTCCATTTTCAAAACTCTTCATGCTCATGAGTATAAGTGTGTGTAGCAAAGCTCAAAGACTGGTGGCACAGTGAATCTTATGAAGGTTCCCCATTAATATCTCTCCTTATTCTGTTGACTTCTACATATTTTAAAATGTTAATATTAATTTGTGAATAAATAAGTTCTTCTGCTCAAAACATCTGACTGAATCAAGTAGTAAATTTAAATGGGGGGAAGTTTTAAGTATAAATGGATGGTGTCTGGGGTCTCCGCAGCTTGGCCCTATGAATACTAGTGATCCCCATAGCAACAATGATTAAAAGACAAGCTTTTCTTGAAAAACAACTTTGGAAATTTTGCTCGGGATAAAAATCTCTATCTCCTTCAGTGAAGATCAAGATTTTCTCACCATTCCCTCCATGCTCACAGGACAGTAACAAAAATCAGTGGAAGAGGTCAGCTATAAGTAATATAGCCACCTTTTGGCCAGCACACAGAGAAGTGCGGAGAGAGCCTTTAGGACTAAATTACATACTACAGCAGGTGCTAAAGAGGGTTTTAGACATCAGCAGGTCATTCGCATCCCTCTGTGGATATCAGCACCGCTGGGGAGGTCTTTAAGATATACTCAGCTGTATTATGAAAGACCAATGTCTTTACACATTTCCCAACAGGCATTGGTAAATGAAGCTTACTGTTCCAGTCCTGACCTGCCCTGCACCCCAGCTGGGGGTGCTGGGACAGTCTTAACTGCGAGACCTCGCCCCATGGGAAGCCCCTGCAGTCTCTCTACTCTGGCCCAAGAAAGCCACTAGTCTACACTGTTCCCTGACAGCTTAAATATTACATGATGCTTTTTTAATTTGAACTCATCTAAACCAGGGTGTCTCTGCCCTTTCAGGGACCGCACTTGCAGAGCCATTTGCCTTTACCCCCTCTTTTGACTTCCACAGTGAGTTCCCCCAGCTCCCCACCAGCTGCTTAGTCTGAAGTGTCCATATGGAAAATGTATGGAAAAGGCGATACTGAAAGGCCTTCTGTTAATTTAGCCATCATGTATTGCGGTTTCACAGGTGGAAGTCAGAATTGCATGATCAAGTAGCTTCAGGCACTTTTCAAGCTGCAGGTACTTTTCAATCATTTAAGGAACAATTGCTGTCAAACAGCAGGAAGCAAGTTTGGGTTTACAAAGCAGTGCAATACGGGTTCCTTGTTGGAGAATCTCACAGCTTGTTATGAATATGTTTTAAGTATGATCATATAATTGATGCTACACATATATTATGTATGACGGCAGTAGTGCATGATGCTACTTAAGATCCAGCCTAAGGTGGATTGTGAAGCCATCTCAAAGTATTTGAAGGTCATAAACACCACTCAGGGAGACAAATTACCTAGACCAAGTAATACACTTATAACAAGGAGAACTAGGATGCCATGGAACAAAGTAAAATTCAGGCTGCATATCAGGAAAATTTTCCTAACAGCAAAGTCTGTTAGCCGGTGAAATAGCGTCCCAGGGGAAGTGGTGGAAGCCCCACAGCCTGAGTCATTTAAAGCTAGACTAGAAAACATTCGAGAATAATCCTGAATTGGCAGAGAATAATCCTACATTGGCAGGGAGATGGAAAAGATGACCTAATAGGTCTTTTCCATCTCTAGCTTCTATGATTCAACCAAGGTATGTTGCTGTGTGTTATGTATCAGGGCATGCCCAGCCCATTAACTCTGAGTTCCACTTCAAAGTGGAAATCTTGAAATTTTACTTTGGCTGCAACTAACTTTGCCATTTCAGCAGACAGTGAGAGCTTTGTGTTCCCAAAGCATTTGTTCATTTTTAAAGCCTGTGTAGAGAATGAGAATATTAACAACAAATTTAGAACAAGTTGTGGTTTCTTTGAAATGAGAAGGATATTTTCTCTTTCTTTTGATATTTTTTTCCTCTTTTCCAACATGGCACTGTGAGATGCAGCCCTCTGACCAGGTGCCAGTTCTATCTATATCTTTCCACATCTGTTCCCATCATTTTCAAGTATATGATGCATACAGTGTTACAGAGAGTAGCACTTAGTTCACAAGCAGCCCCAAATCTTGTTAATGGATGAGCGTTTATGTACATATGTGTCCACATATAACATTGCTGTTCCCACAGCTGTGCCAGTTAAATATAATGACTCAACAGAGCAGGCTCTCAACTTGATCAAAATCACTGCAGCTCTACCCACTGAGGAGCTGACTGGTGTGCTTTTATTGTAATACTGTGACTTTTGATGCCCTGCTGCTAAAATGCACTGGAACAGGCTCTCTAACTTGCCAAATTTACCTTGCATCACTCACACAGTACAATGTGAAAGTGATCTGCCTGGAAATGGCTTGTAGAGTATGTCCCCTGCAAGGAAAGCTCTGAGCTTCCAGAAAACTGGCAGATAGATACATCACAGCTGCTTTCTGAGCCTTCTGCAGAATCAGGGAACAGCCAGGGCCAGAGCTGGCATCAGCGAGCAGAGTACCTCTCCAGTAGCATTCATGTGGTGACATTGCTCGCCACTGCAGAGCGGTGGAACATGGAAGGGGTAGAGCACCTAGTCCATGAAGTCCTGGTGTTGAAAGTACTCTGATAATATGAGAAATAACCCCTTTAACATCTCTTCCTAAGGAGATGGTTCCAATGCCCAATCCTGATCTCAGCTGCCTCTCACTATTGGCAGGTGACAGGAGAGATCCAGTGTCCTGTAGACCTGATTGTATCAAGATCTTCGGCTTGGCAAAGAAAGAAGAATAAGTTCTGATACTGATGCTCTGTGCTGATTTTATTTGACTCAATGTAGGGCACTTAACTTTTCTTTGTGTGGCCAAGTCACCATGGGAAATGCGTATCCAAGTGCTGTGTGTATTACTAAAAATTCCTGACATCAAAAATGGATAGTTTCCCACTTCAAATCAGAATTATCTCAAAAGTGTGTCTGCAAGGCTGCCTTATGCACTCACCCTTGTGGAATCCATGAGCTGCATGAGTGTGAGGACACTTGGCGATTATTTACAAGACAAAGTGTGTTGTGCTGGAGGCTCCTGATAGTTCTCTAAGCATCCAGATCTTCATTTCACTCTTCTCAACCCGTATGCTTAACAAGTGACATCTGGCTCTGGTCTCTATAGCACACATTTCTCTCTGTCCTTTTCCAAAGGTGTCTTTATTTTTTTTGAAAAGCTTAACTGAAACCACAGCATTTAAAAATCCAAAAAGTATTGCTTCTGATATCACATGAGAGAAAATTGAATTGAAGGAAGACTAGGCTAAACTGAAATAAAGTTCTCTTTCAGGAAAAATATGTACCAGTTCAGAGGTATGCTTAAGCACATTACTGCAATTCTCTTCAATCTTCCTCTTCAATCTTTCCTTACTTCTTTCTGTCACCATCCCTTCCCATCAAATTCAGACTCTTTCTTTTTGCAGTAGAGGTCTTCCTTGTTCATAGGATGTTTGACATAGTTCCAGATACTTCATATCTAGAGGAGGAGTCTTCAGCTGAAAATGCGTATTTTGCACCTGCTATTGTAGGCTGGTTTCAACAGGGAACCAGGTGAGGAGTCCAAGCTCATAAAGAAAATGTTAAAAATCAGTGCATTTTCTGGGTAGCAGCATAAACATTGCATCTGGCTCCCCGTTTCTTCACCAGATATTTAAATGGTAAGTGTGGCATTTTTTTCAGCCTCTTCTACTTTTGGCAGTGACTTCAGTGGGAAAGGGGTTATTCCAGCACTGAACCTATTTGGAAGATCTCGCCTTAAATAATAAAATATAAATTAAATATCCAGGATATTATCTGCACCATTCAACATCAGTTGCAAATAGGAAATAATAATCTGGAACACTGCTTACTCTCAAAGCAAGTTTCAGTGCCAGGCCTTGCCTCAGCTCCAGTTGCCAGGTCAGGATTGGTAACCCAATATCATTTAGGTCTCTGGGGTACAGAATAAAAGCTTCTCCATGTGTTAAACTTTCACTGTTTAACCTACTGATGCTGGAAATGAGCACTTGTTAACATTAGAGCAGCTTTTGCATGCAAGGAAATTTAACAACACTGGCATTTAGACTTTAAACCATTTCCATGAATTAATGATGCTTTTGGGCGTGAAAGTTAAGTTAATGCAATAACATATACTTTCAAAGTCTGGAAGTGAAAATTCTACATAGGACTGGCATCTTTCCTAAAAGGGGATTAGTTGCAATTACAGTGTTACACCACCAGATTGGACTCTGATCATGCAACAGGGTAACATTGATTACTCATAAATCAATGGATTTCTTTTGGAAGAAACAAAATCACAAGGACTCATACATTCCTGCTACAATATAAATTTTTGTCACGCAGACCATTGTTATCTGACAAGAGAACTTAAGGAAGGAAGAACATAAAGCTTCCTCATTTTTAATTGCAATGCTTACTGCTAATTAAAAACTGTGAATAGTGTTTTTCATAATACTAATTTATGATAGCAAGCCTTTATTAACATAAATATTCAACTGTTCAATGACATAAAAAAACCTAAATTGATATTTTGGCAGTCATTCAATGTTTTTGGGATCTATTTTATAAGATATTTTACTGATGAAAATGTATCTTAAAGCCTTAGCAGTATGTTTGGCTTTGGTCTTTGGCAGCAGAAAAGCAAGAATCTGAAAGCCAGAAATGTCCCCAGAGCATTCATCTATATTCCTGCTGTAGGTCTTTAGAGTTCTCCTTTTACAGACAATTGGAAAAACATTTCAGTGGCTGTTTTCTGATACATATTGATTTGAATACGAGCAAATGTCACATTTCTTCTGTCAGACATTCTGGTGTTTTATCACATTTTTCTTAAATGATTTTCAGTAAATTGCATTAACTCTTCAAGTTGACAGGAGTAAATATTGGCATGATAACAGTTTAACACAGATTTCACAGATATCACCATCTATTAACTTCCTGGGGAACTTTTTGTTGACTAATTAAAAAACAGAAGGGAACAATAAATTAAAGTACATTTTACTTTGAAGTGAAGTGTATGGAAGGCGTCATGTATGGTTGCAGAAAATATTTGGAGGTATGTATACACATTAAACTTTCTTGAAACCTTCTATATCTGAGTATGTCTAAAGTTAAGGACACATTACATAGACACCTAATTAAGCACATTATGAGTAGAGTTTAGCACTTTCTTAACAGCTTAATATAATACAATGCTAACTATGAACGACAAAAGATTAATACTGTACAGTAAACGTATATTAGAAATTTTCTTCTCTGTGACAGTTTTCCAGTACTTACTTAGGAGAAGAGCTTTCTGTACCACTTGTAAATACTTACCTGAAAATTGAGGTACATTTACCATAATATAAAAATAAAATAAAAAAAAAAGGAATGAGCACTAAAGAGTCATCAAAGCAAATGCAGAAAGGGCAATGGGTCAAAGTCAGGAGAGTTCATCCTGATTTTAGCTCTGCATTGATGTTGTGATTTGGATTCTCCATCACCCATATTAAAATTTGGTAGGCGGTCCACCAACAGCAGGTGTGTCAGTTCCCAGTCTGGTAAGACCTGCTGTAGTTTCCCTGAGCAAGTGTTGTAACTATCCTTTTTGTTTCCTTATTAGTTTAATTGTTAAATTTTGTAGCAGAAACTGTCTTCAGCATAGCACATGTTTCTGATATCTAATTGCATAATATACTTAGGGACTGTTATTCAAAATTCTGCTTTAAAACATTTTTTAATTTTTTTTTTCTAAACAAAAGTCTAACTAGCTAATGGTTTAAATGAAATTGTCTGGCTCTTTTGTTTGGCTTTCTTATTTCTGCTGTCTGACTTCTGCTCTTTTGGGGACGGTAGTGCTGAGGAAATTATTGCAAGACTGTCTTTCCAATCTCTTTTCCATACAGTCACCCAGAACCTTAAAGTTTGTTCTGTAACAGGAAAGGAGCTTAGTGACATCTCTGTAATTAACAACAAACAATATTCTAACTAATAAGGCATGTACATAGTCTTAGCAGTCTCTTTCCATGTTACACCCTTTCCTCTCACAGTTCTGTTTATTTGTTAGAACAATATATTCTCTGCAGCACTGTCTTTTCCTGTGTTTTGAAGGCACCTATGCCTCTTTTTTTTTTTTTCAATCCTGTAATGTAAAGAATTAATACTTCTTTTTCAGAAGTAAGTAAAAAGAAGAGTGTTGGGAAGACAGGGAGGTGGAAGGCTATTTCTGTGTGCGAGTGGCTTGCAGCCTGTAACAGATGTTCTTGTAGCAGCTGAGAAGAAACTAATAGCTAAACAAAGAGGTATTTAACTTTGCAGTACATGTGCTCGGACAATAGGGCCTTAGGCTTCAAGTCTCTAGATACTTGTGTGCATTTAAGCAAAACATTCCAAAGGATGCTTTACGTATAATTTGAATGCCAGGCAGAATGATATACAACCCCAGGCTCCCCTCTTCTAATAGCTGAAGCAAGTATTAATACTCAGGTGTTCAAGCCAGTGGCGCAGAAGTGAGAAGTAGCAGGTGACTGGATAAGCTACCTAGCACAATAAACCCCATTCTGAGCAGGAAAAAATGTGTCCCATGGAAAATACTAACTGTGTTAAAATACGTTCGTCCAGCTTGCTGTTGTTTGTT
The DNA here is from genome assembly GCA_025769975.1 of Gallinago jamesoni. Taxonomy (NCBI): domain Eukaryota; kingdom Metazoa; phylum Chordata; class Aves; order Charadriiformes; family Scolopacidae; genus Gallinago; species Gallinago jamesoni. The sequence continues at coordinate 20,767,292 of JAOQGH010000023.1, forward strand.
ATACTGGTTCATGCAGAATAATAAGACTTTTCTTTCTACTCTGGTAGTAGCTCGGGACAGGAGAGTTTGAGCAGCATTCAAGTGGGCACAATCTATTCTTTACCTTTTCCAAACAGGTTGCAAAACTCTTAGTGGAGACATCCCAGTATAGTAGGTGAGTATGAGATTCTCCTCAACCCCAAAGCAGACAGTGCTGTGATGTCTGTTTTAGTAGGTATGTGCACCAAATCTCACTCAAAGGTATTTCTCCTTGATTACATGGTTCAGCTGGCCTTTCAGAGTTGATATTTATCAGGTGTTGGATCTCATTGGCTCAGAAAAGGTTATTTTATCTAAGAACTCTGCTGATTCTGAATCAGGTCACTTTTTTTTTTTTTTATGACAAGCTGAAAAGATGAGAAGACTATGTCTAACAAATGCAAGAAATGTTACTTGCACTATTTTGTGGTGTTAAGCATGTTAAGATAGGATAGTTTCTGGTTTATATAGTCATGGTGCAGAAGCAAGGGTGAAAATGAAGGAGCAGAGTTATGTGCCAAAAAAGACCCTTTAATATTCTTCAAACACATATGAACTGAAATATGTCATCATCAACTGTGCCATTAAGTGATGGTGAGAGATTGCAAATCATCAGGTAAGTGCTAACTGACATTTTCTATTTTCCTCTAAGTCAATTAGAAGAATTCTCTGAAGTGTGGGAAATATAAATCTCATTTACATATGATAGGAAAACTTGTATTTGCTTTTGATTCAGAAAACCACAGGATCTCTGAGGCTGGAAGGAACCTCCTAGATCATCTAACTCACTCCCAGATCCAGCAGGGTCAGCTGGAGCAGGTGGACCAGGTAAGTGTCCACTATGATTTTAAGTATCTCCATGGAGATATTTATTTAAATAGGCTCAGCCTTAAGATAAAACAAGCCTGGACCTGCGGAAAGCATGACATCTGGCAGGAAGTATGGTAAAATAACAAAAGAGGCAAAACTACTGCACACACTTATCCTATTGCTGTCTGTAAGGACAAGGGCAGACAAGTGCCTATGTGCCACACCTATTTCCATATGGAAAAATCTGCCAGAGAGATATCCTTCATCTCTTAGGTGGTCTTCAGACCCTCATGGAACATGGTATGGCATTCAAAGGTAGGCCCCCTGACACAAAGCCTGAAAATGCCTAGGATCATGGTGGAGGCAGGAATATGCTCATCAGTGTTTCTGATTAGGATGGCATGTTCCTAACAAGAGAGCTTGCATAACATCTGCCCTCTCCCAGAATGATGCTCCCTTTCACTTTTCTTGTACCAACAGTGTGGAATTTTCACAAATACAGAGCACGGATGTGGGCAGAGGAGGGGACTGCAGCTATGCAGAAGATAGGGTGTTGTTGACAAAATCTACAATCTACAATGCCCCATCACAGGTCTGTGACTTTGTCCACTGCTCCCTGCATGAGGATTTGGCTGTGTAGGAGTCTAGCTGTCAAAATGTGCATTTGTGCAACGCTCTTTGCAAGCAGCAATCACCGAAATCCCACTGTACACTGAATAGGTTCTTGAAACAGGAATAATCATGTGTTTGAATGGGTCTTTTTACTTCTGGGTTTGGGTTTTTTTTATTCTGTATGTAAAACACTTTTAAAAGTAGTTCCCTATGAAGGGCATTTTCTTAGGAGGAGAAAAGTCTTGTATTTTTCTTTAATAGAAAACATAAAAGTACATGATTTCACATTTCTGCAGAAAATACAATATGATGCTACAAATAACTTCATGGAAGCAATGTGTCTGAGAGCAAAGTTTGCATGAAGGTGCACAAAGGGTTACAAGCACAGGTCATGCAAGCAAATAGCTTGTGACATTTGACTGTAAAAATGTGAGCTGACTCCATACCTAAATACCTTTATTGACTAAAGTCAATAAAATCATTGACTTTCAAAGTGTACAGGCTGGCAGATAACATCTAAAGGGAATCCCATTATGTCTGAATAATATCTTCCAGCTGGAGTGATGGCATCCATGACATGATGCTTTCTACCTGAAAGCAAAGAAAGAACTAAGAAAAGAGAAATAGCGAGGTCCTCTCTGTCAAAGCCATGAAATAAGGGCAGTATTACAATGAAACATAATATTATAATTGATAAAAAAACACTGATTTTTTTCCGTCACACAGACTTCAGTAATTGCAAATCATACTGTTGTGCAAACATATACCTGACATTATTTCTTTCAGTACTGAGCGCCCAGATGTGTCTGAGTATAGGACACTCCGTGCTTGTCAAAGGTCCTCAAATTTCTTCTACCACAACAGTTTAGTAACAGCACAATTGGCTAAAGAATAAGCATAATTAACAATGGCATGTTTAATATTGTTTTGTGATTGCCTTCTATTAAAATAAGATCTTAAGAAAGCATGACAACACTAAAAATTGTAATTACCAGCTTCGCTGGACGTACTACAAATATTGGAACAGAAAGAGAGATCACTTCCAGGTGTGACAGGGGATTGCATTTCTTACTGATTCTGGATGAAGAAAATGGAGGTTTCAGAAAAGCTGCATACAAAACTATAGTGAATTTTCTGAAATAACCCTGAAACCAAATGTCTTTGCCAGTCTATGTTTCTATGTGTTTAGCAAGTACAGGAAGGCAGCAGCGGTAATTTCTGTAAGCATATTGTGTTACTTATTCTCCACACAATGACACATTAAAAAGATTGAACAGCTCCAGCCTTAGTGGAGCCAATATGCAATACTTCACTAAACTGGTTCCATGGAAGTGTTCTGGAAAATTCTTAATTATAGACAGGGATAAGGGTAACTGAGGGACTTATGGACCATTTAAAGGATAATACTCAGTTCCTTTATGCTAGCGGCTAATACGAGACTTCTGGGGATGATTGCCATGGCAGACAACATGGTGTGGGGAGAACACTTAGTTGTGATGAGATCCAGTCAGGGGCTCTGCTTTTCCCCTCACAGCTGCACTTGCAAGGCAAGATGGATTGGTGTGTGTGTGTTTTACAAATTAATACAACGCAAGAACAGCCTCTGTCATGTTCCAATACCTCAGGAGGTAAAAGATTTCTGCTGCCAGATAGTAAGATAAACCAAGATGCCTTAGGTAACAAAAGATAATTGTGTCAGGTAGTAAATCATACATAGACAAATCAGGTAAAATTAGATACCCATTAACAAGTGTATTTGGCATCAATTAGGCAATTTCATTTTTAAGATATAATTTACAGTCTGTGCTGGTTTTGGCTGGGATAGAGTTAATTTTCTTCATAGTAGCTAGTATGAGTCTACGTTTTGGATTTATGTTGAAAACAGTGTTGATAATACAGGCATGTAAGCAGTTCTTGCACAAAGTCAAGGCCTTTTCTGCTCCTCACACCATCCCACCAGTGAGTAGGCTGGGAGGGCACAAGAAACTGGGAGGGGACACAGCTGGGACAGCTGACCCCAACTCAGCAAAGGGTTATTCCACACCATGAGACATCATGCTCAGCATATAAAGGTGGGGGGAAAAAGAAGGAAGGGGGAGGATGTTTGAAGTGATGGTATTTGTCTTCCCAAGTAACCATTACACATGGTGGAACCCTGCTTTCCTGGAGATGGCTGAACACTTGCTTGCCAGTCAGAAGCAGTGAATGAATTCCTTGCTTTGTTTTGCTTGTGTGCACGGCTTTTGCTTTACCTATTAGACTGTCTTTATCTCAACTCATGAGTTTTTACCTTTCTTTTTTCCAGTTCTCTCCCCCAACCCACCAGGGGAGTGAGTGAGCGGCTGCTGGTGCTTAGTTGCCAGCTGCAGTTAAATCACAACACAAGCCATGAAATGTTATTTTCTTATCCAGTGTTTATATGTTGTCTGAGGTTTACTGACTGTTGACCGAGGAGATGAATGCATAAACTCGGGCACGGTAGGCAGGATTTGTCCTGCGCATTGTCCCAAGAATGTTTTAATCCCTCTTCAGTTCCTTTTCCTTAGAAAAAAAAATCTGTCACAAATTGCCAAAGCTCTGTGCATCACTGGGAATTCCTCACTTCATTCTCTTCCTTACGTAAGTACATCCATTCCCACTGAAAATCCTTCTGGGCTGAGGAGGATATGTATTTTCCTGGAGGTAACCAATGCTGGGCCAAAGACTAATTCTACCAAAGAGAGGTTGCATTAACATAAATCTTTCAGAAAATTTTAAATTAATAAATGTAAATGATGTGTTTATGTTGAAAAATTTGTGTTAAAAATAAATTTAATTTGAAAATTTTTAAACTCTATAAAAAGAAATTGCCAAAGAGTGAATTATAGCGTTTCAAGAAGGGGTGTATTTGGGCATCAACTCCACTCCGCAGGACACAGCCAGGAAAGGACACAACATGCTCCACAGCATGTTGTGAGGCCCATATTGTCAGCAGTGCCTGAAGGTTCCCAGTTAGTCAAGGCTCTTCATTTCTGGAAACTGAATTCAAATTCTATTGCATATATTACTGTGAAATGCTCTTATGTACAGTGCAGTAATCATAGTTCCTGCAGAGCCACAGCTTCATTAATTGGCTGCAGACTTTTAGATTTTATTTGTAGAGTTTTTAATAAACCTGAAAGTCTGATTCTCATTGCTGTAATGGCTCCAGTATTAAGCAGACACAAGTCATGTCTACATATCTGCTACAGAGCCAGGAGCAATGACCCAGGTAATCCAGCTCTGAATTCTGCTAGTATATCAGTGCATATAGCTATACACGTGTCTACCTCTATTTCTACCTCTGTCTCTAATTCTACCTCTGTTTATGTGAACTATATATCTATCTGTATCTGTGTCTGTATCTATATCTACCTATATCATCTGAATCTATGCCTATATCTAATCTATACATACATATGAGTACATCTCCACTACATGGCTTGCAAAAGCAAGTGTGGCTGAGCAACTAATGACGCTGAGCCCAGGCTCATTAGTTCCTTGTAAAGGTCTAAACAAAGAGGTCAAGCAAAAATGTATAATTCCACTGACTCCTTAGACACCTCTGTCCCTGAACCATTAATGTTGTTTCACCGCCCAAAGCAATGTGCTCACTGGTTTTGGGCAGGGACAAGAATTGTGCTGCAGGCTAATTTCAGACAGGCAAATGTTAATACATGTAATGTAGCATATCCAGGGCACTAGGGCTACTGGAGTTATTTTCCTTAAAAAAGGCAAGGGGTACATATGAACAGTCACTGGTCAGGATGCGGTTTTCTATGGCATGAGCGTAATGCCCCTAGCCCTGTGTTGTGTGCCCTAATAGTACCACCGGGCACTCATTCACCAGTGCCTCTGGAAGGCGAATGCCACTTTGTGAATCACTGGCAGACACAGCTTCCTGCAGCACCTTCCTCGCAGCCTCCCAGCCAAGCCCTGGCCAAGCTGCTCCGTCCCGGCTCACCAGTCGCCCTGACTGCCAGCCACCCCCTTCCCTACAAAATGCTGTTTTGTTTTGTGGGAGGTAGACAGCTGTCAGTCACTTCACGACTTTAAATAGCCTGTTTCATCCCTGAAGTAGTCTGATAATATGCAAAATAATTTAAGGACATCCATCTTTATGACAAGAAATATTTATGTTTCCCTTTGGAGAAAATTGCATGAACCATTATCTTACCACAAAACAACCATCTTAAACAACCAACAAAGAAAGGGTTAATGGAACAAGCCAATAATTTATTAAATATTGTTTGCAAAATTTTTCGCTACAACTTTAGCAAGAATTCCAATTCTTCAGTTGCCTGGCAGAGACCAGACAGAGTTCTTTGTGTATACTCTTTTGTACTCTGAATATATTACAAATTAACTGTTAGGTGTTTAGAACTTGCAAAACAATCTATTTGAAAAAAAAAGCCTGGCAACATGAAATGCAATTTAAGTGGGGGGGTGGAAGTTTAAAATATTATGTTTTTAAACCATAATCTTATTGGCTTTTCTTTAAAGTCAGATAGTCATAAATGACTTGACTGAAAGGATAAATAATATTTGTACTGCACGTTTGGATACAGAATGCCACCCACAGATCAAAGATTACACTCACACAGATTTGCAAGCCCAAACATGAAGTTATATTATGGACTGAGAAGCCAATCTGCTCACATATGTGCAATCCGTATTTTGTAGATATCTAACATTAGTTAGATGATAATTTTTTTAGTGTGAAACCTTAATAAAACATCTAAAGGGCTTTGACTGTAATGAGTATTGATCCTGAGCTCTGGCTATTGTTCAGAGACAGGACTTTACAAGACCTTGAACATCCAGGAAAAAAGAGTCCCTGTGCTGGGAGACATTTAGCCTCTGGCAAGCTTTGCGTGCATGAGCAGATGGTGCTGTTCACCACTGGGATGCAACTGAGCTGGAAATAAAGACAAGATGACAACTTGCTATGCAGTTCTGTAATAATCAGAGGGGGCTAAAACTTAGCCTTACATATTACTCACAAATTAGTTGAAATGCGTTTGTACTGAATGTTGAATTCTCACCACATAGTCTTCCGATGTGGAAACATGATATAAGTGCCAATGATTGATGAAATCTAGAGATACACAAATACAGAAAGTAAAAGGAGATGATGTCCCAAAGACTAGACTGTGATGACTGGTCCCAAAGACTAGACTGTGATGACTGGAAAAAAAATATAAAAAATGAGGGTATGGAATTCCCTTTCACATACAGTATGGATTCTTGAAGAACTCCCAAGCTGTCCAACTGGCTGAAGATTAAAGAAGATTGTATGGAAGCTCAGTCTCTGCAGAGTTTGCCTTGGGTATTGTTTACTTCTATCTGTGGGAGCTAAAGCCACAGCAGACACAGACACAACAGTGTCCAGTTCACTGGCGCCCATTAAATGGAATGTAATATGAAGGTGCGTGCTACTGCTTGTCAGTTTTAGGTTTGAATAAACCACATGATATGTGATGGCAGGAGGGAGTCTGTGTATATTTAACACACACACACACACACACACATATATATATATATATATATATATATATATATTTAGAGCATTACTACCAGCACCAGAGCTCCTTCTGGAATTGGCAGGAGAACAGTGTAAAACGATTCACCTAAAATCCAAAATTCACTGGATCTTTTTTTTTCTTTTTTTTTTTTTTTTGGCAGTGCCTCCCAAAAATAGAAGAAAAAATTTTCCAGTCAGCTGAACCTTATTTTTTTTAAGTAAAAGCCTTCAAAAATTCTCAACATGGATAAAACTCCAACATTCCTTGGACTTGCAAAATTAAGGTGGAAATTTCTTAAGAACTGTAAAAAATATTTCCAGGCTAGCTTTTCTTATGAAATTTCAGTACTTTTTTTCAATAGGTCTGTTAATCCTAGCTACAAATCCTGCTATGAACAGAGATTACAGGGTTAGATTCTTGAGAATAGAATGACAAATAGTTTCAGGGAAAAGTATTCAATCAAGCTTAAATTTCTTGGAGGATGAAGGTGTGACATATTAATATAGGATAGAAATTATCTATATAGCCTTCCATAAGATCTCTGCACTAAAAATTAATGCAAGAGTCTGCTGAGGGGCTACATTGTGGCACCAGATAGCCAATATCCTGTCTGTGTGTATCTCTTTACCTACATTAAAGTCTAACTTCCTTTAATATAAAAATAAAGTATGTGGATACTTAGTGCATAGTGGATAAATTACCATCTATACCTTACAATTTTATTTATTACATATTTGAGCTCTTGGCATCCTATTATTTGTCAGGCATAAAAAAAAAAATCATTCTTTGGTCTCTTTTTACTGAACTACAATCTGTTTATCTATTACCTTTACAAAGGTTTGCACTGCAACTAAGTCACTGTGCCTGCCAGCTGCTGTTCTCTATTTTTCACATCTTGTCTTTTGGCTTTTGGGCAGAAACAGTGATCAAGAAACAAGCCATTCAAATAATGACTGTTTTCTTTTCAACGCAGCTGTCTGCATCCCCAGGTAGCTATTAGGTTTCTTCTCTGGAATAGGGATGCAAATAAGTCTCACTGTTTCATGGTGATGAGTTGCAACATACAAGGAGTGATGGTGAAAGAAAAATATCTTTCCTTTTGGAGACATTAAAAGGTCCAATCAGCAGCACAAAATAGCAGAACAGGTACTTTTCTGACATTAGATAAGTTCCATGAACCTAAAAAACTTCAATTTCTTTTGTTGCATGGCCTCTCCAAATTCTGCTCCAGAGCAAGGACAAGCCGGCATTCACAAATTACTCAACTAGACCATTGCAGAGTGCTTTCCTTCTTAAGTACTTATTTCTTAATTACTAGATCCAGAACAGACTGGGACAAAAGCCACCAACACATGGAGTACCCCTACTTCCCTTGGGGCTGAGTTTAACTCTCTCTTTTAAAAGTGCAATGGATAGCAAGTAGCTAGTAGCAATATGTTTTACTTAGGTGATCAGTGAACATTATAAAGGCTTCTAGAGGGTACAAAGTCTTCAAATACACACTTCAGTAACGGCAAATATGTAGCCTAGTGCATGCATTGCCTGGTGCAAGACAGGAAGGGAGATGTTTGTCCATGTATGAAAAGCCACACACTTGCCTGTTTATGGACACTGCAAACACTGAGATGCTCACGCACACACATGAGCAGATATGGAAATCAAAACTTTGCTTAAACATAACACTTTAATTAATAGTAAAACACAACATCCCATCAATATGGGGATATTAAAAATAAGTAGTGAATGAAGAAGATGATATCTTGAGTACAGTAAATTCCACATTTTTATATATACACTGTATGAGCACTAGAAATGTTGAGACCTAAACATTTTCCCTGTTGTTACTAAGAAAGAGATAGGAATTAGATTGCATACAGCCAAATAACTAAATAATTCTCTAGTTTTTCACTGTGTTTCCTGACAAAATGAATTGCTACTCCTATGTGCTCTGACAATCTGGTGCAGTACTTCTAATGAGTCATTGGCTCTAGCTCCACGTTCGGAGAGAGCATCCACACTGTCTGCACCAGACATTTTCTCCCCTGGGTTATTCCCCCAGGTGCTTGTATAAGAACAAATCCAATACACTGATTACAGTACCAAGCTTTCAAATATGGAGTAGAAAAGAAAGAAAGGAGCTAGTGAACCTGCAATAGCATTGCTCAGCTGTGAGACATAGCATGCCTTCTATTATCATGGTTTTAATTGGCAGTTGAAAGCACACAGTTCCTCACAGAACCAGACCTGAACAAGTGTTTATAATATAAAACAAGGGAAAGCAATTTGCCTCCAAACATTAGTATGAATTGCTAACTACAATTGCCAAGCACATTACAGCGAAAAACATAGAACGTAAGCTCATGTTGGAAGGAACAAGCCAACTACACTGTACCTTTAAAATCAAAGCAATAGGTTCCCAAGGAATGGTGTACACATGCAACAAGACTCAGCACTTAAACCTGTCATCTCCCCTGACATATGGCTATCTATGGATTATGTGGTTCTGGATGTATCTCATTAAACAGTATTATTTTGTGTTACTTCTTTTTTTTAAGGATACTGGACATACTAAGCCACTGGTGTGAAGCTGTAATATAATAAGGGTTTAAAAGGTTCAAGGAAAGTATGGTGTTCATAAACTGCTGACAGACAGCACAGATAGTCCGGTCCAATTTTTTGTCGTTGTTATTGCCTCTTCTAACCATTGGCTAAGAATCAAGACAGTGTTGCTCTAACAGTAGGCATATGTCTGGGACTTGCTTGATGGGCAAGTGTCTTTTCTCTGCCCTGATGCAATTGTGACTCTGAAGAAGAGATGCTCAAATGTAAGGGCTATGAAGAGTGCTGGTAATGAAGGGCAGAGAGAGGGATTCTCTCTTTCACTAGCTCCTTTCTTTCTTTACTGCTCCATATTTGAAAGCTTGGTACTGTAATCAGTGTATTGGATTTGTTCTTATACAAGCACCCAGGGGAATAACCCGGGGGAGAAAATGTCTGGGTACATAGTGAAAGAATATATATTGTCAACTTTAAAAAACCTGAAAATTACGAGTTGAGTCCGAACAGTCATGAGATCAGTGTAGAAATTACTTGGGCTTTTGTCTGTATGTTAATAATATGTTTGGGGTCATTGCATTTGATGCTTTGTTCTTGAGACTTTAAAATTACTTTTTCAGAAACTCCTCTCCCCATGCCTCCCAAAAATACTCAACATGTTTTTCTGCACATAATATAATATGCATGTAGCAGAGCTCAAAACAACAAGCAGGCTTGCAGGGGACAAAGGCTGTCATTACAGCAAATTTGCACCCAAGCAGACTGCTCAGGCATGTGCTTCATCACAGCAGCCTCGGCTTTCCATCCACGGTTCCTGCAGTGCCATCACTGGAGATCAGACACCCCTTCCATGGTTTTCTCCCTGGCAGATACTGAGTTTGCTGGCATGCCAAGAAGTAGAATTTCAAAGCCTAGATGAGGAGACAGATTCCTGTCTGCTTCAGCAGCTGGACACGTGTGTAGAAGAGGACCTCAAGCAGATGATAGAAATTGAGGCTTATTCTAGAAGTGTTTATATTGCAAGAGGTGGTTCTAAGAGTCTCCCCTTAAGATATTTCATGTTTGTGATCCACACCTTTATTCAGTGGTGCAGAGCTTTGTATAGCCTACGGGTTACACTAATTAATATAGTTCTGTCCTTGAAATGAAAGTAAAGTTTTTCATGCAACACCATGATTCCAGCAACTGGAAAGAGAGTTAATATCATGAGACTCCAGATAAAACTGAGAGCAGGAGACAAAGCAATACAAGTGGGGGCTGATCCTTGTCAATATTCAGCCAGGGACAGAACAAATTCTGTGCCAGCCAGGACTGCTGCAATAGCGTTCATGGACTGCGGTCTCTAGGGACGTATGCAAAGGGGATATTTCTCTGAGCTGCCCCTGGCGTGTGCTGTTCTTTTCCTCCTATGTAAGGGTGGCCCTTTAAAATCACCATGTAATGGTAATTCTTGACCTTCCTAGGATTGGCCATGACGGCCAGAGGTTGGGAGGGAGAAAAGCCTACACCCATTCCCTGACCTTGTCGCACATCTGCTGTGAGAAGTCTGCTCCAAGCAATCAGGGTCCAAGGCCTGTTTTACACAAACAGTGTAATGAGGAGATTTCCTAATTTTTCTTACTCCTGCAGTCTTTCAGTCCAAGTCACAACCAAGTCCCAAGAGCTGTCTTATTAGAAAGCTGAAGCTATTACTGACATTCCAATACTTTAAAATTAATTTCAAATAGCTCTCTGAAAATTACAAGTTTTCTCACTTCAGTGTAAAAGTGATACAATGTGCTGCAGAAGAAAAGAAATATTTTTACAAAATCAAACATAAGCAAGGACTCATCCATGTGACTTCTGAATAATCCAGCACATCAGCATGTCCTGATAAGAAGAGCTGTGATCTCAGGATTTGGAGTCATTCATTTTAAAAGCTAAGCATTTGATTCCTTCTCACTGAACTCTGTGAAGAGATAACTGACACCAGTTTTCTTTGCTTCTCTGCAGTTGTTGTAACCTCATTATTCTTTGGATTATCTTGGCAGTTAGCAATTTCTTAGGTTTAGTTGGTGCCATCTTGTCTGTAGAGCTCTACGGTTGAAAGTACAACAAAAAGCAAGGTCATAGCACAAAAGCAAGTTAGTCTCCGTCCTCTAACACTTGTAGGACTCACTTTATTTCATAATTGTTCTTTTTCTACTACTTGCTTTTGTTTTCTGGCAATTGCATGATTTCATCCTGCCCATGCAGCTCATGTGAATGTCCCGTGAATGCTAGAAAAGTTCCCTTTCTTCCTTCATGCTGCCTGTTTTTACCATTTCTACTGGAGTTCAGTAATTGGGGTGAGGTAACACACCCTCATGACTCAAAACAGCTAATCTCCAAAAGCACAATAACTGAGAAGCCTAGCATATATTGGCTTGTTGCTAGAAGTTGATATTCAGCAATGAACTATGAGAGGATTTAAGTAAAAGTTTTTGCCCTCCTCCCCCCACCCCTGTCTCTCTTTAGAAAATAAATGTCTGATTCATGCAAAAATAATGTATGAACCATTTGCACTGCATTAAAAAAAAATCTGCTTGTTATTCTGAGACAATTCTGCTTTCTTCTGCCTGGAATCACACTGCTCTGCTTCAGATAACTTAGGGGTGAGCCAAAAATATAGGGCAGTATTTGCCAAAATATAGAAGCTAAAATTACACAAACGTCAGGATGAAAATGGGAAAATGCAGTTTCTAATAGGCTTTAGAACAACTGCAAGAGCAGGAGCAACATTCCTACAACAACTGCTTCCCAGTGGCAAGTATCATTTCTATACATGCAGTAATTGCCATTAAATGTTATGCTATCACTTGCCAACAGGGTCTACAGAGTGGTATCAGCGTGACCACAGCATTCCACTGCACTTAAAATAGAAATTACCAGCGGTAGGTTCATTCTTATGGTCCAAGGGTGGGTAACAATTACTGGTCATTGCAAGGTCATATGATATGAGATGGCTTCTTTGTTCCACATCCACTGTAACAGGGAGGAGGTAGCTGCACTTACACTGTCTCAGAAATTTGCCCCCCTCCCCCCCCCCTTTTGTAACTGCTGTCTGTCAGATGGATACTGCACTATCAGGGGACTGGTTAGTCATCGGGATTTGTGAAGTACTTTTTTCTCATGAGATAGAAGGGACTCCAGAAATATAAAGCATTAGTAATGCAAATTACTGAGTAGATATGCTCGACCTTCTATGGTTTTCTGTGTTCAATTTCCACCTCCAGCTGAATTCAGTGGGTTTTCAACATATGCTTAAGGTTAAAAAGGCTTAAAGTCAGTTTCTGTGTTGTGATGCTTTCTAAATTAGGAGGGCCATTAATTGGCCGTCTTGCAGAATGGAATTTAATTTATTTGGCATATTCTAAATCACTTTCCAGTTATAAGTTAACTTCTGATTACATGCGTTCCCAATTTCTATAAAAGTCTTTTTGCACAGATTGTTTTCTTCTTCATAAACCCCTATTGGATTCACGAATGCTTATTTCATTTCACTTCTCTTCATATATTTTTAAGCCTCTGAGGTCTAAGTTCACTTCTGAAGTCAAACAGATGAAATGCTGTTGACCTTTTGGCAATTCTGAAAGTGACGATTTTCTCTATCACATAAATTACCGTATTTCCTGTTATTTATTTTATGATACTGGTATTTCACTCACACAAATTTTTCTGTACCTATAAAATTTTCCATCTGGGATATAATTTTATAATCCTTCTCTAAGCCCATGTATTTTATTTCACCTCTTAAAGAAATTTAATATTGTCAATCTGCAGTGTTCTCTCTCGGAGACAGATGATCTACAGTTTACTTCTCAGTAAAGAAATCATTGGCATACAACCTGCCTGTACATACACTACCTGAGAATTAGGAAGGTGCTACAGTTTTTCTCAAATGAAATCATCATCATATAGGCAAACTTCAAAATACAGTCTTTTTTTCCATGGAAAAGAAGAAATTGTGGGTACCCTTTATGTTCTTTTGTATGGTTAAGAACAGAATCCAGTCATGGCCTGACTGAGAAAAAAAAAAGAAAAGAAAAGAAAAGTCAATAGGCTTTTTTAATAGCTGAAAAATGTACAAAGTTTTGTCCCACAGGAACAGTGAAATCTATACAGCCAGAGACCATACAAGAACAAAAGCAGAGGCATCATGTGGATAAAGTAACATGCTGATAATAACTCATGTGATGCTATTTTACTATTGAAAGAACAAAATGGGAATAATTTCTCTTTGTTAAGTCAGTATTTCCACTGGCTTTATGATACAGGCCTTATTTTTCCCTGAAACAACTTTGCTGTTAAATTTGCTCTGCATATAATAAGAGTCTATTTGCAATTCATTTTTTCCCCCCAACAACAATTTTCTAGCTAAATTTCTCATTCTTTTTCCTCCTTTAGAAAACACTAGTTACTTTGCCACTAATCCTCAAGACTTCTGTGTCATCCTGAAAAATATTTGTTTGGAAAAGTCTCTTAGTTGTGGTAAATTTATTAGCCTGAAATTATAAAACCGTTTGAGAGCATTCAGCTAACAATGATTCAAACATGTTCTTTGTTGAGGCTACAACTCATTCGAAAAGCTGAGGCAATGAAGAGGGAAGGCAGGGAGAGTCAGGCTTAGGGATGAAATGTGTTCTTGAAAGGGCTGCCTGCCTCCACTGCTTCCTGGCATATTAATGTAGGGAGCTGTGATCGAAGTGCTGAGTGCCACAGCAGTGATATATTTGCATTTCGCCAAATAATATTAGATTCATATGGTGCCCTTCACTTTGAAACTTTACCCAAAGACTTCAGAAACCTTGGGCCATTTTTTTTTTTCCTCAGAGAAGATACTCTACACTACTTTTACTGTACTAATTTCAGTGGAAGAATTTCCAAATTGCTCCAGGAATAAGAGAAAAAGATTAGAGCTCAGCTTGCTCCTCAAATATTTTTGCTTTAAGATGGCTTTAACTGAATTATCTCAGGTACCAGAAGTAGTCTAGCCAGAACAGCATGCAGCATGGGACAGGGTAATTTACATTTGTAAGAAGCTAGGGTTATTAACTTTTCCTTATTATTTGGTATCTGGCACTACAGAACATTTTGCAATTGTATTAAAATGGAGCATTTTAAGTTTATGCTGAACTTTTTGCTCTCTTAGAGCCTTGAAAACATGTTCTGGCTTTCAGCAGCTTATCTAAGAACAGCAGTGTGCAAAACAGAAAGGTAATAAAATACTGAGTTCTAGGAGATTCAAAATTCATGTTCTTCTTGATAAACAATTTTAACAAGATAAGCTGGGAAGGGAATTTTGAAGAATCCAAAATATTTCATTCTGGAATTTTCAACCTTTTTTGGTTTTTTTTTTACTTGTCAGTTATTTATTTATTTACAGTTTAAGAATCTGAAAATATATTGGAATACTTAGTTTCCAGTTGCATGAAAAATTTCCAATGGACACAAAACACATCTCTTTTTCTTTTGTGTGTGATTCGCACGTCATCAAAGTACATAATCAATAACATTGAATTCCTATTGTGGGCATGCCCAGCTCCATCCAAAGCCTTTTCACCTCAAGCAACTCTTTGAAGCCAGATAAAAATTCAGGGGGATTTTACTGGAGAGTGGGAGGGAAGCACATGGGACGACAGAGGGTAGAGTGCTGTAAGAGGAAGGTCAGTAAGAGCAGGATGATGAGGCTATTTCCCTAGATGAAAATGGAGACCATCATGCTTCTCACTGATTCCTTAAGACACGTTTCATGCACATAGTGCTGAACATAAAAAATAAATAACAATAGTCATTGCTCTCTTTAAACTGCTCAAAAGAGTCACTGAGTCAATTCAGTTGAGAAATGAAAAAGTCTTCTGAACCTGTGGCAAGAAACCTAAATTCAGGAAATCTTCCCAAATTCTGTTCTGTATGGCAGGACTGTAGAAATGTAGGTTTTTTCCTCTGAGGCTTTAAATTTTCTTCTGAAGAATATTGTTAACAGAAGAAAATCATCTGTTGAATGACTTATAACAAAGCCATATTTGGCTTCTACAGTATTCTCAAAGACATGTAGAGTTTTCACTGGAGTCAGAATATTAATATATGAAATTGTAATAATGATTTATTAATTGGGTAAGACTGTCATCACACTTTTTGATAGCTAATTTAAATGGCAATCCCATTGGAGTCTGGTTTATCTCATGTTCTCCCTTTCAGTAAAATCAAACAGAGACACTTTGTTGGCCATCTGATATACTTTTATCTTGGCCTTCAAGGACCCCGGGGGAATGGAAACAGGGAAAGAATATGGAAAAAGAATTTGTACCTTATGCTTCAAGACTTTCCTTCAAGCCCTGCATTTTCCCCCTCCATTTTCCTGTTCAATAAGATATCAAGAGAGAAAGAGAGCAAGGGGATGGGGTGGAGATGGGGGGGAGAGGGGAGAGAGGAAGGATCATTGGTTTTAACTTTTTCCATCTAAACACTCAAAACAAAAGAATTATCTTTTAAGTTTTTCTGAGCCAGGATTAGAGATGGATTTTTCAAAGTACAAAATTAAGAAAGTATTTTTATATTTACAACATTTTATATTTACAACAGTATATTTCCAATCAGTAATTAAAATAAAACGGGAAGGAAGGTGTTTCAGTACACAGGGAAGCAGTGTCCCTAAAAACATCCAACTATATAGCTAAAGTATTTGTAGAAACAGCTGTTAAGTCAATTAATTCGAATTCCTCCAAAATGCTTACCATGCATGCCAAGATACAAGACAGGGAGAGAGAGCTTATCATGTCACAGTTCATAGCTAAAATATACTTTTAAATTTTTCAAAATGTTCCTTAGAGACTCAATAGTGAATCTTGTTCTTAGGTGGTTACTGAAGGTATACAGAAGCAGCGAATGGTAAATTTCAAATAGGATCTACTAAAAGCTGGTCTATCTTGAAACAACTTAATAGACCTTACTTAATTCCAAGTGCTCCTTTGATTTAAGACTGACAAGACTTTACAGAGAACTGGAGAATGAAGCAAGTAGATGAGAGTAGGTGAGTAGCATGAACTGGGAAACACACATACATTCATGAGTCACATCCATAGACTCCTGCCTGCAAAGGAGGCAGCAGCTGGGCTACTGGAGATTGTTTTCAGTGCTTCACCTAACGAAGGAGCAGAAGAGGCAAATCTTCATTTTGGAAGAAGGCACCCAGCTCATTTTTCCCCACAGTCAAAACAACATTGAAAACTATGCTTAGATCTGATTAAGATGAGGAAATCCACAAAGCATACAAGACCACCAAAGGCATTTTTAAATACATATATCATTACTCTGCATTAATGAAATATCTTGAAATATCAGGGAATGAATGGCACTGCACCGTTGCATTTTCCTCCTGTTAGGAGCTATGGCTCTTGGGATAGGCTCTTTTCTATTCTACAGTCTAACCAACACAATCATAGAAGGTTAAAGCATCCCACAGATTAGTACTTTGTTCATGACCTCTTCCCACATTGTAACAATTTGTTACTCGAGTGTAAATCTGATACTTTTGGCTTGAAAACAAAGTGTTAGACAATCTGCAAACATGAGCTCATCACTTTGGGCAAGGTGAAAAGGGTCTCTGATGTGGTATACTCATTGTTGGTCCCCAGATATTAGTCAAAACTCTGAAAGAAAACCAGTTTTTAACATGGTGTCTATTTTCCTTTTTTGTTAGACTTTTTTCCATCTCTGACTCTTTCACACTTTGGTTTGTAGCCACTCTTTTCTTTCTTTTTTTTTTTTCTTTTTTTTTCTTTTTTTCCTGGGTGTGTGTTATGACTCAGACTTCTAGCATGTTATTATCAAGCAGCTGTGTTGAAGGGAGTCTATGGTAAACTTGAGTGAGGAGGGATTTTGTTTCACCATTTCCATGTTCTGCCCTTGCCTTTCCCTAGCTTGTGTAGTCTTCTAAGGAGCAAACATTCACAGACACTGTGGGGGAAAAAAAAAAAACAAACCAAAAAACAAATATGGGAGAGCATCAGACATCAAGAATTCCTTCCCATTCCTATGCACAGGGCAACAATTTCATGCACTGCTGCAGTTTGTTGCATCAATCAGTTTATGCAATCACTTTAGACAGTGCTGTATGTCAGATGTTTGCACTTCTAGATGGAAGTGGGTGGGCAGTACTGAACATCCTATATGTGTATGAAGGCAGACTGCGAGTGTGGGGCACTTTTAGTCCTTGTGGCTGTCGAGCATGGGTCTTGACATGATGGGAAGGCAACCCATCAGTCCTACTGGAACCAGGCTTTCCCTTCAGCAGGCACAAAGCCTTAGGTCTTCATTACACGTGTAATCTGCTCTCTGTGCAGTTCTGATCAGTTAGCAGAAAGCTCATGGTGTGCTACCCACTGGCAGCAAAGAGATGGTATCTCAGCCCTTCACTTTTACACTGCACGTTTTAACTTAGAAATGCTATTATTATTTACCACCAAACTTTTTTCCTGAAAAGAAGGAAAAGCTCACCGAACCAAAAAGCCCTAACAGCTGCAAAAAACCCCTGATGTTTTCTGAACGTAAGAAATTTGGTGAAACCTGTGTAAATTCTCCTCAGGAGATCTACTAGAACTCATTTTTTTCACACATTAGACAGTGCAAAGTGCGATATATTCCATCTGCAACTACAAACAGTACAAACTTTCTTAAATCATTCTAAGGATGCACAAAATTCAGGTATCCAGACATAGCTTATGGATTTTGATCAAAATACAAGAGTAAAGATGCCTCTTCTTTATTCATGGTCTCACCTGTCTCATTTATTTATTATTCTCATTTAAAAAACCAACCAACCAAACAAACAAAAAACCCCAAAACCAAACCAAGCAAGCAAACAAACAAAACTTTGACATGAACTTTGAGTTGGGAAATACCTTTTTTGAACTAGGTCTACGAACTAAGGCACTTGAGGACTTATTATTTATTTTTTTTCTCACAATACAACTGGGAGAAGAGACTAAATTCATTATTGGAATCCTATTAAGCAGGACTATTGCCTCTCTGGAGACTTATTACACTCAGGTTCTTCCTCACTATGTCCCAGGTTCATCAGGTAGAGGGGACAGCCACAGCTAGCTAGCCTCAGGTAAGCCAGTAAGCAAGACATCTTTTTGACTGACCTTCAAGTTCTTCAAGCTCAGAATAAAGCCATCATTCTGGCAAACTTGGAGAGAGAGGACCCTAGTGTCAACAAAACTCAGCTCTTACTAAGACTGGAAAAGTTCGAGATGAACTGAAAGTCAGATGTCTTCCATGGAGACCTCTCAGTGAGAAGATCGCTGAGACAGAACTACCACAAGAGACAGGAGTTCTCCTAACTGGTTTACTGAAAGTCAGTAAACTTGGATCAGAAGCTGGCACTAGACACCCTTATACATTAGGCATTTTCCAGCACCTTGAGGCACAATAGCATGTCACTACTAGCACTCATGCCCAGTTTTTTAGAACAGAAAAAATAGGAAACACCTGTGGTAACTCTGTGGGACTTGGCACCTGTATGTGAACTGCTGCAATAAAAAGCATTGCAACAGTATAGCAGTTTCCTTTAAAGACTTTGGGATTGGAGGTCTGTTATCTCTGTCTCAGAGTATCTCCTGCTTAAAAGTGTATAGGCCATTGAAGGGTCGGAAGGGGAAGATAAAAGAAAAAGGTGGAGCTGTACAGCTACCTACAAAGGACTATTAAAAATGGTCTTAGCGTTGTCAAAGGAGCTGAGTTTGAGACACAATGAAGACTATGATGAACTGGAATTTTTTTGTAACCAAGCACAGCTTCAAGATGAAGACTGTGGAGACTCTGTGCCCGCGCAAGTAAGAAAAGGCCCATGAGATCAGGATAGAAAAAGACTTGGAGAGAGATTGTCTCTATCAGGCCCAGAGTCTAGTCTGGGAATGGCATGGACTCCAGCTAAGAACCGGGGAAACAAAAAGAGAAATAGAATTTAAATGAAACTCTAAACCCAGGAAAAACTGCAAATTATAGAAAGGAATCATCAAATACACTGGTTTGGTTTTTTTGTTGGGTTTTTGGTTGTTTTTTTTTTGGCAGGGGTCCTTTATAAAAGCACATTGTTTTACAGCTGCTGTATCTGCAGAGGAGGAGGAACTGAAGGATGGTCGCAGTGCAGCACCACACCACAAGATGGCAAGAACCAGAAGCTGACTTCAAACCGGAATTCAGCTAGAACAATGCAATTACATTAAAATTTGAAGATCCAAACTGTCAAAAATATAACATTAATTAAAGTAGAGGTTGCTTAAGAAGATTTCTGGTGTTTTAATTTGCTCTTTGGCCTGCTGTTCTTCAGACAAAAATCTAATTTATACAACACATCACCCACTGCAGCACAATCTCCTCTATGTCTTCCTAATTATCTGTTTCTTTGTTTGAAGAAGCATGGGGGAAATCTTTTCTCTGTCACCACCTGTTGTCTCCACTTTCCTTCTTTTTTTTTTTCCTGCCATAATTTCTCTAGCTATCTCCTGAACTTTAAAATTAATAAATTCTCAACTTTTCTAACAGCCTTCTCAAGTCCATGAGCATATTTAAGCATATTTACTTGCTATGTCCCAACTTTTTCCTTTTTCTCTCCAACACCAATTGAAAGACCACTCCTTTGGTCTTTAGGGGAAGTTGAGTCCAAGCTAAGAGCAATCTCTTATTGTAAGATTAGAATCTAAACTAAAAAAGTTCCAGGAACATTATAAAAAGCCACAGCTCTATTGATGGTTTTAGTTTAGGTCTTTGAGGAAAAATATCTACATTGCAAATACAGCAAGCCCACAGAGCATTAAGATTCTTGGTCCTACCTCAATACAGAGGTTGCATTAGATCATCCCTTGCAATGTTCTTCCAGTGGTATGCTTCTCTGATCATTTGCAACTGTGTTGATAGAGTCAATGCAGAGGCCAAACACCACAGAGGAGCTTCTCTCCTTCCCAAGGGTTGGACTGTGGCTGAAATGAATTGACAGGCCAGTGTTAGACAGTTTGCACAGTTTTATGTGTCCTATGAATAAACAAAGACAAGAGATACCCTGCAGCTGGCAGGTTTTGGCAGCTTCACATTTACATGCAAAATACTGTTCTTAATGAGGTTGGACTATATGACCTCCTGAGGTGTTTTCCGGCCTCATTTATTCTATGAGTCTATAAAAATGACATTAAAATTACATTCAAAAAAACCCGAGGATCCCATAGAAAGCTTTCATTTCATTCAAATGACTTGATTTCTTCTCGATAGCCTCACAGGGGAATTTCTGAAAATGTTGAGAAGGAAAGGCCGCCCCGCCTCTGCTCAGGCAGGTGACAAAGGGCGCTCCCTCAGGCGGGAGCAGGCCGCGGCCCTCAGCATGCCTGACTTTGCCACCCTGAGCTCGTGCTGAGCAGTGCTTTGCTCCTCAGGGCCATTTCCTCGAGGCCAGAGCAAGTCCAAAGGGCACTGCCATCGCTGGGGGCCAGGTCTGTGTGCGCGGCGTGTAAGGGTTGAGGAACCTGGCACCCGTCACACGCGGTGCGCTGTACGGTCCGTCCCCAGCCCAAAACAAATACAATTGGTGCACTTTAAATCTCTCGCCTCCTTTGTGAGCATCTGGCCACTACAGCCTTTATTTGCGTGCCAGCCTTTTCACGTCACCTGAAAATTTCAAACAACTTCATAGCCACGGGAGTGCTAATTAAAACGTTTCAGCGGTTTTACTGTCTGAGCAATGTAAATACGATGTAAAGAGAAAAGTAAAGAGCATTTATACAGATGCATACTTGTTCATTGTAGCCATAAAATCTAGCTGCAGGGACCTGGCAAAAACAAGAGTCTCTTATTCTTCAAAACAAGTTAGTCAGCAAAAAATTAGACACCAAGCTTTAGCTTGGAAGAATTATTCTTTGTGAGGATCATTTTTTATTAGTTCCTCCAAAGCTACACTTCCCTAATTTTTCCTGGTTTATAATACTGATCACTCAATTTACCGCTGAAATGGGTTAAGAGGTGATTTGAAACAAAATTATTTGTTTCACACTCTCGAGGTCACAGTCCACACACAAACTTTTTTCCCTTTTACTCATGCAACAGCCTCTTTTGGACAGTGATTTCAGCCACAAGGAATAAAATCCCCTGAAATATCAGTGACGGGCTATGCCTAGGATAGGAAAGGCATTCTGGGGAATCTTATTTTCCAGCACTGGTTGATGTTTCAGTCTGGGATTTCAAGAACACTAACTACAGTTGTTTACACTGCAAAGAAAGGAGCTTTTTGATCAGGGGAAGCTGAGTCACTACTCCCTGTTAGTTTTATCATTTTACAGAGAGTGAGAGCTGATGCCTGATCTTTCTCTGACCTTTTATTCAAACTTTTTTTCCTACATTCCCAGGCTGTTATATTCTGTTTAACCATGCCTCTTTGATATGCAGAAGAATCAAATACTTTTTTTGCTTGGTGTTACATGATGTCATAGGCAAAAACAGCATAAATCCCACGAGGTTACCCTCTGGTCAAAATGAGACCAGATGAGAGGATGAGACTCAGTCCTAGAGATTTTTTTCTGGGTCCTGAGCTATTTTCAGGGCAGGGGGAGGAGGGAAGAGGGGGAGCTGGTTTTTTGTTTTGTTCTGTTTTGTTTTCCCACAGACATCATAAGACAAACAGACCATGGGTCAGGTAATGTAAGCAACAGACTGCAAAACCACTGCCAAAAATTGTAACCACCCAATCGTCTCTGAAGGAAAAAATTCATTTAAGTGAAACATGTTAATAGTATTGAATTCAAAACACTTGTTTGATATCCAGATGCTGGAAAGTACCATATCCTGATTATAAAATACATTTTCTGGTCTTTCAGATATTCCTTCCTTCCTTATTTTGATCACAATTCAAGTTTTGGATAAATTCTTTCCCACTACTGTCCACTGATCACATCTCTGAACTATTTAAAAATTTTAACTTGTTTCCTATAAGGAAAAAATGGAAAGCATAACCACAAATATTTATGTTAGTGTCAGTGCTTATTCTTGGAAGCTTAGTTCAGACAGTTGCAGTGCCATTGAAAGAGCATACCATCAGATATGCCTCCAGGCATTTAAGAACAGCGTCAAGATGCACGATCTTTATAACCTGGGAAAGACAGATTGTCCCAAATGGAAAGGTGTGAGTGACATGCAGAAATGTCCCCATGCAATTGCTTCTAATAGGAAAGCTTTGAAAAGGTATGGCAGTATTATCAACAGGGATGAACTCTAGGTGTAAGTTGCCTTTGGAGTGCCTCGCTCATGGAAAAATGAGAGAGCAAGTTTTTGATGTTAACTCCTTCTGGGCAGGCACTGCCACTAGTGATCCTATGTAGCTAGGAAGCTGCATAATTCTCTGCTGTCTGCTACTAGATCAGGACCCAGGTGGTGAGGGAGGGGGAAATTTCAGGGCCACCATACAGTAAAGCTTGTTTGGCTTTCAATACTTTTCAAATTGGCTTTTAAGAGCAGGTAAGTGGTGAAATTCCCAAGTTTATAAAATTTTATTGACTGATAAGATGAGGGCTGTCTTTTTACAAGGAAAGCATCACCAGTGATTATGATGCTGATGCAGAGTTCCCTTTCCATAACAGGCAGCTGGTGTTTCCCTAGCTGACTGCTATGTGCACTTGTGGTTCTCCATCCTCGTGGGGATGGCGTTACTCTTAATGCTGATAAGAAATTAAAGACTGTTACACTAGTGCATGCTACAGTAATAATGGGGAACATAATTATCTAAGAGAAATAGGTTTGTGATATATGCTCAGTAATGTTTCCACTACCTTGCCTACTTTTCTCTTTTCCCTTAAATATGGTAGCCTAGAGCCCAGTGACAAAAAATCCTCATTGTAGTCTTACTGCTGTCATTGTAGTCTTACTGCTAACTGTACTTGGTAAATGAAGCCTTACAACAGCAGTGAGGGTTTATGCAATGTTCAAGCTTGCCTTTTATTCACTGTCTCAGGCTGCTTCACGACAAAGGCACACAATACTCCCCTACTGCAGGAAAACCTTTTCCCACTCCTCCTTCCCAAGTGGATAATCTCTCTTCAGCTGGGAAAATAAAGGCCCTTCTTGTGTCAAAGGTTTTCAAATTTACCGGCAAAGGGGGCTACTTGCCAGGAAGTTATTGAAATATAAGGGCAATAACAAAAACAAAGACAGACAGCATCTTAGTAGCCTAATTGAAAGCCAAAAGAAGTTTGGGGCATGGTTTAAAACAGTATTCAAGTTCCCCCCATCCTCAAGTCAGAGCCAGAACCACAACTATATTAAATTTCCCTATTTAATATATTTTGGTACATTTTCACCTATCAACCAAGCAGCCTCTTTTTCCGGAATTGTAAGGTTTATGGCCCATTTCAGTTTCTTCCTTTGCTTTATGGGAAAGACACATTGCAAACACTGGGCAACATCCTGCAAAGTCTTGTCCTAACCTAATACGACTGAGCAGTGTGGGAGGAGGAAGTAATGACTTCCCCCTGACCTGTGTAGCTGACATGAAGTCTGCCAAGAATCACAACCTCTTTGCTCAAGGGAACACAGGAGCAGCTCTTCAGAGGGGAGGCGGGGGAAGGGAGAGCAGAAGGGGCCGGGGGAGGGGGGGGGGGGGCAGGAGTATGTCTCTACCCCCTCCTGGGCTCCATGTGGCAGAAAAGAGTGGCTACACCACTTAAAAAGAAGTAGTAAATTCCTCTCCACCTTTCCCCCCATCAGTAGTTTGCTTGGGAAGGGTGGGGAGGCGGTAGCTTTGCACTGCCACTTCCCGGATTGGTACAGATCTGCAGTGCCCACAACGTGGAGTAGCACCTAAAATGCTGAGTCTAGCCCATTTGGAAAAGAAAATGGTTTTTATGCATGGCCAGAAGGACAGAGCTGTGCTGTAAGGATGGAATTTCACAACAGAACAAAAATAAAGCACAATGCTGTTCCAGAATTTTTCTATTCTTATTCTAAACAGTAATAAACCCACCTCTCAAACCCCAGTCCGGACGAAATATTAGCATTCCCTCCGCTCTGGTTACAGCTCACATCCCTCTTAATACCTCTTGCTCTGCCATGAACTATTTGTATAAGAAAGGCTTACGTTTGAACTGGAATTGGCACAAATAGTTACCCATTGGATATTCCTTTTCTGCAGAAATCTGATCTCTTTCAGTGCTTCACAAATCACAGAATCTACTGAGAACAGAAGCCTGTGTTTTCTTCTTCTCCAAAGAGAATAAAAAATCGTCAGTAATACTGACAGCTTTGTGTAGTGTGGCTCTCACAGCTTATTCCAGATGAGCCGAACATTAAACTTGCCATAAAAATGTTATAGTGGGAGGATGTATCTCCCACAGTACTCAGAAATTATTTCGTGAGTTTTACCATCATCACCCCCAGGTTCTAACCATTTCCCAGACCTTCTGAGAAGTGAAAACAGTAAGAATAAACTTAAAAACAGACCATGATGAGGGCAAATAATAGCAACAATTATCATAGGCGGCAAAAATGACCCAAACTGAACACAGAAACGGCCGTTGCTTCCATGGGCTTCATGAACAACTTGACCTCACCTGCTTGGGCATGGGGAAGCCACTGAGAGCAGTTTGCAAGGATTCACCCAAGTGTGTGTGGCGGCAGGGCTCAGTAGGGGCAGGGAGGCTGGCCCTGTGCTTTTAGCAGGAGGGTATGTTTTATCCCTGCCTCCACTCCCTGTGAAATCTTACTGACTCAGCTGGCCCCGGTTTTCTTGCTGCATAAAGTAGAGGCACGGCCTCCTTACCCACTCTCGGATCACTTTACAGTGGTGTGTATGAAATACCCAGCAGAAAAACAAGCATTCGTAGCCTTTACTGACCACTGTGAACGATCGGCCACTGATATCTGTCAGACTGGCTCTGATTTCGCCAGTGATTGCCAGCTGAGGAGCTGCCCCTTTGGTTTTCTTCTCACTGAGCAGTGCTGCTCCTTTATAGTCTGTTTGCTTATGTCATCATTAGCTTTTTAAATACAGGTAAGGAACCTTAAAAATGTGTTATGTTCTCAAGAGATCTGGAATTTCTCAAAAAAAAAAAAGTTCCAATGTTTGTTAAGTTTCCCTCCCTTTCCCCTTCTGAAAAGGTTTTAAAAATGTGGAATGTTGTGGGAAATTACTTAGAATGTAATAAAAATGTACATGTTTTAAAAAAAAAAAATTCTAACTCACAGCTTCCTTGGCTGGAGTGATATCCCAAGGCTGGATCCAGCTCAGCAATGCTCTTTGGCCTTTCTCTAGTTTTCTCTTTCCAGGACCACATCCCTCATTTAGTCTCTGCTTCCAGGACCCTCTCTCTCACCCACACACACCACATAAATACGCAGACACATACAGCTCTGACACACGTTTCTTTCTATGGCACAGGATACCCCCAAAGCTTCTTTTCTCTTTTACAAAGTTCAAGCAGCCGTTGTGCAGAGCACTTCCCTTCTCTGCTCTCTGGTCTCCAACTAGATACCAACAGTCCAAAATGTTTTTGGTTTTGGTTTTTTTTTTTTTATTGGATCTGCTTTTTTAACCATTTGGCCACCGCGTCATTCATTTCTCCTCTAAGTATATCTTATAAAAAGCAACAAAATGCCTTCTGGAAAGTAACTGCTGTTCAGGTTTATTTGTATTTTACAATGTTTTACAACATTTTTTGTAAACATTTTGTAAAAACAAATATTTTACAATTTTACAAATACATTCCTATAGCTCACCAAAATTTCTCTGGCAAATTAGAATTGAAAAAAACTTTAAAAAATATGGATGTTACCTTTACAAAATGAATACTGAAGACTAAAAAAAGTTAAATAAATAAAAGAAAGTTACTTCAAGGTTTGTAACATAGAAACAGCCCTGAATTTTATTGTTTTGTTAACAATTTTAACTTCCTTATCTAGAATTCACTTCAAAAGTGCAGGGTTCAGAGTCATTCTCACCACCTCTTTTAAACCCCTAAATATTTTCACCATTACTATTTACCAAATAGCATGCTGTTTACGCCTTTTCCATAACAAAGCAGAAACTTTTTGTAATTAAAAGATCTATTGAAGACCATAATTACTATCCAAATGAATATCACGGACTTAACCTTGCTGATAGGAAGCTCAATCTGAATTAAATGACTCACATGTGATTCAGCAGTGTAGCGATGGGCTTTCAGTTAAGAACATGAATTGAGGAAAGCATTTCACAGGACTCAATTCTAAGCATGTAATAGGAAGGTGATTAGAGTGTTTGCATGCTTAAATACAGGCTTTAGTACCTTGCTTGGTCATGCCACATATATCAGTATAGCTTAGATACGTAAATAATTTAGCAAACACTGTATACTTAACATAACTTTTTACCCTTTAAAAGCTCTTGCCTATTTCAAATTTTTCGTCTCTTAGGCAATATTGCCACTGAAGGACAGAGCCGAGTATGTAAGTCCCTGGGGCTGCCCAGATCCTGTAATAATGCACTTCAGGCTGCTCAACGTGCCCCTGCCCACCATGGCACGTGGCCTTATTGGACACATTGGTCTTATTGGACAAAATTTCCACCACACTCTAGGCACTGCTAAATTCCCACTCAACCCTATTCTGGGAGATTTAGAGAGGGGGTTAAGGAGAGACCTCCACAAAAGATGAGTTTCATCCACTGAGAGTTTCTGTGCTAAGTGCAACGGCTGCTGCAAAGCCCAACTTGCCACTGCACATGGCCTTCCGCCCAGGGAAGGGAACTCCACAGCTGAACAGAGTAGCAAAGGCAGAGAGTCTCTCAGTCTTGTAAGTCTTTTTTTTTTGTAGTCATTTATTCAAATTTTGGAGACATTGCTTTAAGGTACACAAACACTTCTGGACAGTCTCATAAGTCCTTGCAAGTTTCCCATGCTGATTGGAACTGAAAAGGGGTCATGCTTTCTCTGCGCTGCGCTAGTTTTTCCAGGTCAACAGCCAACACTGACACCATGCTATTTTCCAGGATAGGTGTTCTTCAGATGAACAGATTCCCAGTAATTCTACAAATAAGGATAAGGAACTGGCTGGCTAGCCGCACTCAAGGGGCAGCTGTCACCAGCTCAATGTCCAAGGGGCAGCCAGTGACAAATGGTGTTCGTCAGGGGTCAGTGCTGTGACCAATGCTGTTTAACATCTTTGTCGGAGACATGGACAGTGGTATTGAGTGCATCCTCAGCAAGTTTGTTGATGACACTCAGCTATGTGGCACAGTTGTCATTCTGGAGGAAAGGGATGCCATCCAGAGGGACCTGGACAGGCTTGAGAGGTGGGCCTGTGCAAACTTCATGAAGTTCAACCAAGTGCAAGATCCTGCACTTGGGACATGGCAATCCCAGGCACAAATAAATACAGGCTGGGCAGAGAATGGCTGGAGAGCACTCCTGAGGAGAAGGACTTGGGAGTGTTTGTGGATGAGAGGCTTGACATGAGCCGGCAATGTGTGCTGGCAGCCCAGAAAGTCAACTGCAGGTATTGTCTGTGCATATAAAAATACATAGGCTATTTTTGCCCCAAAATGGCTATAGTCTGAGTGAGAGAAACTTTACACTTATTTGTACTGATTAGCTATTGTGTTTGTGCAGCAAAATAATTTTCCGGGAAATTGTGTTGAGGTTTGACTGCAATTGATAATTTAAAGTTAATCAAAATAATATTTGCAGATGAGAAAACATGAAAACTGAGTACCAACAGTCCATTACAGAGATTTCTCAGAGCAGCAGCTCAAATTTAGTATTATTTGCTGTTAATGCCATGCATGCTTTGGTAGTGCAAGTCTAGATATAATATTGATGGGCATTTTTCATCTGCCACAACTTGTCACTACCATGATATATGACACAAAAATCAAAAATACGACTCTGGACTGACATCCAAAAATCTCAGTGCTTTCTGCAAATACCAGCTACCTCTCAGCTACATAAAATGCGCAACATCCCGAAGAAGAGCTGGAAGTGGAGGACATCTGTGCTTGTCTTTTTTAAAATTCCAAGTTCAAGTTTTGGAGTTCATCTGGAGGAATGACAGTAAGCAATCAAAGAAAAAGATGGGTAACTACATAGCTGATTGTACTGGAATGTCTTGGAAAAAGAAAGTCTTGGAATCACTGAAATGTCATTTTAGTGCCAGTGTGAAAATTACATCCAGATTACTCCGCTTCAACATTAATGACACTGGAGAGACAGGCAACATTAATTGCAGCCTGTGTTATAACCTAAGAAATTAGTGAATGCACCTGCCTTGCATAAATGGCAGCACTCTGCCTGCTGTGAAATTACCTCTTAAACAAACACGGGCACAATTTACTGAGGCTGCTTGCATGTCAGAGGGATCTGCTCCACATGGCATGGGGAACTGAACTGCACAAGGTGCACCGCATTTGAACTTTGTAGTGGAAGGCAGACAATCTAATGAGTAATTAAGCAAAGGGCTGTTCTACTACTCAGCTTTAACAAGGACTGTATTCCAAAGGTTGAGAGTATGGAAAAGTATTTAGATTAAATTTTCAGAGAGAATTACAAGGAATCTCAGTGCACACATACGGACGATGCTGAGATGGAAGAATAGCTGATCACTTCGTCTGAGTAAACTATTACATAACAGCTAAGCTATAATAAAACCCTGATTCCAAATCAAATAAGTCTCCCAGACTGCTTAAAATGAGTCACCAACAGCTTTATAAACATACAAAATACTTGACAAGGAAGTCTCTGATAATTTTTTAGTAATTATGTCTGTGAATTGTTCTCTGTTGACATCACTACTAGAAATGGTTTCCCATAAGTTTGCACTGCCTGTTAACATCTGCTCATTAATCACTGAGGCTTTGAATATTTCTTTCATTACAACTTTATTAGAGAGTTTACACGATCGTGAATCTGTTTGTTCAGAAAATGTTTAATTAGCACAGAAACAATAGCTGAAGACAATACAGTTTTATTTTGTATGGATTTTTATGGCTTCAAAAGCCTCTTAACAAGACATGATTTCACACGACAGTTGCAGATGATGAAATATCTGTGCATCTCAGAAATTTGTAAGGAATGGGCTTCAAGGATGCTTTCAAGTCTTGTCTGTGGTTTGAACAAAACAATAAAAGTTTTGCACTGAAGTATGATTTGGAAACAAATGCAGAGCCAAAGCTGGGAGGTCATGCAGTGTTTTCTTAAGACAGTCCTACAGTGCTGATACAGTGAACAGATAAAATTGGCCTAAAAATGAATATGAAAAAGAAAGGATATAATCAGGGCCTAGGGAAAGAATATCATCCCTGGGAATAAGATTTTTGAGGAGAGAGGAGGGTCTAACAGTTACAACACGGTGTTTTGGAGGCAGGAAGGTCCTAAGTTCAATGTCAGCTGAAGTATCACCATGGGCAGTTCATTTGACCTTTGTGGTACCTCAGTCAGCTAAGCTGTAAGACTGGCCTCCATGGAAACCCAGATGTCGCCTCTGAATTAAACTGTCCCAAGTAAGTAAGTTACCAGAAGAACTACATATATGCCTTAGCCAGGGGTAACTAAAGGATATGACTAATGACAGACAAATTAGGAACTTTGGAGACTGCCATGTTTGTGGATACTTCAGCCAGGGATGCTACTTTATGTAATGCTCTATCATTCTATGATTATACTTCTAAGAAAAAAAAAAAAAGAAAGACACAGAGTAAAGAGAGATGCTGCTGTTAAATGAAAGCTAAAATGATTTCAAGAACAGCAAACCTATAGTGGGTGGTCACTCAGTCATTTTAATAGGCTATAAAAGTGCAAATGAAATCCTACACAGTCCATCGTGCAAGACACAAAGCTAGGGCCACTCTTGGGCAATGCTTATGGAAAGAAAACGTTTCAGATGCCCAGTAAGCCCTTGTTTTGCACTAGCTATGAGGAGTCAGACACCAGCCCACTGGAGAAAGAAAAGGAATTGATGGAAAGAGCCTGTGAGGAGCCAGACGGGAAATGATGGTGACTGTCCCAAGGCCCTGAACCCAGCCCAGCTTCATGCTGGGTGGGTGTATGTGAAGCCTTCTAACAGGCAGGTCAACTTGTGTGTAGACAATCCCACTCAGTTTTGCGTTTCATAGTCCACCTAGCATTTCAAGCCTAGAAACTATGGGATGGCAGCAGCTATCTTTCATCTAGTCCTGCAGGAAAACACAAAGAAGGTTTCAAGCAAGTGGAAAACTGAAGCTGTGTTTTCCTTCCTTATCTGTAACCTGCTGGGTGGAGCCAAACGGCACAGCAGCTGCACTGCTCTCCTCCTTAGCACAATTAAGTACCAAGCTGAAATAGATTCCTAAATAAATAAAAGAAACACAAGCTACAGGACTGCATCCAAGGCTGTCATAAGGAAACCTTCCTAGTGGTAAGCTACTTGTCCTGATGTGGATGCACTGATTTGTGGTTCTGGCCATTTGCTTCCTCTGAGAGACCATTTTGGAGGAAAGACTGACAGCAGAGGGGAATAGATGATGGTAGCTGGGTGCAAAGTACAAGGGACAGGCTGTAATAAGCTATTTTGTTTCATCAGGACCAAAACCCTTAGTACAATACTTTGCAACAATAGCTCCTGTGACAGTCACATTCATGCACTGTCCATAGCTGAGGACTATATGTAATGTCATAGCATGACCATATGTAGGACCTGCTTCATGGACTAAACCACAGAAGGAAGAAATGTAATTCTCAATGGTGATCATAAGACCAAAGAGAATAAGCAGATCTCTAGACTTTATGATAGTGGTTTTCAAGTGCTTGTTTCTTTTTAATTGTTGTTTTTTGGGGAGTTTTGTTTGTTTGTTTGTTTTTTCCTTCCTGTAACTCCTTCCTTAATCAGCAGAGTGGCAAGAGCTGCATCTAGGATGGGTTGTTATACTGGACTGGTGTAGACTTTGGTGTTTACACCTTTCTTTGACCCAAGCAGCTTTGGTTTGAAAATAGTGTCTAGAAATGAGCAGGGATTTTGCCATTTTTTTATTATGTGCAAAATGCTAGGAATGTTTAAAAGTAACAGTAACCAAAGTAACAGGGAATAGGAAATAGGAGAGACATTTATCCCCTTAGAAACAGCTTTATTCCCCTTGCATTTCTACAGGAGCATAGACGTTTTCTGTCTGCTTTGGCACCAAAAGCAACTTTTTCAAACATCAGGAATTTTTCTGCCTTTTACAAGGGCTGCATATATTTGATGTGAGAGCAAGAAAATGGACTTCAGTTTTAAAACAATTTATCACTGCTACCAGTAGGACAGTGTAACAAATATGACATTCTCTTGAACGAGACAGGCTGCTGAAGAAATATACAATTTCATAGCACTCCAAAGTCTGGTTTTTTTTCTTTTCTTTGTAACTAGTTCCTGCTTTGTCAGTTCCTCTCATCTAATGACATCAAAGCAGCTGAAAAATGTGGACTAGGTTAAAATGAATGTATATGTCACTTGTACTCCCCTTGTTGGGAGGTAAGTACAGTTCAGCATCAGAAAATGGACATTTTTATTGCGACAGTGATTTGGCAAAATCAGTCACAAAGGGACCTGATCCGAAGTCCAGTAACGTCCATGGAAGATGGAAGTTTTTCCACTGATTTAATAAGTTTTTAATCAAACCTACTGCCTCTTTTACAGTATCCATCTTTCAAAGAGAAGATTAGTACAAAGCAAAAGACGTACACTCTGCCATGAAGGTCATATTCACTGATTGGTTATAGCATATGCTGTGGACAGAATTTTGTGTACCTCGAGTTGACATTAGGAGCAACTTAGAGTTAGAGAAGAATATTGAATAACAGGCTTTTAAATACAGTAATTATGAGGTCTTTGAAACAAATACCAGCACCGTGATTTGGGAAGCATGAGGAATTTAATCAGCCATTCTTGATCTAATTGCCAGTGTGATTTTCACTCTATCAGATGTGAGTTGTAATCAGTTTTGAAAAGTTTGACATATGATAGGCTTCTGGGCTCTCCTTACTTAAATGCTTTATTTATTTTATCAGACAACTTTCTGAGCAGAATAAGTAACCTGGTCTGAAACTCTGAAATGACCAGAAGAACGACTCTAGAAAGCTATCACAGCTAGTAAGAGCTGAGGTTTGGGTAGTTACAAAGGGCCAGAAAGCACTTTCTGTTACCATTCAGTATTTGAATTTTAATGGGAGAAAAATTAATCTTTCTCTGAAATCCCACAGTACAATGACAACTTCAGGAAAACAAAAGGAAATGTTTCTTCCCAGAGTGGAATTCATTGCTGCAGGAAGCACTGGAGTTTTCCTGAATTGCCACAGGACTGCAGTGGCACTGTGAATAACAACTGTAATTTCAATTTACGGACTTAGTGCTGCACAAGTAGAGTCCTTGCAGGATCTGAGCTTAGATCAGCAGGTTTGCTGAGGCAGGAATCTGTGTTCAGAATTATCAATCCAGACAAGGGAAAGAGACAGGGAAGGCTGAGCTGGCACAAGTGTTGTGGGAGGCTCCAGCAGAAGTTGAATCCTCCCCCCATCAAAATATCAAGGGGGTTTGGTACCTCACTCACGTAAAAACTCTTTTTTTTCACGTGGGAATTACAAGCACAATTGCAATTCGCGGGTAATCATCTCACAATGTCTCTCTCCTAAACTCATCATGACACAGGGAGTTTGGAAAGGGGAGCAAACTTGGGTCTGCTCATGCATCTGCACCTCTTCCTATAGAGCAGAAAATGGGCAAGTGCCTTCTGTCAACGGCGGAGTGCAGAGAGAGGAACGTAAGGAGGCTGTGAAGAAATGTGATGCAACATGACCTGGGCCTGATCCAGAGCTCAGGAGAGTCAATGGAAAGACTCGTAATGAGCCTTGGATCGCACTCCGGAGTGATTGTAACCATGTTCCACAGGGAGCCCAGGACCCACCTTCACCGGCTGCACAGTGTGCCCTTGTCTTCATGCCAGGTGGAGCCAAACCACGCCAAAACGTTGTTTGTTATTGTTATTGTTATTATTGAAAGAAGTGTTTTCACAGCAGTGAAGGTCAGTTACGAATGATGACTCACTTGCACCACAGATCTACACAAATAGCATGTGCTAAGATTACCATCTGGTATAACAATCTACATCACAAGACTCCACGTTTCCTGTTACCCAGGGTAAGTAAATTTCAAGCATGAGGGAAAATTTTAGCAAGTTTCCCCAAGTACCTTTTCAAAAAGAATAATGTGGCTTACACAGAGGGGGGAAGAGAAAGGGAAATTATGAGGTAAACTCTATTCCCCTCCCTCCTGCCCCCTCATCTCCCAAGTAGAAAAACATATTAAGTTTGCAGTTCTCATTTCTATCGTATTTAAAAAGTCAAATCTATGTAATGAATACCTGCCTGGAGGGAGTCCAGCGGGATGCTGACAGCCAGGCTTTCTGGACACTGTGAAATGGAGGGTGTATGTTTCACTCGCCCCCTCTTTCTCTTTCTCCCTTTCTCTGTCCCTGTTTTTGTTGGGGTTTTTTGTGGATTTTTTCTTAATTATAATTTATTTAATTATGTCAGGGCAGTGACATGGCACTGTCAGGGCAGTGCCATGCGGGCTGCCACCGTGGAGGGCGTTGGATGTCAGCAGCACTGATGATGCTCTCCTCTTCATCCCTCGGGGCTGAGCTGTGTGGTGGGAGCAGCTGGGCATTCCCCGGGAGCAGCCACCCCAGAATGGAGGAATGGCCCTGCTGCAGCCTGGCACATAAAAACACAGAGGTGGTGCAAACACGTATTTCCATGGATGCCAGTGGCCCGGCCATGGCCGCGGCTGTGGGTCTTGTCCCAAGCAGAATGGCAGCCGCCAGCATTGGGTCCGCCTAAGCGAGCAAGGGGGAAAGAGGCTTTCTGTGACAGGGCTTGGCTTACGCATGCAAGGTGCTGGGGGTCATATTCATTGCCCAGTAAAGTTTCCCAGTGCCACTGAGCATCACTTTTCCACCTCCTTCCATCCTATCTCCCCTTCCCATTCCACCTGTATGAGAGGAAGACATGTTCCATGGCTGAAGCTACCTCCCAGGGCAAAACTTCAACCCTGCATCCTTTGTGGGTTACCAAACAGCACAGGTCTGACCCTCCATCTTCATGGGTCCCAGTTACCTCCCATGAGGCAGCTGCTGGCCAGCCAGCCAAGGGACATGGGCCAGCTCCTCCTCCAAAAAGGCTCCCAAAACATGTGGCTCTGGGATTTGGCAGGAGCTAAAAGAAAGACCTGACCCCCAGGAGGAGAAATAGATAAGTCTTTTCCAGACAAAATAGAGGTGAATAAGACAAATAAATAAATAAAGCTGAGCAAGTCACCGGATGCCAGAGGCGCTGCGCATGACTGAGGTGGCTGGGAATCCCCTTTGGGATGCTGGCAAGCATTTCTTTGGCCTCGGGGAGTTAATGATGTCTTTTACCATGACTCAGTGCTGTTTAACATCAGCTGCAGAGAAACAGGCCTCTGTAAGGATGAGAGAAATTTCATCTCTTGCTCACACTTCAGCCAAAACCTAGCACTTGAGACAAGTCTTCTTTCTTCTTGTTAATTTTTTTAACATGGTAATGGCTGCAGTTTGTGCTGTGCTGGAGATACCAAAAGACAGGGAGACAGTAGGGCAAGAAATACAGAAATAAAACACAGAAGCAGAAGTGCCCTCCTTTCCCGGCCATGGGCACCCCTCCTGCCTGCCCTGCCCTGCCCTCGCACACCCCTTCCAAATTTCCCATCCAAAACTCTCCTTTCCATGACTCACACATTTTAAGCCATCTCAGGGTCAGTGATGATGCCCATCCTCGAGTAGATCTTCAGCCAGGATAAACTAGTGTAGCTCTGTCAAGACAAGCCTGAGATCAATGTAATCTGGGGAGAAAACCCTTCTAAGTGAGGAACTTTGTCTCAGTTTCTTCTACAGCTTTAGCTGTCTATCTTGCAGCCAAAGGGAAAAGGTCAGATGTTTCTCTATGCGCTCTGTAGGTCTAGGACTACTGTCACGGCCTGCAAAATAACTGCTACTTTCTGAATTAAAAAAGCGGTAATACAAAGCTCATGAATTGAAACCACACATCCTATTAGCTCACCATTTTAATCCATGGCATCAACATCACTGTAACAAAACTGAGATCTATATATATGTAAGATGACAGACTTTTGTGTATCATCTTCTGAATCTCTGTGAAAACTGCTGCCCGGTGATGCCAAAAGGAGACATCTCCCATTCTGCTCTGGCTATCTGGTCTGAATAGCCTGTTAATGCAGGGGTTGCAGCTCAGAATAAGAAAGAAATCAGGCAGCAAATATGAGAAAGGACTCAATTCTTATACATTGGAGTAAGGATAGCCATGTTTTTTCCACCCTGTGACCTAAGGAACGTTTACAGAAACTTCAAAGAATGAAACGCAAGAACACATATTCGCACGAGCCAGAAATATACACAAAACACAGTGGTGTTCCTTGTGATACCTATTGAATATATAAGCTAGTAGCACCCACAGTCAGTCCAACAACACTTTTGTTTCTCATTCTGGTTTTATCAAGGTCTGGCTGAGACTCACACTGGTGTAAATCAGACCTCCCTTGAAACCACTGGACTGAACAACTGCAGCACACGTAGACCCAGTGCGAAGGCTCAGCATGCATCAGGACCGCTTGAGGTATGATACAGCCGTGTGTAACTTCATGTCTTAGTGAACTAACCCACCAAATAGTTTGATATCACTTCTGTAAAGGATGATGCGCTGGACACAACAGATGGGAAAAGTTTCAAAGCAGGGCAACTGTAGGGATGTTACACTTGCCTTGAGGCTGAAAACCGAGGGCAGGGGAGGACGGGGGGGGTGCATTTTTAATGGTGTTTTCACAGTTTGCAAAAACATTGCCGAAACCCGTCTCTGAAACCTCAGTACCAGAGTACAGATTTCATTAGCAACCCTGCAACAATAAAACTGTAACATCAGCACTTCTGAGTTATTCTTAACATATGAGCCATTTTCTGGAGAATCCAAACCTTTGATCAACTTTATGAGAAATACCTGTGACAGTAAGAAAACATCTAATGAGCCAGAGATGTCAATTATAAGCTTTCAAGTAATTTTATACCCTATATAGTGCATATAAACCAATACAGTTTAAAGGTTATTTTATCATTCTATAAATGTCCTAACATAACCTTTTTAATATTTCAACTTTTTTTCATTCGTTTCAAAGCATGAAAGATAAACCTTTTTCAGATGTTCATGATCTTTCATGGCATAAGGCAAAACAAATTGGGAACAAACCAGAAGAAATGCACAGAGATTGTAAATTTCTAAGAAATGAAACACTTCTGTACTTTTTATTTCAACCAAAATTTGTTCATATGAATATGCAACTGATGTTGATTTTGTGCTTTCGACGATTTGCTGCTTTCTTTATATTCCCCTTTTTTGATCATTTTGCTTCAGGACCTGGCTCTATGTCACCGATATTAAGGAGAAAATTACCACTGACTTTGGAAAAAACATGCTCATTGGTCAACATCTTTGAAAGATGATTTAGACATCTTGATTGTTGGTGTTTATTTTCAGATGTCTTACAGTGTCCTGTTTTTTCAGTAAATGCTGAATTCTAGTCTACTGAACTGCACAATCATTATGTAACTCAAATACAGACAGCCCAAATGTCTATTTGCTTTGGTAAATCTTGCTCTTTAGTCCTGAAGTTTTGCAAAACTGTCCAGCAGCATTCTAAGAACCCCTGACCATCACCATTATGAGTGATAAAATAATTCTACATTAGCCATTCAAAGCTCATGTAGACCAAGTTCTACTTTTTATCATTATCAGTACACTTTGAGAAACAACAGGATGTTTCCCTTATGCAACTAGACAAATGTTCTGGACAGAGAAAATGCTAAAACTTCCAAATTAACTTACATACTCAAGCAGCAGACAGACTGCTGTAAAAGTGCTTTCATTCTTTCACAGTCTCTGGGCCTATCTGTAATACCTTATGCTTCCATTTTGCGAGGTTTCTTGCAAAACATTAGCCTCAGTAAGAAATCTTCACTTCCCACGGAGAATTACATTTCAAAATGATGCTCTGTGCTAGTAAGTAATGTTTTTCCTGGGCTTCCACATATGGCAATATTTATCTTCAAAGTTTTCCTCTTTGGCTCGTAGGCTGGTTTGTAAACCAGATGGTCTTGTGTGGCCTAATTGTAAGATGATTTGTTGTGTGATTCAGTAGCATTGTTTATTTGTACAGTGGTTTGATGGAATTTGTAAACTGCATAATATTGTTTTACTGTGTTTTCTTTTATGAAAGAGCCACATCTTGCTCTGGCATTTGTGGTGGCGATTATAATTAAATGTAGTTCTCAAGATACTTTGATCTCTGCTTGCTGCATTAAACTAGTAACATAAAAACACAGTATTTCTCATCTAAGCAGGGAACCAGTACTGGATTTGAAGGCTAAGTGGACACACCAAATTTTATCTTTAAAAAAAAACAAAACAGAAATAGTATGATCAAACAAATAAGATGTAGATTGAACGGTGGAAACTTGTTGGCTTTCAGCAGTGTCAACTTTATTATTTACGTGGAGGTAAAGTTTTTTGTCCCCCTTTTAACAAGCCTCTTTCATGTAGTTTCTGCAGAGATGTTTTCTTTGCTTTTTTGAGACAAAAATAGTTTTTCCCTACTTGATCACTGCATATGGCTACTTGTATTCATCTAAGTATTTCTTAGCTGAGAGTATATTTAGGCTGCCAAGTCTATAAAAAGATCTAAGAGCTTTCTGGACTTTCCACTCTGTTTCCATCATGAAAGGTGCCTTCAGCAGCTTGTTGCTTTCTGGTAGGCAGACTTGTGGAATGGTGACTGTGACTGGAAACCCAAGAACTGCTCTGCAGAATGGAGCTCCAAGTTTAGGAGAGGGGGAAGCTTCTTTCACTTTGAGGAATCCAGCTTCAAGCCAACCCACTTAACTCAAAGTAAGTCACATGTATGCCTCCCAGCTATTGCTGGTCTATATGGGAAACCGACAGACACAGCTCAATGCTGTACCCTTTTTGCAAGAGATGTCCACATCAGCTAGAAGAAAATCAACACCATGCACTCATGGCATTGATACAACCAATGCACACAAGCTGCAGAAGGAAGAGACACAAGAATCAGATTTGTCCTTTAGCCTCTGGAAGCAGTTTCCTTTAAGCAAATAAAAAAGTATGAATTATTTTAGTACAAAGCTGCTGAGTATGCAATCTCTAGCAAGTAATTTACAACAGATTTGGAACAGAGCAAAAGAATCACAATCCTCTAAACAAATCCTATAATTATTCAAGCAGGAAATATGGATGCAATACTGATTCACACAGAAAGAGTCTGATTGACCTTTGATTTTTATTGGACACTTAATTTTTATTTGGACATTTGCTACTTTTCATCCCTTGATACAAACACATTCTGTGGCAGATTACTCTTTAGAAGATTTCAAAAGAATAGATCAAGATTCAGAGACAGACACATACCAGTAAGTAACCTAAGTTCATGCTGAAGCTGGAACTAGACTGTGATGAACTACTCCCACGCAATGCCTGGCTAGCCTAGGGATGCGTCATCATTTTTTTCATGCCTTGACAGAGATAGTCACTGCTCTTGTACTTTCCTAAGCAGGCCTTTGTTTGGTATAAAACCTTCTCATTCTGCCTGTTCATCTCTGGAGATGCAGTTTACAGTTCTTGTTCTTTGTGGCCATTTTTTGTTGAATGAGATTCCTTCGTGCTTAGATTTTCTATTAGATCGGGCAGTGGTTGAATGTGAAGATGTGTCTGAACACAGTTTGTTTTCTGCTGAGATCTACCTTATCTCAAAGGGCCATCATAGCTTTATTCTCTTGTCAGGTTGCCACTACTCGGCAGTGAATAAAAGCCCAACTGAAAGTGAGAAGTGTGGCTAAAAACTCCTTTAAGAGGCATCTGCCTTCCCTTCCCATTAACTGGTGGAGAATATTGGCACTGAAGTGCTTCCTCCTTTTATCACAGGCAGGAAGGGACTGAGCTGTGTCTGGAAAGGCTTCTCATTAGAACACTTACACAGGTGGACCATTTCATGATACAAATTTATTTATTTTTATTTCTGGAGAGAGTATTGTCAAGGCTGAAAACAGTTTAGATGATTAGCTATTTTTTTTCCTCAGTTTTCTTTTTTTTTCTTAAAAAGAACTTGAAAATTTGACATTTTCATTCTTGTTTCTTCAGAACCAAAGAAAGCAGATGACGACTGTTTCAGTTGGGAGACTTTCTTGCTGTATGCTGGAGGCATGGGGGTGAGGCCGTTTCTCTGAAGAGAGCATATTCTCCATTGAAAAGCTGTGAAGAGCACAGCTTCATCCAATGCTCTGTGTTGGTTATTCTGCAGACTCAAGTAGATGTTGTTGTGTTAATTCAACACAGCTCATGGATTCAAGCATGTCTTTACAATCAGGAACACTTGAAACTTGCTTTCATGTTTGAAATGAAAATTGATATACTAACCTAACTATATGACCCCAACAACCTAGAGAGCATCTGCCTGAATTCTGCTCTCAAGCTGAGCTATGCGTGCACAGCATTTCTGGTGGGAGTATAAGGCAAATATACTTACCCGTTCTCTCAGAAGTCACAGATAACTCAACAAAGTCAGATAAAACTTTGTAGACAAATTTATCTCTGGGCTGAATTCCAATATCCAAAGTTCAGCCTGAAAATGATTTGAGAAAGCCATAGCAACTGAAAAGCATAGTTTTCCCTAGCTATAGTTGTATAATATACCCATGCAATAAACACAGGGCAAGAATTGAATCCAGCATTAAAGAATGTTATTGTCAATACTGTTGGATGAGATAAAAATGACAGCAACGCCTTGTAAAATATACCCATTTAAGTGATAGTAAGATCAACTTCCTTCTTCAGAAAATTGTCATATTCTTAATTTTTCTAGATTTCAAATATGAACACAAATGTGTAATATAGATCCTTACAGGTTACTGTGATACAGGCTACTGTGGCAATCAATGTTCAAACACTTTACAAACACACATGCTTTATGTGAAACCACCAGTAAAATGGCAAACTGAGTCTGATCGGTCTTAGCCAAATGATTTTAAAGCTTGGTTTGTCCACTGTTGAAATAGCTGTACTGGAGTAAAACTAAAGTAACAGCGCTGGGAATAAGACCAGTCAGTTCAACTCGGTTGCCTCCAAAAGTCGTTTCCTGCGTCCAGCAACACGAGTTACAAAAACAACCTGCTGTGGCTGGAGTAACCCAGAAGTGAAATAGTCTCTGAAATTTCCGTTTTTCCTCCCAGGGGCCATACAGTAAGACTGCTAAGAATAAACTAGTGAAGCTGTCCAGAAAGTGCAAAGATACTTCACAAATTGAAGGAGAGGCTTACGAATACAGAAAAAAACTATATAAACATTGCAGTCCAAAGCAATTTTTAAAGAGGTCTTTAATCTATGCATCCACAGAAATGGATCACACGAATTGATTCTTTCCTTTCTTGCAATGTGCATTCTTGTTTGCAGGTGCGTAGGTGGGTTTTTCACATCTGCAGTCCGTGACATATGTTTTTGCATCTACATATTCATCAGCTTCTGAGGACAGATTTCCCCCAGTGTGAGTGGGAGTCACTGATTCTTCCTACACTGCTTACAAGGGGAGAGGAAGACTGACTAGTGAGGCAGTTGTTTGAATGAGTCCAGGAGGGTCTTGAGGAGACCAAGACACAATACTTTTGCATTATTTACATGGATGGCCCACTGTTGAGAGTGCATTTGAGGTCCTGCTTTGTGCCCAGTCTGCAGAGCACTTGGTGAGTTACAGCACTGCTTCAAGGGACCTGGAATTAGAGAAACCGGGGTTTTAATGCTTGAGATCTCTTCTTTGGTCCTTGGGATACCCACTGAGATTACAGCTACCTGATAGACACCATCTGTTACCACAAAGCAGTGGAGGAATGAGATAGAGGCCAGGAGAGCACTTCGGGGTGCTTAGCTACAGGAAAAGCTAATTAAGGTCATGTTAACAGTGATAATGATGTCAAAATGTATCAGTGACTTTCAGTTATTCCTAGGTAAATTCCTGCCTCCCTAAAGACGCTCCTATTCCAAGACAAAGGATGAGAAATGGGAACAGCCCTTTGTGCTATGGAAGCACAGCCAAGTCCAAAGCAAAAAGTACAGCAAAACACACCCCAGTTTTCCTGCGGCATTATTTAAAGCCTATACTTTATGCTGACATAAACCTTCTGTTGTGTTCATCTTTCCTGCTCTGCTTTCTGTGACCCAACTTTGTGTACATCAGTTGGCTGTACTTGACAATCCAGATCTGCAGTGATTCACCTCCTCTGTTATCCATAATAGCTGGATATCAATGTGAAAAAAAAAAAAAGTCAGCTCATATTCTTATTTACAGTATTTTGGCTTTTTTTTGTAACCGAGTGTTTCATAGACGAAGCAGAGGAAACAATATATTTCAGAGTATCTCCAAATCCAACTTTCCCGTGCAAATGTTCACACATTGATCCAGACCACCTCTTTCAGAACAGGTTACACACTGCAGAGGAATGCATAACTTGCCCATGAACTGCTGCATATTTTGTCCTTTG
Source organism: Gallinago jamesoni (assembly GCA_025769975.1). NCBI lineage: Eukaryota > Metazoa > Chordata > Aves > Charadriiformes > Scolopacidae > Gallinago > Gallinago jamesoni. Next base: position 20,809,493 of record JAOQGH010000023.1, read on the forward strand.
TGTTTACATTTTTCCAAAGGGAAAAAAAAGGCAGGTTTTTCCGGATAAAGATATTTTCTGATTTTGATGGATGAAATTAGTCTGCATATCCTTGGAGACTGCCAACAAGTTTACACAAGGAACTGGAATGAAGCCACCAATTCATTTCATGTGAGTTCCATCAGATGGCAAAAACCCCATCACATAGTCCCATAATGCTAGTCTTTTAATCACTGAAGAATGAGGTGACCTCAGGTGTGGTGTCCCACTACCAGTTGTCTAGCAGCCACCTGGATGTGTAGACTGACTGTCTGTGATTGCCATTACTGTGAGTAGCAATTAGATACAAGACTATTCTGTGAGACTTTCGTCTGGCGCGCTCAGAGCTGTTCAAGTGCAAGAACTTGTGGCATCTTAAACTAAAAGCCTTACACTCCCCAGGCGTGAATTTGGTGATTAAAGTTTGGTTACAAACCAGTTGTAGGTATTTGACCTAACAAGTTTGTGAAAGTGGTTCAGGTTTGAACCACCTGATTTTCAACTTTGGTTAAATGCGGACTCACATGTTAACATTTTCATTTGATCCATCTCTAATTAGCTGGATGAAATTGTATATAAAAATCACTCTTTGAGCCTTGTGGTGTACTCTACTGATCAAAAAAGAGACTTGGGTCCCATTTGCCATCTGTATCTTCCTTGTTCCCTTTCTTGTGGCAAAACTTCTTGGTATCAGTTCTGTGGATCTTTTAATTGGGACCTGGCTACAGTATGTACAAACAGTGCCGAGACCCAAAGATCAGTGATGAGTGACCCTTCCTCCATCCCTGCCATCATCTTGGTTTGGCACTAAAACACCCCCCTCAAACGAAGTATTTGTTTCTTGGACCACCATATGCTTTAAGAAAGGTTTATACCCCAGGGGTTCTGTATTAGATTCCAGCACGTTACTTCATTAAATGAGCATATCAAATTTGATTGAAAGTTCTCATCAGCTTTCTATTCCATTTAATTTTATTTTTATACAGATGAAGAAATTACTGTTACACCCATATCCACTGACAAGCCAACTACATTACTTCACATCTACTTTATAACCACATATAATTACATAACTTCTAGGTTTATTTTCTTCCAGAACTCATGGCTCCTCATAGAATCTGTTTCGTCTGATCTAAGAGACAGATTTTGGCCTAAAAAATGGTTTTCAAGACATTTACACAGTTTGGGTTTTTTCCTATATTGAATATTCCATATTTATTAACCACAATTTGATTCAAGCAGTGTAGCAAGGGCTTCACTGAGAGAGTCTAGAGAGACTCTATTAGTGAAAGGAAAAGACAAGCCCAGCATCAAAATATTCTCCATAAATCTCATTATCGTGGGAGAGCTTCCATCATTTCAGCCCCACGCTATAAAATCTCGCTTAGCACACAATGTTCCCTCCCTTTAGTTCATCTTTAGTTATAGACACCAGAACCACTTTCCCATCTAAAATTTCCAAAAAACTTTCCACCTCAAACCCTCTTGTTCTTCATTGATTTCAGAAATGCAGCAGACAATTGCAAAGTATTCTCTACCTTGGATAAGAATGGGGCTGGCAGGTTACATTCAGGTCAAAGTACATGGCTGGGTAACTAAAAATAGTTGAATGAAAATTAGTATGGGGTAGTATTTTGCAGAACCATAGTTTTATGCTGGTATAAATTCACTGAAAACAATTAAGGCAGATTGCTGTAGGGCTGGAGTGTAACTGTGGTAAAATGGTCTGAGATGATTGTTTTTAATGCTCACCCCAAGTTGCATTCTTAAACACATATTCACAGACCACAGGGTCCATTTGTTATATTTTATCACAACAACACTAAACAATCTGGCATAAACATATTCTTTCATTCATGCCAAGAAATGCTATGCACCCCTTAGATCCCAGAGAAGGCACCAGGAGGAGCAGATGGTCACCCCTTCTCATTACCAGTCCCTGGAAGCATTTTCATATATGGTCTTCTCAACTTTAAAAACAATGATTCATTCCTTCAGCCTTTCTTCCCATCAGTTTTCTTTATTTGACTAGAGCTGCAAAAGGCCTGAAAAGAAAAGCTGCAATACCAGGCTCCTTAATTCTTACTTGCTCAAACAATGCAATTGCAAGGGCATGGAGAGAGACTTAGCAACAAACCGGGGAAACGTATTTTCTGTCAAAAAATCCACTTCCACGTGGCTATATGGCTGCTGCTGGCAAACTGAAATAGCTGAGGCAGTTTAAGCAGCAGTGTTTCTTATGCTCTTTCAGCCGATAACAGAAAGAGCGGGTTGGGTTGGACCACGACTGTTCATAGCTTCCTGGGGGCGGGCAAGGCTGTGCAGGGTCTCCAGCCCAACCTCCTGCTCAGAGCAGGCGCAGTGAGAGCAGGCTACCTGGAGCCTTGCCCAGCTGGTGTTAAGCATGTCCAGGGATGGAGATGTCATGTTCCATGGCTTGGCCACCTCCACTGTAAAAATATTTTACTTTTCACAAAGCCAGAAATCGCCATGTTCTAACTTGCGTCCTCCAACACGCCACCTCATCCCATTGCAGACTACTTTGTACAATATCATACAAAACCAGCAGTTTCACTGAGCTCTACTGAAGGATGCAAGAGCGTGGGACCATCTAGTGTATGGGCAGCATGAAACCAATCACCTTCTCACCTCCCAGAGCACTACAAAAAATGCGGAAGAAACTCCTTTGAGATCCTCTACCAGAAGAGAAAAGCCCCCAAAACTGGTGCCTGCAGTAGCAGGACTGCCAGCGCATGGTTCTGATGAGGGACCAGGCCACGGGGTAACACCGCTCCTGCCCAGGGCAGTACCTGTCCTGCACACTCACGGGCCAGTGCTGCTGCACAGAGCAGGTGACCAGAAGCCACTTCTTGCCTCTAGACCAAGACATATATACTGCAGTGGCAGAGGGGAAAGCAACCATCAGAGCAGATGTGACTCATGCTGACCCTGGATGGTTGTTCTTCACCTCAGCCTGTGCTGGACTACGTCAAGGTCACACACACTAAAAACCACACACCTAATCAGGCTTTGCAGGGATTAAGCTGAGCCAGAGCAGAGGAATCGCCTAGGCCAGAAGAACACTGCCATATGAAAGCAACACCAGCATATAATTGAAATAATTTATTTACCACTAGAGCACCACAAAACCAGACATACAATGTGTTAAAATACAGAGTAACCGATCACCAAAGTACAACACAGCTGTCCTTTAAGTTCCTTTTTTTTTTTTTCCTTTAAACCATGCCAACCATACAATTGTATTGATGCTAAACACATAAAAATGCTGTCCTACCCCACCCAGCTAAGTGCTAAGATTTCCCCTCAGCCCCAGTCAACCCCTTGGATCTGATCTTTCAACGTGCTGAACATTTCCCACCAGGTCTCAGGGACTTTGCTCGGACAGAGGCAATTACCTCATTGGGGTAAGGCCTCTGGCACAAAGCCCTTGAGTTGTTGCAGACCCATCTAAACATCATCTGAGGGGTATTTACATCAGACCTGAGCGGTGCTCAGGACTCGTATTACCCCACTCTGAAGAGGGGAATTTCACCCATTAATTCTGCACATTGTAGGATCAGGCCTAGCATCCTTGGTAATTAAAGGGAAATAGATGCCTAATAATAATAAAAAAAAGAAATTGTAGGAGGTTTATAGTAGAGTATTTCAAATACTATCAGTGCATCTTGAGGAAAAAAAAAGAGTAAAAAAAATCTTGGGGTAACGACTTACAGAAATAAGGTTTTATACTTAAATTTAGAGAAAAAACTCCAACCCCAAACTGAAATTTTCAGCTGCGTCCAGCACATAGGGAGTATAGTTGGACAACTTTGCTATCTCCTATTCCACTTTTTTAAAGCTCCAAAACTGGTTTTGAGCTGCATTCCCGTGGCAGAGAATTGCAAAAAAGTTTTTAAGGTTTTTAAAATGTGATCATCCTTGTCTTCTTTCCTGTCCAACAAAAATACAGTTCTCATACTGAACCTGATAAAACTAATTTCGTTGCCGTATACAACAAAATCCAGAGTATTTACTACCCTGAGGAGTTTCACTGAGTTCAGTGCATCTTCTCACTGGAGTAAGTCTGGCTCAAGCAAGTGTTAGCAGGACAGATTTTTCACTTGTTCATCTCAACTCACTAAATAAATCAGAAGTCTAACATACCTCCTCCTCTGCGCTGAGTCAACGGGTGGGATTAGATCATCTGTGGGGCTAGGTTTCCAGCTAGGCAATAAGCACAGGCTCTACCGAAGTCCTGAGGAGCTGCGCCTGCAAGCCGCTGCGGTACTTCAGCTTTGCACCAGCGTTCTGCTGAAGCCAAAGAAATTGCACTTCTTAAAACCGGAGCTGACAACATCGAGCTCGGGAGCATCCTCTCAACACCGCTCGGGTCAATGACAGAAAATGTCCTTCTCATCCAAGTAGTATGTTGCTAACACAGTTTTCCAGCTTTGCTGTACAAAACCATTCATCACGTGTAATGAGCTGAATGCGTCGCCTTCGTGAACTTTTTGCTAACTTGGGGCTGGGGCTTTTTTTTTATAAATTAAAGAGTATGATGTGGATTTGTATTTTTAATCCCTCCACAACATTTAAACGTGTGTAATGACAACAAAATCTTAGGAACCCCATACTCCTTTTTCCTTTTTTTTTTTTTTTTTTGAGAAGAAGCATTAACGTGAACTCAATTGCAAAAAAAAAAAAAAAATTGGCAAAGTCTAAAATCCAGGGTCTGATGATGCTAATCTTTACACACACCCCCATAGCCTAAAGGGCTATGCCACTGCAGAAGTTACAGACCTCTGTTACCTGCAGCAGGAGCAGGCTTGGTCCCACGGACCGACTGCTGATGCACGGCCTCCGACCACAAACTCACCCCGCTCACGCCCCACTCAGGGCATTGCCATGGAAGCCGCTTCCCACCAGCCTTCTGCACAGTGGTGAATGTCATTCTCTGCAAGGGCTCGCCTTGTCTCAGCCAGGCTGGGACACCTCTTCTCGCAGCACCTCACTCCCTGCCCATCTATTTGAATCTCTCTAGCCGAAAGGAAAAATAAAGGGTCTAGGAATCCAAACCGCATCGCGATTCAAGCAGGGACAACCAAGGAGGAAGGGGAGGAGGTGGGGAGAGATCACTCTAATCCATCCTTTTTATAAAAACAGAAAAACAGAGTCAGGTAGCTTATGTCATAATGATGAACAATATACAAAGCACATGTATAGCAATTATTATAAAACATGTATTTGTAGTGCAAGTAAAAATATAGGGACTCTACTCATACTGGCCAGCTAGAGGGAAACACATGATTCTGAGTGATCAAAAAGAGCCCCAAATTCAAATTCAAACTCATGAGAGCTGACGGTATTACAGAGTACAAAAATATGGTGAAAATTTACACATTACACATAAAGTACTTAATTTTTTAATAGTTTACAAATAGAGATCTACAGATATGTTTCCAATTAAGCTGGCTTTTACTACCCACCTATTGTAATACTCTAGGTATGGTTACATATACCAAAAGAACAAAAAAATCCCATAGCATAGCTATACAGCAACATATTAAGGTCTGAACATTAGACCAGTACATGTTAAATATTTCACTGGTTTACTAAACTGACATTTTAAATCATTTACAGTAAAAAAAAATCTTATAGACTTGCCTTTGAGACTGAAACAGTGTCCTTTATTAGTAAATTATTCAGTATTTAAAACAAGGGTTTGAGTCCTTACAAGAAGCCTCTCTTGGCAACTGGCATGAAAAATAAGGTATTTTAAAGGCAGAGTTTTTCAATAATGTAATAACTGATTTCTATTTTAATTGAACTAAACTAACAATTACTTTTCTGATTCTTTTGAGCTTGTTTTCCTTTAGACTTTATATGTATTTCTGGCAGCTTATTTGGTCTCCACTTTGTCCACATTGGCCGGTTTTCTTTTTTCCAATGGCGATATGGAAATGTTCATTTGATAGTTTTTACACACAAATAAATAATGCACTGTTAACTCTACAGCTAAGAGGAATGGGTAGGATGCCTATTGCTTAACAATAGAGAGATCAAGTAAGGCACGGGACAGATACAGCAACTCCACTTCATGGGATTTTCCTGTTTTTTTCCTTTCACATAGTAACACTAACAAATTTCTTCCAGTGTTTATTTTTTAAAAGGTATTTTTTCTTTAACTTTGCTTCTTGTCTATCTCACACTATGTGTAGGTGAAATGTAGGATAAAGGCCTTCAATGTTTTGCTTCAGATGCCAGTTTAAAAAACAAAACAAAACAAACTTTCAAACAGTTCAGACTAGTACCGCTTTTTTTTCTTCTTTTTTTTTTTTCTTTTAACACTGATGAACCTGGGGTTTCATTTTTCTTTCTTTCATTCTCGGTCTTTCTTTTTTTTTTCTTCCTTGATGATTTTTTTTTGGGTTTTTGTTTTTTTTTTGTTAATACACACACGTCATGCTGTTTCAGGGGTATCCTTTAGCTGCACTTGCAAGACTTTACGATCATGTTGGACAGCTGTTCAATTTTGGGTGTTTTGCCAATGTAGTAGAGGATGGTGAGGGGTTCCAAATCCTGGGACACACAGCATGGAGAGGCAGAAGCTTCTGGATTTATGGTGTTATACAAGCTGAGTACCTAGAAGGAGAAAGTTAAAAAAAGAGATTAAGAGAGTTACCTCTGCCTTCCTGCCCCTACAGAGCATCTGCACCGCTTCCTCCCACAGTGCCTGAGAGAAAGCCCACTGAAAGTATTATGAAGAATGTTGTTTTTTAGTATTTTTTATGCTTCTCCAGTTCAAACTGGTGGCAGAATCTGCCTGAGTTTCCTGAGATTTGGGTCTTAAACCACAAAGCAGGTACATGCCTGGAGCCTGCCTTGGAAGTGTAGCCCTTTGAATCAACATGCACACTGTATTGACACTTAAAAGTTTGGATCTGTGTCTTCAGATTGTCATTTGCTGTTACAGGATTTTGGCTTCACAAGTACACGGGAAGTGAGTCCTTCAGAGCATAAGCACTCCTTTGCTTTTCCTCTCTGGCTACGTTTTACTAAGTCCATGAATGATGCCCTGCAAGCACCAGGACTAGAGCTGCAGTTACTCCTGTTGAGAATCAGCTGCGGTGAAGTCAGCAGTGCTGCTGCTTTATGTCACGTTGGATTCATATATACATGGTTCTGTGCAAGAGAGAACCATTAATGTGTTAGCCAAATACCAAGTGACCTCTTCCTAGAACTTCAACACAACATTGACACCTTAGAGAGACAGAAGGCCTGTTCAGGACAGCAACACTATTTTATTAAGCAACTTCTGACTCCTTGGGCAACTATCCAAACCACATGTTTGTGACCATGACAGTTATTCTTCCTCTTTCCTTTAAAAACAAGTGCTGCTCCAAACTGTGTACACTACAGCCCCACACCAGCAAGGTAATATACTTACCTTATTTATACCTCTGACTGCTGACATTGCTCATAGTGCAATGCCACAGCCAGTGACAGCTACAAAGCATACCTATACTTGGGTCTGTTAGTTCAGGAAGAACACGCTATTGTGGCTTTACAGACCAAAGGCAAAGCAAGCTGCCCCTTGGAGTTCTCCCTTCTGGCTCATGTTGAAGTGATATTTTAAGGGAAGCCTGACAAAGGAGAGACATTCTTAGTATGGACCTGAGGGTGAAATTCTTACTTTATGACAACTGTGATGCAAATGTCAGCCTCCTTGCATTTACTGTCTAGACATCTTTATTGACAGCTGAGAGAAATAAGCACTTCACAGTGGAAGCGTGAAATGCTTATTTTATATCTTATCTTTATATATCTTTTATATCTTTACCTATATCTTATTACTCATCCTAAGGCAGTTGCTAAAGTAGTACATCAAATCCCTAAAACAAGAAGTCTCATCTCAGATGACTATGGGTTCTTTGGCATCCCAGACACAGGGTTCCTCCTTCACATATAAATTTTCAAAGTACAAGAATGTACAAACATCTTTTGAAGTAAAAGAAGCACATCTATCAGTACACTTTCATGAAATTCAATGGTAGTATATCAGTAACAATGAAAAATGGCAGGTCATAAAAGTAGGTGATAATCAGGTGGTAAGACTCAGCCTTTTTGTTACTCTGAAAGCGCCTCCCTCAGTGCCTCTGGTGACTGAACTCATTGTGCCATCTTCCACTCATGCTCTGTAATGAAATATCCCTTCCCAGACAGGCTCCCAAAGCCACACCAAGCTCATACTTACAAAAAAGCATTTAATCCATCCATATATCATATCGATGAACACATTAAAAAAAACATAATCTCTGGGCCAGCCAATACATTCCGCTTCAACACTAGCATGAGTGGAAGTCCCTCTACAGGACCACAGCTCATCATCCTTAGTTATTGAGATAATCAATGCAAGCTATGGGCACTGGTGCTGCTGTAAGTCCTGGAAACATATTTCACCCTGCAGTTATAACACAGAAGCTGAAAATTAGCAAAATCATTACTTACTCTGCTGTGTTGAGTATCTGAGCTCCATAAATATGGGCAGGCTCCTGCACAGAAATTAGCATGATATCCTTTAGGTTCATGAATCCATTTCCAGCCAAGATCCCTCTTGAAGTCAATATAAAGTGGACGCAGACAGCAATTATCTTGCACGTTCCTGGGAAATAAAATATAGACAAACACATCGGTCATAACAAAGACCACACAGGGAATAAAAATAATCCAGTTGCTTGCTCCCTGAATGATGCTTTACAGGCAGGCAAGTCTGAGTCCCAAAAATTCACAACTAAATCACATCAATAGTAGCTTATACTGTAACTGAAATCAGATGCTTAGACATGGCAGGATTTGCTTATACAGACAAAGCTAATGGTTTCCCTGGAGGACTAGTAAGTATTTTTCTCCAGGTCCTACCAAGTGGCCTCTTTGAGTAGGTAAACCCAATGGAGGTGATAATTTGGCTGTAATTATGGGATTGATGGGTCTGGGAATCATCCCAGATGGAACTCAACTTCTGCTTTCTAAGGCCACAGCCCTCCTCATCTGCCACTGTCTCCATGGGACTGCAGACTGCTGGGCAGAAACCTGCAGCACATAGACCCTGTGGGTCTGCGAATGGGAGTCTGTGCTCTGTATAAATGCCAACTGTAAAGAAACATGATAAGCAACTGCATTACACCTCACAGGCTGGTAGTACTGTGTAAGTATACTGAATATGGATGCATAGTTACCTAAAACAATAGGCAGCATCTAGAGCACGCTTCTTCCGCCGACTGGGCTGTTGCGACTCAAGTCTGTAGGAGGGTAATAACATTAGCAGAAGATGTGGGGTCTTCCCACTGTATTTTTTCCTATTGGACTTTAAAGCTTTCACATCACCACTGGAATATGTGTAGTCATCAATACCTTCAAAAAATACATTTTGGTAATAAACATTGTGTTGTTTTTTCTTCACAAATTAAATAAACCATCTATTAAAAAAAATTCTCTCAGAAACTGGGCAATGATGGTGTCATCGGAGCATGTTTACTGGGGAAGTGGGGACAAATTTCAACCCAAGATCCCTAAGATATTCACAGTTCTCATGTTATCTATTGTATCAGCCCTCCCACATCCTCAGCCATTTAATGGAATTTCAGTATATTTACCAGAACTGTTGAAATGAGTAACAGAAAAGATTAATTCAGTCACTGGATCTGCACTGCTTAGTTTCAAGTGCCCCAAGCAGTGATGCTTTTGTCACTTCACTTTGGGCAGAATTCCCATCTTTTAACAGCTATGTACTTCTTAAAACCTTGTACCACCATTAAAGTTGCTCTGGACACTTCATCTGCATTTCCCACTGCTTACTTCTGTCCCATTAGTTTTCCCTATCAACCACATTTACCTCTTTCTAATGCTTGTACATTCTCTGTCTACCATTGCCAGTTTATTTAAATCTGCTAATTTTTACCAGAAAGTCAGTTATTCTAGCCCCTTCTTTTGTATGGGCGTGGCAAGGACATCGATCAAAATACTTCTTCTTGAACTGAAAATCAATGACCTCACATTTTTTATTTTCTCTTGAAACACTAACTGTCTTATTAGCTTCTTATCATAGCAATAGCACAGGCAAAAAACTCAAGGTATTAGCCTTTCCTTGGAGTTCAAACAGCTCATGTTATGCCTGTTGCTAAGACCCTTTTGAAAATTAACCTCCTGAACCAGATAATACTATCTAAAGAGAAAAAGATAAACTTTTATTTTCTTAACATTTGCAATTACAGTGACCAAATATAATACCAACAATTTTTAAACACACACAATGGCTTTAATCATATGTACAGTACATGTATCTACTTAGAGGAAAAAATTCCAACGCAGTGAAACAATGGTTAGAGAAATTAATAGTTAACAAGGAATATAGCTAAATCCTTGGAAAACAAATGAACCAAATCATGATGTTCTTTAATAAATAAGAAATGTATAAACCAAATTTGGGTTGTTTCTAATATAGCCATAGTTTTATACACACTGGTGAATGATAACTATAGCACAGTCAATTAAATAACATTTCTGTTTTTGAAACGGAAAATTGAATGGCTTAAAAACACAGAGCAGCTCACGTGACCATAATATATTTACTCGGTATCACCTTCTCTGCTGTCCATTAAGCACATCTATCCATAACCCTAACTACACACTGTTGTTTATTTTTTTATGCCCGCTCGATCCAATCTTGAAGTTTTTACCAAGGCAACTGACAGCATAAAAAATACTTTGAGTGACTAATACACAAATACGTTACAATAAATTCTATGTGCCAACGTAGATATATAGAGATAATCAATGTTAACTAATGTAGTTCTGTTGACTTCACCTGAGAATCAGATTTCCACTGCTGTAAGTAGAAGCACATAGACAGGCACACCACTGCTGCTTCTTCAAGCCACAGCGTGCTGGCACTGAAACACTGTAGGACAATTATACAAGCCTGGCACTGATTGTTCAGGTCTTCCCAAAGCGACTGATGCCACTGCTCACAGTAATTTAGAATATTACTGATATGACCATAAGGCAAAAAAAAAGTAGCTGGAGACATTTAGTGTGCCCAAAGAGCTGGAAGTATGTGTGCAGGTACTTACAAAGACTGGGACCTTCTATATTCATGAGGACAAAGGAAGGTGCTTCTGGAAACAAAGCAGCCAACTGTTGCCTTACCTATACTTTGGAAATTTGCCATAAGTATTGTCTAAATAACAGAAAAATGCACCATGGCCACACACATATCTACTGCAAGCAGCTTAATGTGCGAGCCAAACATCACCTTAATTCGACTTTCCAGCAGTAGCCTCCTCTACTAAGCCTGAACCATTACAGTGCCAGGATGGACAGCAGTCAAAGGGTTTATTTTAAAAATATTCAGCAAATTTTCTCATGACTGTGCAACAATGGACGGTCTACTGTCTTCCCTACGTCCAAGATTGTATGTATACCCAATGTGCATGCTGCAAACTGTAACACAGCCCCTTAAGCTTGACACAGAAGCTGCGTGCATGAAATGAGAGAGCTTATTCACGCCATCTGCCTTCAGAATTGTTCAGATGATATCGTTTTAGCCTTTTGCCTTCAATACCATTTCCTACCAGCTGAGAATCAAGATTCTCAAATGAGCAATTTTTCAATCAGCTGAATGCCATTTAGAGAGGCAGTAATGGCTCTTTGTTTCCCTCCTCAATTAGTAAGTACCATAACATTTTAAAAACTTTTTTTCTTTCGTTACCTGCAAATCTTGCTTCAAGCTCCTCACTTTTATTTGGGATAATATAATTATTGGAAGGCACGAAGGTGCAGCATGGACAATGTAAGCTTATCTTAAATCCAAGGTTCCTGTCTGCAAAACATAAAAGTAAGTGGAAATGGTTTTCACACAAGGAATGACCCTGAAATACTGCTGAGTTAATGGAGGATCAGTTGGGGCAGGAGTGAAGGCAAAGAGCACTTCTTGTCACCTCTGTGATGGAGCCACTCATGTACAGCGTCAGTGACATCAAAAGACAACCATTCTCCTTCAGCTCTTGTTTTAACTACTTTGCTGTCAATGTAGCGCTGTCCTGGTGATGATAATTCTTTAGATTTTAGAACCTGCGAGAAACAACAAATAAGATTGTCTACAGGTTAACATTCACCTGTTTTTTATTAAATAGACCACCAACATTATAAAATAGCAGAAAAAAACCCTATTACAGTTCAAACCTCTATGCAGCAGATGTACCTTCAGGCACGGTTTCAGAAAGAATTTTCTTAAGGTTGTCGGGAGAGAAAGGTGATATAAAATGCCCTAATGAAATCAGCTTATGCTCCCAAGCAAAACATGTCACAACATATTCCTTCCTAAGAGAAATCACGCAGAAAGACTGCCCTGAAAACTTGTTCTGCAACACAAGTGGTCAAAAGATCATAGTAACTGGAACACCAAAAGAGGCTACTTCACCTTCCTCAGTAATACTTGCAGGGGTTAGAGCATAATATCAGTAAAGCTTGTACATAAAGTAAAACTTGTACAATGTAGTCTGTCCGCTGAAGATACTATAATGCTCACCCAAATCTAACCTGTATGGTATTGCCTTATTTATGCTTCCAGCCTTTACTCTGACTTCAGGTGCTAGTCATACATTAAACAGAAAAAAGTTATTGTCCACACAGGTAACCTGGCAGCATGCAGAGACAGCCTGGTGTGAATCGTGGCCACACACAGATTTGTGCAACAGGCAATGCTGCTTCCACCCAGGCTTTGATGCTAGCTGTATTTGTACTGTGTATTTGTGTCAAAAGTTTCAGCAAAGCTCGCTACTGAGCATGCAATAAAAAAAATACCTGTACAAAACAACCCTACCCCCTCCCTTTCAAGACACAGCACTGCATGCCTAGAATTTCAAGTGCCCACAGTTGTCCTCCTATCTAAACAATTCAGCAATTGCTTTCCCACCTACAAGCATAGTCTGCTATTATTTACCCTAACTCTAGGATAAAAACAACTGGACTTTTGGCTGCTAACAGGTTTCTGGTTTCCTGGTTATTACTACGTTGATAGTTTTGCGATGCAGGAAGCTGGAATGCCATGTAGCACAAAGTCAACTCCAATCAAGATACCACAAGATAACATCACTTTGTAATAACTTTTGGCATGGCAGCTGTGCGACTTCATACATTGTTTGGTGTTCTTCCTCTCTTAACCATCCAAGTCCATCTCCAAATGAATAGCTGACAATGTCTCATTGTTTCCTTCTATTTTCTCAGCTCAGACTGACCTGACATCTAGCAAACGGTGCTGGAATAAAACAATGGTGAAACTGTGTAATACGTGTAAAAAAAAAAATTTCAAAATAGGTGTGAAATTATGTCATCATGATAAAATTAGGCTTTTCAAAATTAAACAGAAAAGCAGGCTTAAAAAGGCCAGATTCTGTCCAACATGTAGAGTCTGTCTATTTATTTCAAGGGAGTGCTAGACCTCCCAAAGGCCAACAGTGCGGCTCCCACAATAACATTTTTCTTATGAGAACAGCAGCATGACAAACTCTTTGCCTTCTTTCTGATCAACACATTTAGCAAAAAGGCACGAGAAGACGTTGGTCCAAGTCCAGCAAAATACTAAGCGCTCCTAGTAGGCGATGCTGAATTTCCCAGTAGAAACAGAGGGCACTCAAACACTGAACATTGGGACTCCTTTTCATGAGGCAACCTTCAAAAAAAGTGTTTGAACAACTGTTTACAGAGAGTCTGGCAGCAGCAAGGGGACTACCATTGCTCAGAAGTGCCAGAGGGATGAGAGAATCAGTAATCGATGCTGGGAAAGTCCCAGAGAAGTACAAATATAACTTTGTCTTCCCTTTGGTCTTTATCAGGTCAACTCAAGTGTTTCTGAGGATGTAATGCAGCTGTCATTCTGCAAAGTTGTGTTGGGGCGGGGAGGGGGGGTGTGTGTGAGGCAAATGGGACACAAGAACTTGGCTCATTTCTCTTCCTTTCTGCACAGTCATATCTTTCCAAAGACTCCAGAGATTGCATACCTCAGTTTTGGCAGTGCTCTAAGGATCTAAAAGTAAGTAATGTGCCAAAAACAATCTCCTGATGTTAACTATAATTGGTCTGAAGTATGTTCTGAAGACTCAGCTGTGCCTTGGTATCCAAAATAAAATGTCTTTAACCTGATCCCATTGATACCAAAAGACAAAGTCAGGGGCTGGCGGTGTGTACCTGGCATGAAAGGCATTTGTAAAAGACATCGTCACTGCCTGTATCCAATGGTACAAAGAGCATCCATCCTCAAACATTAACTCAATGATAAGAAAAGCGTCTGTAGGTTTCAAAACTGCAGAGTACTGTGGGACAGGGCAGACAGTGTAGATTAGAAGAGCTAGATATTATCCATACTATGGTAGCTATATCTAAAAGTAAGGCATATCTCCATGTTTATGTTGCATGTTGAGGAAGAAAATGATGAAGAATGAGCTAAAAAGTCGCAAACTAAGTAAGGCATAGTTTCTGCAATTGACATAATGAGTTAAACATGATGACTAGCAGCTCTTAAGCAAAAGGCTGTTACGTGTGATGGGTACCATACCTGGTGAAATTAGCACATCTGCTTCAATCTCCTTCTCCTGGGCTAAGTATCTTTATAGTGTTAGGGTGATGTATAATTTTAACAACCTGATGCCTTGTAAGGAAGAATGAGCTTCTAGCTTCACCATTTCCATTTTTCCTCTTTTTCTGTTATATCATTGCAAGTGTGGAAAGTTAATGGATGATAAAATCCTAGGCTGGATCTTCGGAGCCTATTCACCCCCACAAAATAACCTGATGAAGGACTCTTCACTTCTTTTCCTATCCTGCATTCTTTGTTTCCATGCACACTGAAGCAATGGCACTCCACATGGTGGCAAATGAAGTGGCCTCTTTGTAGGAGGAGTATCATATGTTCTTCAAATGGGTCTTCCAGAAGTTATTACATGAGATAAGCATTTTAGGTTTTCTCTGCCATTTTCCCCCTTGGGCTTGCTTCTTTGTACTTTGCACTACATTTCTGGTCCCACCTTTCCCATCAGCAACACACCTGTTTCTTCCAATGCACCCTCAAGCCTGTATTTCCATTGAAAAACTTCTCTTTCAGTAATTCCAACCCTTTCTTTCTTCTAGATCAACAAGTTTTGTTGCAAAAAAGAAGAAAAACCTTTTCTGTGCCTTGCAGCTTTAGTGCTTGAAACCTGGTCTACTTCTTCCAACTACACTGATTGGTCTTAGAAGAGATATTACCTTTACCTATAAACATTGCCTTTCCTTGCCTATAAACACTGCCTTACCTTTATGCTTAGCTTATTGAAACCACATCAAACACTGTTATCAGAAATGTTGCTGCACAACTTGCATCTGCAGGAGCTAAATGAAGGCCTAAAAAGTAGGCCTTTGTGCAAAAGAGTTTTCAGAGAACAAAAAATATTAACAGAAGACAAGGGGGGAAAAAAAAACACAAGAGAGAAGGAAGACTGAGTAAAACCTTCCCTTTAATCCTTTCTCATTTCCTTCTGGCACCTTGATCAAACACACCCTCTTAAAGAGGCAGAAAGAGTTTGGTATGTTTGTGGGACATGATGTGGATGGCTAGGGCTTTTGGGGTGTGGGGGGGGAGTACTGTGCATCACCACCTCCATGTAGAGAGGCTGGATCCAATCACTTGCGTGAGCAGGAGACAAGAGTTTCCACACACACAACCTCACCTCCCTCACCTACGAGTGACACATTTAAACATCTGCATGCACAAGCAGCTGACGATGCAGCACAACGTGCAGGTGCGAGTGTGCACGCCTTCACATGTGCGTGAGCAAAAGCTTAAAATCAACAACCTCAAAAATCAGGCTGTGCAAAATCTCTGCAGCTTCTGAACATGGGGATGGGCTCCCAGGTGCATCTGTTTATTTGGTCTTGCTTTCAACAGAGTGAGAATGCAACGCTGCCTTTTCTAACAAAGGATAACATCAAGAACATACGCAGATGATCACATTAGGTAGGGGTGAGCTGAATAGGTAGAAGAGTTACCAAAAGGTTATCCAGCAGACTTCTAGCCCAGAATAATTGCAGAATAATTTTCATTCGGTAGCAATGCTCTAAATTCTAAGAACAGTTTGGTTTTGTCTACACTCTTTCTGTACAGGATTCCTCCCTTTCACAGGAAATCACACAGTTAGCCAAAACGCTGGTTAATCTCCTCTTGACAAAGTATCTTGTACACTTAAGCCCTGCCTTCTAGCTATCTTTTTCTATGGCAACTGCTAACCTTCCCCTCATCGATTTTTTTTTTTCCTATTTTGACCTCCTTTTAAAAAAAACTGGGGAAAAAACTATCTTCCAAATACCCGTGAAGGTTCTCTAGGTATCACATACCTGCAGCTACTGCCAGCAGATGATGGCAAAACAAACGTGAATATACAAATAATGCAGTTAATGGCAGGGAAAGGCTCACGAAGCAGCCAGACAGCTGCAAACAAAGCATTACTCTTGCTTGCACAGCTACACATGTTTAGGAAGCCCACTCGGGGATCTTGGTGATGACAGCACTCACATGCCACCCTCATTAGGCCTGCCAGATTTCTGGTATTTTATAAATCCTGTTGAAATCTGCTCTTCATTGATTCTGCAAAGCCGTTCTGCTCAGTCTTCAGGGGAAGACCCTCTGCTCTGCTGGCTGGGATGTGTCTGTGCACCTCCTTGTCCATTAGAGGAGACTGGACCATGATGCTATCTTGGAAGCATACCCCAAATCACTATGACCAGGGCATTCAGCAGTGAAAAGCTTTTGTTTTGTCCCACAGTGGTTTCAGAAGAATGACAAGCGAGCTTCCAGAAAATACTGATCTCCAAATTACTTCTGCCACCTACTATGTTTATTTTTCAGACCAACTTGAGAGAATTACCTAATATATTTATTTAAAATTTAAGTATCAAGTAGCTGAAATCTTCATTAAAATACTGGAGGATGAAACTGTTTATTTATATGCAAACATGTTTATATTCTCTAGTAACTGTCACACGGTTCTGAGTATAAAAATAAGGACAAGAACTGTCTCAGTCTGTATTTTATAAACTGTAAAGTACACTGAGAACACTATATAATTCATGATAACAAACAAAGAATTTTGCAAAATTAGCAGAAACATGGCTTCTTTAAAAAATGGGGCATATCAGAGGCTGATATAAGCAGAGCAGCAGCATTCAGCATCAGTGTAATTCTACTGCTTTAAAAACAAAACCAAAAGAACCTCCAAAACCCAAGACTCTGTTAATAGAAATGCAATTATTTTGCTCAAATTTTCCTTTGCCTACTCCCCTTCTCATATATATAGACAGCTAAGGCAGGGGATAACTGAATCAACACATAAGTGTATGTATTCTAGACAATAACCAAAAGCAGACACCAGAACATGACTTCATGACTCATTACACAAATAAAAGGGAAAAAAAAATGTCAGAAAGACACACTGGTTCTTTCAAATAACTTGGTTATTTGAAACTGGTTCCAGGACAGCAACTTTCTGAGTTTATTTCAGATTTGATGGTCTGGCCAATAATTACTTCTAGTGTCCTATACTTACTACAGTTAGATGCAGAAGAATAGGAAAATTACAATTGTATGTAATTTACAGTGGAATAGTTTTGGCTAATAAATTCATCACCTCCCCAGAAAGCAAACAAACAAACAAACAAAAACAAACAAAAAACTGAATGTGGTTCAGCAGTGATGATACACAGGGTGATGCATTGATGACATACATCTCCTGCAGCCAAGAAAACCCTTGGCACACATCAAAGACCAAGCTTTAGGAACAACAACAGCTTTCTATAGCTGGGTTTGAGAAACCAACTGTTAGGAAATATTTTTGGCAACTTAAAGTTTCTTAAAACAAGCTGATGAACTTTCAAAATATAATAATAAGATCATATGGCCACTTAAAAATATCTACCCTGCCTGCTGCATAATCCTGGAACTTGGGATGGTCAATGCTGTCAGTCAGTGTGGGTTCTGCAATCACTGAATAGCAGTAAATATGGCATTATCTTGTAAAAACCTGCTATTAATCTGTTTTTCTTCTCCATTCATTCTGGACTGTCTGATCTCCTCCCTCCAGATGCTGTTGGCTCCCTGATAACTTCCTTCCCTTGCCTTCTCTTCTCTGTCATTTCAGACTACTGTGATGTTCTTGTGTATTACAACATCTTGGCAGGCTCACTAATCTTTCTCTTACTTATCAGTTATTATCCATGGTTTCCATTGAAACTTCAAGGGCATTTTAAAATAATGGAAATAACCTGACATGTATTTGTAAGCTCAAAGTAAATAAGCCCAAACAATGAGATCAAGTGGTAAATGATGTGCTAATGCTGGTTAACATCAAAAGAGAGATAAGTTCAGTTATGCACAACATCATGGCTGAAAACTGCTGTTTAGGATAACCTCTTCTGAACTAGAAGAAACATGCATGGGATTCCACACTAACCCTGTGCAGTGGAATAACCAGATTTCCAAGGTCTGCATATGCAGCTGGTTGTGCTTCCAAATTCTTACCTACTATTCACCCTACTGAAAGATTCACTTGCTGCCTAGGTCCACATTTCAAAGGTCTCCTCAGACAGCTCTCAGGCACTTCTATCCAGCCCCTTCTAAAGCTTAAAGTTAAAAAAATGACCATGCTAATTCTCATTCCCTTCTCACTCCCTGTTGGAGTTCGAGGTCTTTGATCCTATCTTGGACAGAAGGATAGGCAAACCCTTAATTCTGTTGCACACCTCTCCAGCTTCTTACTAATTATATGCGGAAATATATGTTGTAAAGTGCAAAGCCTCCATATAGTACCTTTTGCCAGATAATTGGGAATCTATTGGCTATCAAAAACTTAGCTTCTTCTTATCACCACTAGTGCAAAAGACTGTGTATTTTTTCAAAAATTCTCAGTGCAAGTTTTCAAGCTCTTCCTGCAACTGCAAAAGAGTAATTCAGTCTCTGCCTTCAGTGCTATGGAATTGAAAGGACTTTACAGTCCCGCAGCTTATCAATGGAAGTCTTTCCACTGCTTGCAAAGGTCTCAGACTCAAACTGAAGGCGGAATCTTTAGAGACTATTATATGAGATGCAGAGTTCCTGCCAAAACACAAAGGTATGGAGTACTTGCCAGAGTTTTAAAAAAACCCACAGTGCTCTGATCCATTTACGTAGAACTTGCCAGACACGTTCTTCATGCAAACTTGCAAATAAAAAGAACACATTGCACACATAACTCAACCCCTTTTATATCTGTATGGGCTACAACTGCAGTAGGATTCTCTTACAGTGTTGGCTGCTACTTGCTGAAAGGTAAAAGAAGGAAAAGTGTGAGGGAGGTAAAGAGATGAGCAGCTAAAGCAGGTCAAAAAGGGAGGGGAAGTCAAGTGTGCCATGGAATCACTGTGACTGACTCATTGCTTCACCCTGTGGTGAGGGAATGAGCTCTGGGAATGGAATGGATCCTGAGAAGGGATTTCCTCTCCATTTGTTCCCCAAGCAGGGCCTTCCTCCTGCCACTGAAGATACATGTGCAGTGTAAGTTGGGATACAGCCCTGAGGCCATTCAGCCTAATTTATGCTTAAGCAGCAGGAAGACTCTGCATTGTATAAGCAATAAACAAGAACAGAGGGTCTGGGGTCCTTCTCCTGGAAGATTCTGAAATATTGAGTGCAATTTCCTGCTGTTTAGGAGATTTTAAGATAGCTCCAAAGAAAGATTTTATATAAAATGAAGCAAAACAAAAAAAATAATCCTATAAACTTATCTAGCATTTAGCTTTAACTTGCCAGAGGCACATTAAGTTTTATTAAAATATCAAAAAAGAGGAGCCAAAGTCAACAAAAACAGAGTGGGTTCTCCTGTCTTCTAGCCAAATCCCCTAGATCCTGTAGGGTGTTCATCTCCCCTTTAAGCACAGGTCTCCCAAGTTCTTCCTCTTCCTCAATCCTGCTCCTAACATTCATGTTCACATGCACTTTACTGCAACATTTTGGCACATAACTTTCTTTGCTATATGAATATTTGGACTTTCTGCTTTTTCTAAGATTCTGTCTTCTTCCACAAATCATTCCTCTTTCTTCCCTGCCTCTTGTCTGCACTGTTTTCCATAAGTCATAATTCTCCTTGTGGTTTTCTCCTCCCACCACCTACAGTCTTCCACCCAAACTACTCTTCCTCCATTTTCTTCTGTCAATTACTCCTCTTCATATAGGCTTTTCTCTAACAAAGCTTTGTGTTGTTTCCTACACCTCCCCAAAAGAGCAATATTACCTTCCCTCCTCCAAAGGGCTCCCTAGCGCAACCTGGGGACGTCTCACCAGGACAACCTGATGTTCCTCAGCCCAGTAACTACTACGCTGCAGAGCTTGGTTAAAACTTGCTTGTGTCTCAGTGTAACGTGGGCTTGGCTACTCCACCAGACTGCAGCCCAAAGACCAGGACCCCAAACCTAGCCAAACCATGGGTTTCTAACCCATGTCTTGCATTCCTACGCTCCCGATAACGTACATGCACTGCAAATGGCAATAAATCCATCAGTTCAGTGCTCTGCGTTTCTACACAAGGCAGTGTCGAGCTGGAAATACACACTGGCTCGTGCCAATAGCTAATGGGATATTATAAGCTTCTTCAAGCCGTCTTCAGTAACTGCTTTGTTCCTGGCAAGAGGCAGCTGCATCCGAGATAAATGGCAGTGAATATGACCCAGCGATAAATACTTCCCCTCATCCCTGCTCACAGATTATTTACCTAAGGTACTCTATACATGGTCTCCAGTGTACTAACTCTTTTTTGTAAGGGATACAGTATTTAACAAGAAAAAAAAAATCTAAAACAAGGAGAAAGCAGCAATTTGGCTGATATATAATGCACATTAACTTCCTCTGGTGCTGAGCTGTTGCTGGGGGGTGGAGGGGGGTGTAGGGAAGGACGGAGAGGTTGGTAAGAATAGAAAGTTATTAGGTCCACACTTTATACTGATTTCAGCACTTCAAAGACCACTGGATGTTTGCTATTTAACATAATCTTGTAACCTTTCAGATCGCAAGAGTCTGGTTTCAGGACGGCAATACATAAGTTGTAAGATCCAAATATACTACTTTAGATGTGGGTCACAGCAACAGCAGTCAATTAAAATCAAATGCCTCAGGTGATATCTGTAATAGAGACATCCTGTGGCAGCCCACAGCCACAAATCCTGCTTCCTGGCATTTTCTTCCGTGGCACTGGAGATGGCACTTTTTGGCAAAAAAAAAAAGAGGAAGGCCCCTGTGCTGCCAATTATAGGGAGGTCAGTCTGGAGTAGTTCTGCTGCAGTCAGTGTAAATCGCCTCAGATTTGCGCTGCAGAGATTTGGCCCAAATCTATAGTAGCTCACTCTAAACGTATTCCCTAACTGAAAAACAAGACAAAACACTGTCTGAATTGAAAGTATTTGAACAACCGACTGTGGTTTAAATTTAAATCTGACTCATAATCGGGTAATATGTTCCACAGCATCTTCCTCCTCATACCTCCAAGCAGGGAGAGAGGCCCTTAAAGAAACGGGGGTTACCATTGACTGAAGGTTAGACAGTTCTTCCTAGACCCTGGGCAAGCTCCATGAGAGCCCTCGGCATGAACCAGGCCCTCCTGACGTGGAAAGACCAAAGGTCTGCTCCTGCTTACTTCAAACTTTTCATGGCAATCCAATGTTCCCCCCAAGCTTTAACCTGGCGTTGTGTGTTTGCTCCAACCCTGCCCTCTGGAAAATCCCATGGTAGGTCCCCCCACATCCACAGCCTCTCAGGTGCTCCCGCCCACGGCAGCCTCGGATAACGACGACCATAAAAACCAGTGCTTCGGCTGCTTTTTTCATGATGCTTTATGATGTGTTAACAAAACATGGCACTGCTTCCATAGGAAGTAATTATTACTTGTTATTGTTTGACCGTCTGTACATAATAAAAATACCTTAAAACCAATACCACAATGCTCTCTGAACACTGGCTTTTCACCCTGTGAGGGTTTCTAGTCCTCCAGCTTTGTGGTGGTGCCTCTTTATTTTTTGGAATGTTTATTCATAAAAGACAAGCTTTTTTTTGAAGGGTGCGGGGACTTTATTCATAAATACAGAAGCACCTTAATAAAAGAAAGATGTGATAAAGTCTTCAAAGCAGGCAAGAAAACTGATGAACAAAGACATTCCCATAACAACTGCGCTTTATCTGATCAAATTCCAATAAAGCCTGCATTTGGCATAAATCTTTAAAAACATAGCAAGGGCCACTGGAGGATGCTAAAACTTGTTTATTTAAATACTATTCCTCCTCCCTCTCTCAAAAGTGCTTTATCCTCTTAATATTTTCTGAAGTCTCAGTGCACGCTGAGAAGTGCATGCAGAGAATGGAGCACAGTGGAAGGCCAGGAGAAGCGCAGGAGAGCACTCACTGCATCTCAGTTCACACCACTTCCTTCCTTCCTTCCTTCCTTCTTCCTTCCCTCCCTCCCTCCAGCTTCCTACCCTCTTACATGCTGATGACCAGCAGCACTACCAGCAGATTAACCCCCACTTCAGGGCAGAAGCAACAACAGAAAAGACAGTGCCTTTAAAGAATTTAACTCACTAAGAAACAGAAGCTTTTATACTAGCCTTATAAAAGAAACTTAATTCCTACATCTGTGAGTTTTATTATTTTCCATCCTAAGACCACTTAGTATGTGCACTGCACTTCCCATCTGCACGGGAACACACAGATGTCACTGACTAATCCTAAAATACCACAAGAAGTACTCTGGGTGAAAAAAGACATTAAAGAAACTGTTTCTGCTCTCGGGGATTACCACTTGCCCACTGGCTTCGTGGCTGCATCCAGTGCACAGGCATGAGAATTCATTTCTGGGACCGACCTCCCAGAGAAACCCAAGGGGCAGCAGACCTGGCAAAGACTCTCTCCCAGCATAGATATGGTGGGGTGCTCTCTGCTCCAACCCTGCCTCTGAAGCGGGAACAGGGACCTGCTGCTGCGTGCCGGGGCCAGGAGTGAGGGGCCAAGGTCCTCCCTGGCCACGCCAAGCAGCCCCAGACTGCCTTCCCAGAGTCAGTGCAAACGAGGGCTGCAGGAAAACACAAAGTCCTTTTCTGATGTGGTTTGGAAAAGGGAGCCAAGTACAGCCTGAGGAAAGCTTAGCCAAA
This sequence comes from Gallinago jamesoni, assembly GCA_025769975.1. Taxonomy (NCBI): domain Eukaryota; kingdom Metazoa; phylum Chordata; class Aves; order Charadriiformes; family Scolopacidae; genus Gallinago; species Gallinago jamesoni. The sequence goes on from JAOQGH010000023.1 coordinate 20,832,764, forward strand.
AAGGTGCAGTCTTGCGTTTCTTTTTTTCATTTTAAGGGGTAGATCTGCAAGGTCAGAGGATCACATAAAGAAAGTATCAGGGGGAGAAAAAAATATTTATATTCCGCTTGATTATTTTTTCCATTTACCCTGCACATCTGTCTCTTGCTGCTTCTAAAATAGTCCTTCAGAGTAATATTGTACCTCCTGTACCAGTGGTATATATACTACTACTAAAATGCCACTGGACTAAATCAGAGAGCTCTTGGAGAGCAGTTAGGGGACTTGCATGTGTTGTGGCCACTTTCCCAGTGAACAACAAGAGAGCTCTAATTCTATCCAGAATACTTCTACCCCTCTCTTCCTGCTTGACTGAGAAAGATGGGAACAACCGTTCCCTGAAACTGCAGGTATGAGAGGAATTTCAAAAACCTTCATCAAAAAGATCTTCTCAACAAAGCAAAACACTAGGCAACCCAAAACTTGGTAGGAGGAAAAAAACCCACCCTAATAATTAAATGCTGCTTATGCCTGACGAAAAACCACATTGTTCCTTCTGGGCACAACAGCCCTGGCAAGCACAGCACATATCTCACGAGAGAGGAAGCAGTGCTTATGCACGGAGGAGGAGCAGAGGCTGCACATGCCAGCTCCACCAGCAATCTCTTCTGCAAGGCTTGCTCTCCATGTGTGGCTGTTCATGCTGGAAGCAAAGACACCTGAGTAAGTCTTCAGTCCTTACAGAACATATTTGCCTCTCCCGCTTCTACAGAAATGAGCATCTTCCTCATTCTCTCTGTTTACCTCCTACGTTTGTACCTTCCTTCACTGCTAGACACCCCTATCTGCACTATCAATCTATCATTATGCAGCCCTGAAGCTCCTCTAGCATCACTGGGACCAATGCCTCCCACACATTCCTTCCTCACCTTCGGCTCCTTAGATTTTCTTCCTTCTAATCTCTAAAATTTATATTCTAAGTTTTAGGATGTTTTCTGTAGCACTGTCCTACAATACATCATAAAATAGCTCAAGTTGGAAGGGATCCTAAAGGATCACGCATCCCTCCTCTTCAATTTCTCCCTGCTTTTGCTTTTCTTGCTAAACACTGCTTGCTAACCTCATGCCTTGTGATGGAGATTAGACGCAGCAGTATTTAGGGAACCTGATGCTCCTGCAGTAGAGCCACTGGCAAGGAACCCATGCAGTTCAGACTGGCCATCACAGAGATGGCCAGAGATAATAACCTCCATACAAGGTTCTGGGAAGAGCTGCATAAAAGATTGCAAGATATAAATATGACCAAAGAGGGGGAAAAACAACCAGCAGAAGGCGGCTACAGGAGCTTGGTAAAGTCAAGCAGAGAGATGAACTAACAAGCAGCTGTTATCATTTTAATAGGTGCTCTGCAAGGGAAACGCTCCACAGCCAGCTCGCCTCTCTACAGGCAAAGGAGCACAGTAACATGCCTAAAACATACCTGGCACAAACACACGGCTCAGAGCTCCCTGCCTTTGGCTTGCCTGTTACTTGGTGAAGAAAAGACCTAAGCCTACAATAACCTGCACTCATTACTCACCTAACACTTCACTCAGTATGCCCCACCCAGCTTAAAAAAGAAACTGCCTTATTCACCAGCTCAATATTTATCTAAACGACCCAAGTACCTGCCCTGGATGCAGGTGTCAGTCATTTCCATGGGCACAGGCTTGCCAGAGTCAGGCTCTCTCAAATAAGCTCCAGCTGTTTCTCATCAAAAGGCGAAATCCCAGCCAAGCAAAGGCCCTTTCTTCCCTACCTCTGCTGAACCCTTTGTATCCCATGTTCCTCAAACATGGAAAGGCAGTGAATTGAGCTCAGGCAACCACAGGCGTACTCCTTTCAGGTGGCTGACTAACAGCTCTCTGAAGTAGAACAACAGAAAGCCCAGAGATGCCATCAACTCCTTTTAGGATGTCTGAATGGTGAGGTCAAGCCAGAACGTACAATCGTTTCAGCAGGCTGGTGGGGCAGCGTCACAGGGGCTCCGGGTGTAATTCTCTGTGTCGGCTGTTACATACAGACAACACCCACGGCTCTTGCTAAAAACTCCTAGCTTTCTTTTTCAACAAATGACACATTATTCATTTGTCCTTGGGAAGGCAGGCAGCCAGGTCAAGGTCATGAAGGCAAGCACCCAGTGACCACCTGTGGAACCTTAACCACTTTCAACTAGAAATAGCGCTTCTCCTATGTTTAAACAACGTCTAAGCTGTCCAGCGTGCCTTTTCCTGCTGCCAGCCTCTAAGGCTGGCTTACCCTGTCACTTGGGCAAGCACGTGAACCCAAACTCCCTCCTCTCTGCTCCAACTTTGGCTTGCATTTGACCAGAGCAGGCAGGAAAAGGTGAGGAGGCAGGAAAGTGAGGGAGAAGACTAAGTCACATTTGCAAACACTGGGTCTGACCGGGACTTCATGGCGCTGCCAAGACAGGGCAGTGCTCAGGCACAGCCAATGAGGGCAGCAAGAACAGACCCAGAGAGGGGCTCAATACAACTTTCACAAGCTGGTATCCTGTCTGGCAGGGTTTTCAGCAGAACAAGTCCCGGGTTGCTGGAGTAATGATGAGTTTTACTCAGTATAGAACTTCTGGGAGCTGAGCCCCTTTTGGTTGCTGTGTTTCTCAGCAAAATGTACTATGCTTTAGATGAAATGTGCTCTAGACAATATTTGCCCAATTGCACAGATTCAGTGTAAGTGACTTCAATATCTCTGACGTTTTTAAAGATTAAATGACATCAACCTTACCAACAATCAGGGTGGAGAGAGTAACAGGGTGATTTTCTTCCTCCCTCAGTCCCCGAAATGTCCAGTCCCCTGCCTCAACTGCTGGGCCACTACACAGAAGCCAGGTCTGAAACTGCTAAGCTTTGAAACTCAGTGATTACCAATGCCGTTTCTGTGAGGAACGGTTAACAGGCTTCTCCCGAACACAGGACAGAGAGGGAAGCTTGACTTCTGTGTAAACTACCATACAGGCCAGGTGTTGGGAGACAGAAATCCTGGAGATGACTTCTTTGATTTCATGTTCTGTCAGTTATCATTATACGCTGAAACTTTCAAGTTCTGAGGCACAATTACTAGAAGAAGTTTGCACATTTCGGCTTCATATGATTTTGAATAGCCCTTTCTAGGAAAGGCACAGGAAATAACAGGGTACTTTGGAAAGATGAGACTCAACCGCTTCTCCCTGTGGTGTGTTCTACCAGCTAGACAGGTACAAGGGGGGGTTTGCTGCAGAAAGATGGGGAGCTGTTGTATGCGAGGTGCCACCGTACCTGGTACAGCTCTATCCGCTGCTCCGAGACCCGTGCCTTCGAGTTCTGCAGGCGGAAGACCCTGAACTCAGCCTTCACCAAGTTGGAGGCATTCTTCTCCATCGCTGAGACATCAAATCTGACGATTCGGAAGTAAAGACTGTAGTAGCTCGGTGGGATGGCATCTGCAAGAAAGCAGTGTGATTTTATTAATTTTTTTTTAATGATAAAATACGTTGTTCCTTCAAACAGTGTAACACAAGACAGCCTAAGTAAGGAAAATAACCATAGCATGATTCAGTTTCTAATGCCAATTTAATATTATTAACAATTCAATAAAAAAAACCCTAAACCAACCCACCCCACATGTGTTTCATTATAGGAATACCATATCAATACAGATTAACAAATATTTCGAACTCTATTTCAGGTCATGCATTTAAATGTCCCCTCTTTCAACATACTGGTGGAAAATCCTGTATGCTTATAAACTGGGAAAAAAATCATAGCAGTTGGTATCTGGTAAATGCCTTTAAACTCGCATAGAGTTCACAGGGATCCACTAAGATGACAAGTAACCACAACTCCTCTGATCTGTATGTTCTCTGAAGCCCATTTCCCCCCAAAATATGGAGCATAAATTAACCAGCTTCAGATTTCGTTTCATATTTATTAAGGGATTTTATTGGAACAAAATATTCATTCTGATTAAAGTGACAAGGGCTGGAAGAGAATGAAGAAAGGGATGGAAAAGGCAAGCAGACCTTATAAAGAGAATTACATTAATTTTTATGTAACACCTAATTCTTCATAGATACAGAAAATGCAAGTTATCATTTCTATGTAAAGAGATGGGAGAAGCCAAGTCCAGTACACTTACCTTTACTTCCAACTACTAATGATTAAAGGCAGTTAGAATAAATCCTTAATAATATTTATTCATATCTATAAGACATATTAATAGCTTAAAGACCTTCTTCCAAATATTTAGTGTTTCTGAACTGGTTGTTATTACCAGAACAATGCAGCAGCTTCTGGCTACACAAGGCAACACCACTCACAGTTATATATTTAATAACTGAAATATATTTAACAACTGATTTGTTGTAGTCATTTGAATAATTCTAAGATCAAACTGACTACAGAATAAATACAAAGTACAAGTCACTCACATGAGGAACAAAGCAAATTTATTCTGTCTTGCAAAATTTGCAAACACACTTCCTCTACAGAATTGGGCCAAAATCTCTTTTTTGAATGATCAGAGGCAAAACCTCCTAAAATAATCCTAGCCATGAGAAAAATCTTTGACAATAAAGAAATAATCTTGGCCTCAACTGTAGACACACTATAAGTGAGAGATGACAAGTTGTCAAAATACTTAAAAAAAACCCTCTAAAAGAGTATTTCCCGAAGCAGACCCTCAGTATGGTCAAATGGATGAGAGGTATAAATACAAACAGGAAGCTCCCAGGCTTCCTGTTGATCCTATTTAATTAAAGAAGAAAAAAAAGGGTTCTTATATTTTTACATCTGCATTGCTTGAAAATAAACCCAAAAGCATCATGATCCGTGTTCCTGCCTACGAGGCTTATTGACAGAAACCTGCTACAGTCTTACAGTGGGAACTCGAAGAAAAACAGATTAAAACCACCCCCCGCTCCAGAACCACTCCTCTCTGCCATGAGCAACACATTTAGTGCTGGTCTCTCTCAAAAAAACAAAAGAAGGTCTTCTGAGAAACAAATAACTTTATGCAACGATGATCTTAATTTCAATACATTTTGCAAATTTTTTTAGAAGCTATGTGGATCAGAGATTATACCCTCGTTTAAGAGAGAAATGATCTCTTCAATTTATTTTTCTGCTATCGGAAACTCCGAGACTACTACTTGTTCTTCAGCCAAACCTAATCCTACTAGGAATATAATTTGGCATAATAATATGTATATATAAGATTGATGCTTCTAGGATGAGTTGTAAGGTGTCCTTCCCTGTCATTTATTTGAGTCACCAACCTACCATTTCATTCCCTGTGGACAAGCCCAACTAGCAGCCAGCCACTTACCCTGGCACAGACAAACCCTGGCCATCTTGACTTTATTTCAGATTGAAAATTCCTATTTAACTGTCAGTTTGATTTATATATAGCTTCTAACTTATTTCTAGAACTTTCTTGTGCTATATTTGTAGTCTTTCTTTTCAGTGTCTATATTTTAGATACTGTATATTACAAATATATGAATATGCATCTGAATGGATTTTCCTGAACCATCTCTTCATTTACATTTTTTGTTTCTTTCCCATATAAAGAAGGTGGACAGAGAAGGAATACTCTAAGAGTTCATGGTTTTGTGTTTGCCTATGTGCACTCCTATACACAGCAAATGAACATTTATTTTCCAGTGGAAGGCAGGCGTGGGACACCCACCATGAATAAGAATGAATTCTTGTCTTACAGAAGTTTCATCTCTCATGTAAGATAGTTTTATATCTTGCAAAAAACTGAAAAGAAATTTGATTATTTTTTATTCATGACAGTAGCCATGGGAAGTCAATTCAGGAAAAGGCATTATTCATATACAGCTGAAAAAAAATAGGTTTTTTTACTAGCTGGAACCCTTCCTCTGAAGAAGAATGGCTGACTACAGAATTGGACTTTATGTGAAAATTAATCAACTTTAAGACAGAGTTGAGACTTGCAACTCTTTAAGGCAATGGAAAGAACCCTATGGAGTCTACAAGGTTTTGGATTAGCCTTTAAGTGGTCTCAGATGCTGTAATTTATCTCTCTTTGTGACTCCACCTTAACCTGACAGTTGTATCAATTCTGACTCAGTTGGACACCTCTGGACTCCCCTCTGGTTTTGGCCCACTGACTCCAGTAGACACCAGACTGACTAACCAGGTTACCCTGTAAATGCCATTATCCTGCTGCAGACTAGGTTCCTTAAGTATTCTTTGAACCATTATCATTAATGAGTGGATTAAATCAGTATGTTTCCTGTAGCTAGGAAAACACAGATTTTTGTTTTGGAGAGAGGAATAGTAAATGCAGTGAAAGATTCTGTTTTTATCATCTTTACATTATTAATTAATGCAACCCTCAAAAACCTGAAGACTTCCACTTAACACAGTACAGTTGAGACGAATTATAAAGGACAGCTGGAGAAGGTGAAGGCAGCATTCCTTCTCCTCCTCCCTTTAACCTACTGGACACTAAGCATCACCAATTTAGTTTTTTTATTCTTTTTGTTTGTTTGGTTGTTTTTTTTCCTTGAACAAGCTGAAACGTCATCAGCTGCTTTACACAGGACAGTCCAAACTTCCAGGTTAAAACATACTCAGGTCTGCTAGCGTTGAAGTGCATAAGGACACTGTGGTTTCGGTACTTCTTACTGATTTTGTTCAATGTCCAGCTTCCTCTAAGCTCCTGTACCAGTAACTAGGACAGAAAGTGGCCCTGCTCTGACAGACCAGAAAAGTACCGAGGGGAAGGGTGCAGGAGACCTAGCCCAATGCTGCTCCAGGTTGGAGCACCATCAACAGGAGAGACTGAACATGTCCTCCAACTGACCATCCAAACCAGCACGTAGACCCTCAGGCATTGCTCCTGAAAGGACAGCAAGATGCAGTCGAGCTCCCTTAAACCAAAAGTGGGAATAGAAGGAGTTTGCTGGAGATACTCCCCAAATCAGGAATCTTCTGCATGAAGGATGACACTTTGCCTTCCAGAGTTGCATTTGATGAACTAAACCCTGCATTTCCACAGCTTTCCTCACAAGTACTGCGTGTACTGACATTTCAGGAGAAACAAAACACTCCATTTGACACAGCTCTTCTGAGATCTGGGCTTTCATTCTGGCAAGGAGGAAGACCTAAATTCAATTGTATCCAAATGAGGCTATTTTTCCCCTCTGAATTTTCATTTCTGCTATTGAAACAAAAAAATCAACTATGTGCACAGTCCAAATTAGGAAATATAAACAACTTTTCTTTCCTCATTGGAAGGGGCTAGACAGGCCATCTTCACACATACACCCACACTGGAAAGGCTGAGAGCTTCAATCTAATCCTTCCATCAAGGGCTTGTAATAAATGCTCCAAAGATTTATTTTCATTCCCTTTGTGTTTATTAAACTTTGGAGGGTTTCTTTTCCTTTTTCTTCCCTTTCTGGTGCCTTGCCCATTCTTTATTACGGCAACTACAAAACATGGAGTGCCCTTTTCTTCTCGCCCTCTTTTTTTTCTTCTTCTTCTTTTTTTCCCTTTTCCTCTCCTCGTCTTTCTCACTGCAGTACATGAATGACTGTGTAGTAGGCTTTGAAGCAGCACACACAAATATTTATAAGAGTAGCTTGATTGTTATTAAATGCAGTTGTTATGCTTTCCACGCTCTGGCAAGCTTCCCTAACCCCTCTAACTATCAGGACCATTTAGGCTGTTGAAATTTCAGCTCACTGATAGCAGATCGTCCTTTTATTTATTTTTTTTTGTTGTTAACAAGCAGCATAATGTGACAGCATTTCTCCCCCTGTGTGAATTTTACTCTCTGCTCAACATACGGGTCCCCGCCAGGAGCCGGGTCAGGCTGCTTTTAAGGACGCCCAGACGTGGTAAGGGAAGCAGCATGTGCAATGCTGCTGGAAGGACGGGCAGCTCGTCAGCTCTACCAGAACACCCTTCCAGCAGGGTCCCATCCTTCCTGTCAGGCACACTCAGGTCACACACAGATCCTTTCCCCTTTTCCAGGGAAAGTCTCTACAAGAAATTAGAAACTTGTTTAATGCATCTGGGCTCCTAAAGCCCATGGATAATTACCCTGCTCACCCCTCCTGACCCTGACGTGACTGCAGAACCCTGCTGGAAACTGCCTCTCTGCAATGAAAGGGTATATATAAATACAGCGAAGAAAAATACAGAGGCCTACAGGTTATATTTGGGAACTGGGATTGGCCCTCAGAGGCAAATCAGTTGTACATCGGTTTTCCATTAGCTCTGAAACTCTATCCTGCTGTGACACTGAGCTAATCAGTGCTTTTAGACAGAAACACTTGTGCCACTCTCTGCTCAGATGCCACTTCCAGTCTCTTGCCGCAAGGCTTCCAAGTCAGACGGTACAAAAGCAGTGTAAGAGACTTACTCCAATGTTCCAGTTTTTACCTACCAAGCTGCCAATGAGCTATTACCTGTATCTGCCATCAGCCACTTGCTGTTGAAGAGGGACATTGCACTGAAAATCAGAAACAGGGGATAAGGCTTTCAGCAGAGGCCCAATGGCTCTGGAGAAGCTTTTCTCACAGAAGAGGGTATGTGTGCACCTACAGTGCAATGTAAGACATGATGTCTGCTACTGCACCTGTTTTTTGTGAAGAACCCATGCCAGAAACCAGCAGCAAGGAATCTTCCACTGAATGATCCCTAGATACATAATTTACCCAGTGCAAAGGGGCACGGATGGTTCACAATTCCAAATTCCCTGATAACTTCAGTCTTGGTATTTACCTAACACTTAACAAGAGAAACAGACAGGCATACATAAAGGAAGACAGAACTTTCTTCATCAGAAAGAGAATAGGTTAAGGATCCAACTGCTGGACAACCCTTTTGAGAATTAGAACAACTAAAGACTGAAATCAGAAAATCCTTCCCCCTTTTACCATCAATTCTGACCCCTGAACCTGTCCCTGCAGTCACCTGGTAAAGCCTCAATAAAGCTTTAATAAGACTGGAGGGTCCTGAGGTGATTGATCTTGGAGAAAACCAAAAGAAACAAAACCTCACTCCTACAGAGACTCCTGCTGCAGCTCTTTAAACATAACTTTCTTTCCAGTCACACTAATAGAAGCCAATCCTGAGTTTTCTTATTTCAAGTAACTACTTCTTGCATTGATTAACTTTTTCTTTCTTTGCAATGACAACACACTGAGCTCCTGATATGTAGCAGGGAATCCATGTATGTAATTATTATGCCATAAACTGGCTATGAAACTCAATAAATGTCACTAGCAGATGCTATAGAGCGCTCAGAGCAAAGACACTTGGTAGTGCTCACATAGCGCAAACGCATGGTTTATGATTTCTGCCTACACTCTCTGTCAAGCTCTATGTGTCTAAAAATATACACCAGAGAAGGTCTAGGTAGGCATGGATTTAGAAAATAATAATTACCTAGTTACCAGATTTTGTGACATATTTTCTGCTGTTAAACCACTTGCTATTCCTCTTTTAAAACATGCTAAGATCTATGACAACACATTAAAAGCAAAAAAACCAACCCAGGACGTTCTCCAGATTGAAGAGATAGGTACAATGACGCAAAAAAAGGAATTTTCTGATGATGTGTTTATGAAATTATGTGCTCCTTACTTAAAAACTGACAAAGGCCACCTGGTTCTGCTGCTTCTTCCTCATTGCTTCACCAAGCCTGAATTAAAAGATCACCAGCCAAAGCTGTGACCTCAATAGCACAGTGATCTGGTAGTTTGGTTTCCAGCTACCCAAATACTTAATTCCTTCAAGGTACTGCTATTGCTCTGCAGTTTGATGGACTTTGACACTGCTACATAATTGTCTTTTGTACTCTTGATTTCTGAAATGGTGAAAAACATCAAAAACATTTTGGGTCAAAGTGCAAGTAGCATAGTAAGGACACTGAGACAAGATAATTAGCCACTGGAGAATCATAGAGTAAGTTAAAGTTTATGTTAAGGTCTCACGAAGATAAATAGTAAAATAAAACTCTAATTACTGGTTGTGTTGTAGCAGAGCTTCTGCATGGGATTCTTGGTATAAAACAGGTTAAAGTCATGCTTTGTAGGTCATTTTAAAGATACAAAGAGAAGGCATCTTATTACATACTCCCTACTTTGTGTCACTTCATCTCTACTAGCACATTGGAGCTGGATATGAGTCCTACAGTGGGCATCAAACCCTGCCAAGAAAAGTTACCATCGCTGTTTTAAGGCTGTAACAATATAACCCGTTTTAAAACTTTTTTTTTTTTTGGTAATTGTTCTCCCTGGGCTGGGCCAAATCATGTTGCAAGTTCAACCTCAACTGTATTTACATGCTGCAGCTGAAACTGACTTTAGATGGTCCTTAATTTGGTCTTGAGATCATTGTAAGGGCTGTCATTTTCCAATATCACTGAACTGTCCTATTTGAGGGAATCTTAACAGCCAGAAAGCCCACATTTAAATCCTTTCTTCCCTTGGACTTTCTGCCATCCTTTTTCAACTATTCCCATGAACCTACTAGTCTCTGCAGGCTCAGCCTGAAACACCGTTCAGCCTGAAAAAATCTATACTATCCACGCCAGCTAGAAAGAAGGAAGGCAAAATACCTATTTTGAACAATCTCCAATAGCTTCTTCTCTCCCCTCCTTCTATGGGGTACCATATGAAGAAAAACGGCTGGGCCAACATCACATGTGTTTGTTCGCTTTCTAAGAGGTGCAAGACCAATGGCCAAGAAGTCTGGGCTACGACTGACTCCCCAAATGAACCCTTCTTGAAAAGGTTCACAGCTATTCTATCACCCAAAAGGCAAAGTAAAACTTAATACCAAAGAGAAAAATTGCAGGAGCATTCTGCTTTATCTGACACGACAAAAAGCCTCCAAAAAAGTCCATGCACTCATTCTCCTGCAAATGACAGTGGTGTTGCAGCCTCACACACTCCGGCTGCAAGGGATGGAGAGTTAATGTGGGTGCAGGCTCTCGCAGAAAGACCCAACTTCTTTTCCCAGGCCATGCTATGAATGCTGATGTGCTGCAAGCAGAAAGGGATTAACCTCTTTAGCGCTTTAAGACAGACTAGAGCAGATTTTCAAGTGTTTAGCACCCAGTATTTTGAGGATTTTTTGTTGTTGCTGTTGGTTTTTTTAATTTTTCCAAATGTCCCTAGAATGAAGTTTCCCAACTGGATGTTTCTGGCCTGATTTTCAAAGGGCCTAACTGTTCTTGTGGTCTTTTGAAAACCAATTTTGGGTTTTGGCACTGAAATAGAGCTGGATCTGTCTTCGCCAGCTAGCCCCAGCTGTGGGTGCTGACACTTACAGAAAACCTTCACCTTATATCTTGCCTTCTCCTTAGCTCACCTTTCCCAAAAAAATAAAGCACAAGTTCCCTGTCAGTATCGGTGAGCTGGACTGTAGGCAAATATATAGAAAATCATAATGATAAAAATATTCAAAAACATATATGAAGGATTAGAGGCAAAGCCACTGGGTTACACAGAAAAAAAATAAATAAAATCTACCTACCAAAAAAGCAGGAAAGCCAGAAAAATCCCCTGTACGTCTTTCCTCTCCCTGATATCACATGTCACCTCCAGCCTTTATCTAACTGGTCTGTACAGCGCTGGTCCATTGGTCTGTGTGATCCGAGTGTCAGTGTGATCAGCTCCTGTGTTTTCCTTGACTGGACCATTAAAGAGCAAATACCCCACAAATGCAATGTACGGTGAGAGCAGAGGCAGCAAGAACTAACCGGTGTGTGTGAGCAAAACACAATCACGATGCACATAGAATAACCCTCTCCAGGCTTTAAGCACCGTGGTATATGGCCTGAGCAATGCTGGGCTGACCTTCTCTCGACACTTCCTCTCTCTCCCACCACTGCTCATTTGCAAAGAAGATTAGAAAATCTGAAAGCATTTTGGGAATGGGAAAAAAACACTTAGGAAAAGCATACGTAGTCCTTCCAGACAAGCCACAATTTATTTTGGAGGAAATCAGTCGCCTGTGCAGGCTGTCCTGAACAAAAAGGAAATGTTCGTGGAATGGATAGGAGCACCCCTGAAAGTAAGGACTACCGACTGCATGCATGAGTTTACATCTTCAAATGTAAGCTAAGGTGAATCAGCACAGAGATTTCAAAAACTTCTGTTATTCTACTTTACAGCCATAAGGCAATCCTGAGACAATTACAAGCCACAATCCTGGTCCTTTATGAACTTTTCTATCCTTTGAGTGCATTCTATGGAATAAGACTGAATTCCTCTATGAAAGTGCATCTGTTGTCTGCAGTTCTGAAGAAAGTGAGAAGTGCCCAGAAGATTGCTTCTGCTATAAAACGAAGTTGAGTATTAACTTATGGAAGAGTCAGACTGAGCATTGAGCCTTGAATCATCCGCCTGAATCCAAACCTCTGAAGTTGGAGGGGGATCAAAAGCCAGTTGAAATTGCTGAAACCTCTGGCTAAAATGAAAGGGGAAACTGTCCGGTCTCTTTCAGGAAAACAAAAAGAAAACTCTGACCCAGGCAGACTTGGTGTGACCACTGCCAAATACTCCTATTCCTCAAAAAGGAGAGTAGAGTCCATCCCAGGGGATGGCCCCTCTCGGGACAAAGCAGCACATGTAGCACAGCCCCACGCCTGATCTTTCTCTCCCAGCAAAAAAGGCTATTTACCTACTAGCAAAAGCTGAAGTAGATGGAAACAGGGTAAACTAGCATCTTGCATGGCAACACCTGCGAGTACCCTCAGGTGCACGCCGCTCAGTGGGTGCTTTCTGCCTCTGCCTTTACAACTGCTTGAAAATGAATCTCCTGAAGAAAACTTCCCTCACATGAACTCACCAGACCCTCCTCTCTGCTTGCTTTTAAAGCTTTCCAGGCTGTTGGCTTGTTTTCCCTTGTCCATGCTGAAATGCAGGAGTTGGGTAATGCGGACAGCACATGAGAGCTATTTTCAGGTCTAAATTTTGAGCCATTGAGCAACGCTTAATTGGGGTAACCTAATTACTCGGCAGTATTCTGGAGGCAGCAAACGCTGATTTTCCATTCCAGACCACTTTCAGCACATACACATTTCCACATGCTATAGAAAGTCTGAAAGGTCTGACCTCAGTTCTTCTCTTCTCAAAGTCCTATTTACACATCATCTGTCATACAAAGGAGCCAAGAAGGAACGTAAACACAAACCATACTACTATCTTTGTTTCTCAAGAAAGAAGTCTTAATTTTGTGGCAGGTTAAAACATACAGGTTAAAAAAAAAAAAACGGCTCGCTCTCTCAAACATTTCCCCTTATAATCTCACCACCGCTTATAGAGCACTACAGTTTTAACAGTGAGAGAGAAAAAAAACCCTTGCCCCTGGGTCAGATGCCATGACTGGGCATTCCCGACAGCAGCTGATAGATACTTTCTTCTGGGAAGATGCACAAGCTAACAGGAAAGCTGCTGCGTCCATCAACAGGCATTAGAACAAGAGACAGAGTTACCAAAGCCTCTCCGAAACTTGAGTGAAGTTTTGGTCCCATTGAAGTCACTGACAAAACATTCCCATTACTTTCAAAAGGGCCAGGAATTTACCCCCACGCTTGCAAGCACAGAGAGGATTTTCAGCACAAGAAAACCATCTCCAGTCTCTCTGCCTCCTGTTCTCCATGAATTTAGTTTGCCAACAAAAGGTTCTTCAGCTTTCAGCAGTTATTTTGCGAACATTCAGAGAAGAACTCCTCCTTTCAAATCCCCATCAGGATCCTTTGAATGAAATCCCAGGTTATCACGTATCACCGCTGAAATCAATTATGTAAATAGATGTGTATTGTGTTTGGAAACTTCTCAGGTATGTACTTTGCTATTCTGCTTACACTGGAATGTAAGAAAAATGTCCTAGTGTCTTTCATCTCTCTCCATGAAGGGCTGCTCCTCTTTCAGCTAGGAATCATAAACAAGAATTGCAAGTACAATCGCCTATCTCCTCTGAAAAAAAAAGGAAAAGAAATAAGAAGAAAGGGAGGGCAAAAAGAAAAAACTCACTAGTGAACACAAACCCTTCTCAGTGGCAAAAGAAGACTCAACTTGCTGGCACTGTTCAGCTGAGTTTTTATGGCTACATTGACCTCAGAGACTTAAAACAGATCAGATTAACCTTCCACTGTTCACAAGACTGACCCAAGTTTTCCCTGTAACAAAGACTTTTTTCCTGTTTCATTTCCCAGCCTTCTTCTGGTTGCGTGCTATTGAAGTGATATCTTCAGAAGCAATTTGCAACTGGAGACCTCTCCACTGGCAGGCTGAAGAGGCAGACGTGACCCCAAGCCCGGCTGCATTACTTGTGTATCGTACTGCTGTACACAGAGACATGGGGATGCCCAGTGCAGTGCCTCAAAACCACTAAGCACTCATCATACCTGCAAAACCCAAGTAGCCTTGAATAATTTATCTAAGAAAAGATTTTCCCCTCTCTTCTCAGCAGCAGATTAGGTGTAAGGTTAGACGTATATGCCTGTGTTTGAGAGAGTGTATGTATGTTTATTAGTTTTTTTAAATCCTTCCTCTTCCTGGCACCTTTCCCATGAATTTCACTTGCGCTGACAGCCCAGCCAGCAGGATTGAAACTGGCTTCATGGTGTTATCTCAGTGCTAATTTACTAATGAGTTATATTCAAAAAATATATATTGTGCAGACATACTTTGAATCCATCAGACTCACCAAAACCAAAACTTCACTTCTATTATAAATGCATTCTCCCCGTCAGCACAGGAGAGGAGCTTGGCACGCTGGCACACTTCGCATCTCTCCCTCCTCCCAGCTCCAGGGTTTCTGAAGGCACCGAAGCCCAGGTGGCAGGTGGAACGGAGGCATCCTGCAGCCCTGGTGGGATGCTGTGCCCACCCATGGGCAGGAAACCCTGCACCCAAGGGTGCTGCCAAGTTGAGCAAAGAAAGCGGAGCTCCTCCAGCAGCACCAAAGGCGGAGAAGGCAGATGGCCCGCAGGGTTGGGACGCTCATGGGAGACACAGGACAGTGCCGCTGCAGGGACAACCTGGGTCAGGAGCCCCCAGACCTGGGGACCAGGGCAGTCTTTTTGGGACCCCAGAAGGCAGCTCCAGTGAGGAGGATCATGATTAAGCCTGATCCTTGGACAGAAGCACAGGCATACACTTTTAGTGCTAGAAATCAGGCAAGTATGTTTATAAGGCTAATCTCTCCAAGGAAACGGACTTTATTTTTAAGGTAAACTGTGGTTACCCATCATACGTCTTTAAAATTGGGCCATTCACTAAATGTCAGTTTGTTAGAGCCTGCACTCTGACAGCAAACACACTCAGCACGGGCTCTGACTTGCGCCATTAGTGCTGGGTGACTTGAGCTGTGTTTTAAGCCCGTGAATACGCATCTGCATTTTAATTTTCTGCGTAGAAGCACTTCTAATCGCAAGTATCACTATGAAATCCAAGAGGATGGCTGGAAATCCCTTGGATCTATCCTGAGGATTATACACTGCCATGGCAACGCAACACTATACAAAAAACTACTTTACAAAAAATGTACCACTGCAGAACAAAGCTGCGCTGAAGAGAAAAAAAAACACAACTGGAAAACATTTTGAATTATTTAAAGAACTAAGAAAACTTTCCCCAAATCCAATTTTCTCCAACAGTGTCACAACAACCACAAAGCCGTCATACATGACAAACTCAGTGGTGTTGAAATCAAGGAAATGGCAGCGAAAAGACATTCTCAGGGTATTTCACAATTCAGTTTAAGCTGTTCACACTGCTGTGTTTACGTGTCTCTCTACCTTAGCACAGAATAATCCAAATATCATTTCTCTTGTTTTCAAGTGAAATGTTTTATTTCCCCTCTTATTCATCTGCAGGGTGGTTCAACGAACTGGAAGTGAATGTATGCCAGATAAGTTGTAAAGTCAGTCTGAATATTTAGTAGAATAACAGGGCAAGAAGCCTACCACTGCTTCAGAGAAAGAGCATAGGCATTGGCTTTACTTTAAACAGAGTCCTGCTGAAATCATCCTATGAGCTTTCCTACACAGCCATGTGCTTAAGAGCTTTCCTGCCTCAGAGCAAGGGATAACAGGGTGAATCCAGTCCTCACGAAGCTCTTCAGACTGAGGAGAGCTCACAAGACCAAATCCTTCACACACTTCACACTTGCAATGTGATTTTTTGTTACTGCTTCCCCAATCTACCCAACCTGTGTTTTGGAGAGGGCTTCTCTGTGCACAGGAGCAACAACAATAGGTGTTAGCTCTCACGCCTATGCTGTTAGTGGCCTTTCAGTTCAAACTCCTGGTGAGAGACGAAAGCAAGCATCAACTTTCTGCAAGCATGCAGAGATTCACCTGCTAGACTAAGCTCATCTCATTCACCTCAAGCTGGCCATCTCACCTGGGACTCTCCCATCACTTCATTCCTTTAAACCACTTGGCCATTTCCCCTCTTCAATTAGTCCCTTAAATCGTTCCTTCCTCTTTAAGGTTACAGTTATTCCTTCATTAGAACATTTTATGGTGCCCTCTAAGGAGAATAAAATTAAATAAAACCCACCCCCACACAATTACACTGCTATGTTCTGTACAGTGGAATAATGTACAACTTGTAAGAAACAGAGGCAATGCACAGATTGATAATGAAGGTAACACCATCAAGTTTCACTCTATTCTGGAAGGGAAAGAGAGTAAAGTTGAATATAAAATCATAAAATATATGAAATTAAATAGGCTTCTGCAAATGAAAGTTGCCTGTGAAAATAGTTTCCAGGTCTATGGTTTTAATTACTACATAAATGAATGGAAAACAGGATTAAGGGACATGCACAATTGTTACACATCGTATTTGGAATTGTAGCATTTTTTTCAGCTACAATAGCATGAAGGAATAATCCAATAAAGTCCAACTGAACTGCATCCAGTTTCTCCCTGATATTTTGGTTTGGTAGACAAGAATCCAAAATCATTCTCCAGCAGCACTCACATGGGACCGAAACATGCAATATCAGAGTGATTTTACAAAACTTCCCTACTTCTTCTCAGGCTTTGTCTTTTATAATTTGCACAGATTAAAAATGTTTATGAGTTCCAGTCACTCAGTTTTGCTCATTTACCAGCTCTGTTTGTAAATAAGATCTCATGCACCGACTGAACCATGGACCACAACCTCCTCTAAAGAAGAAGTCCTCTGAATAAACAATGCCATCTAAGTACAAAAGTAAAGTGTGCACAGGAGCAAAAGTATTAAAACTGCTCTTGTGCCCTTATAAGAATCCATCCATGTTTGCAAACACAAAAGCTGGAGGCTTTTCATCCATGGCTAGAGTAGACCTTTCATTTCCCCCCCCTTCTTCTTCTATTTTTCTTTTACTACCATGCATGTTGATTTTAGCCCAAATAAACTGCCCAAGAGCGGCTGTTCTTTATGTGTGTTCATGTAAGTCAATTACCTAGGAAGAATTTAGCATGCTGTACCAGCTCATTCAAGCTTCTCTTCCTCGAGCTTAGAATCTCCCTAACCCTCCTCTCCTTTACAGGCCTGCTGTTCATCTCCAGCTGGACTGAAATACGGTAAATATTACACTTACAAGGTAACAGGTCTGGAATGTGAAGCATCTACAGCTCAGCAGAGTCTCTTCTTGGCATCTCAACGTATGTACATTGCTGCCTAGTGCCAAACAGTGTTAAACTGGCTTTATTCAATTCAAATGAAGATATTAAATCCCAGGACTGTGCAAACAATGTTGACCAATCAAAACCATAGTTAAGAGAAACGCCTTCCTAAGGGAAGAAACAAGTGCCACTTGCCTTTTCAGAGTCCCCGAAAAACGCAGTGTCTCAAATAAACCTTTCAATCTGGAATATATGTTTATATTTTTGTTATCATCCTTCATAAATGAAAGACAAGAGAAAGAAGAGAAATATTGGTTTGTCATGCTTTGTTCTCCGATAGGAGCCTTCCCTGTGACATTATTATCTGCACAACAGCAAGAACCAATGCATGCAAACCTCTGACATTTTAGAACAAGGTTTACAGAGTAGCACTGAGAGCCAGATGAAGCCCTTTCCTTGATGGCGAGTCTGGCACAGATTCGACTACTCCCCTGCTCGTACATTAGTCCTACCACTTAATAAATTAGGGAAGGCCAACTGAAGGCATCTGCTCAAAGCTCTCTTCCACAGCTACGAGGGCAGAAAATGATACATTTACCTGGCCCTTTCCTTGCACACAAAAGATACTGCTGATATTGAAGAACCAGAACAGAGTCATAAAGCAACAATTAAGTTCAAATTCTCTTTATAATCAAGCATTATGGAATAGCACTACACAGCATGGCTTGGGAAGGAAAACCCAAGCATTTCTGACCTGCTAACCTGGAGCTACATCTATACAGGCTCAATCTTGATGAATGCTAACTTCCAAGTGCTTTGTTCAGAAATGCAAGACCCCTTAAGATGGTAAGAGCTCTTCTGAATTTAATGTTTGCTCCTACTAACTTAACTACATGGATCAGATATGCTTCATGTCCAGCACAGTGGAAGACACAGGATTCTCAGCTTAAAAACTTCTCTCCCATGTGAATGGAATGGCTGGCAATGCCTACATACCAACATGTATTTAGCTCTGAATGGTACAGCTGGCTACACTGTAAAGTCTTCTTCAGGTAAGAAATAAACCCATCTTTCTCCTCCTTCCAGAACAGCCAGTGGTCTCATAACTTTCTCAGTGGCACTATAAATGTAAATGGATTTTCCTCTTACTGCAAATTACAAAACTGTCCACCTAAACAGTTTCCTTGACTGAAGCTGTAGCACTTAACATTGTCTGTGGGAAGGAGCAAAGAACACCAAGCTAAGTATATGCACAATACGCAGAAAGTAGAGGTGTTGTTAAAAGTCATCTTACTCAGTGATAGAAAGTTTACCTCAAACACAACTTTACTAATCTACATATAGGCTACACGGCGCTCACATACCTCGAGGCAGAAAGTTATGCCTTGCTAACCTAATTCTCTCATGGAAGCCCACTCTCCTCCTCACATGTGAGGAATGTGTTCCTCTACTGAAGCTAAGAAAAGAGGACTACTCCATAATGACAGGCCTGTAGAACTGCTGGAGTAAGGTTAAACAGAATACTAAAAAAACCCACACATCAAATCACCAGCTGAAGAATTCTTTTACCATTAAGCCTGGCCACCCAAACTGCTCACAGGTAATGAGACCCTACTGGCAGGTAAAGAGAGATCACCGTGTGTGCAGAGGACAATATCTCGCCATGGTCTGCCACAGCAACCAGCAGGGAAGGGCAAAAGATTCCCACCTTCTCCTATTGTAAAGGAGAGATGATCAAGGCAATAGGTAAATCTCGGCTCAACATCAGGCATGAGAGAAACATAGAATATTGTTAACTAATGGCTCCACTTCAGTCTCTCCTTGTTGATATGAGATCTGGAACTGCATTGCCCTTGACCAAAATGCAGGCTTTACCTCTCAAAATACAAAGCAGAAACAAGCAAAACCCCTTTGAATCTGAAAAGACACCAATACTCAGAACAGACGCTTATGCAAGAACCTCTGACTAGGGACAAGACCATTGCTTCTCAGACGCTGTTGTTCCATTTGAGGTTTTTTTTTAACCCAATGCTAGAAATGTTCTAGATACTGATGACTAGAAGTGATTTTTTCCAACAGCCTACTTTTTATTCAAAACCACCCTTTTCCAGTCTGATCTAAATTGTGGTCTCCAACCTTTGCTGGTCCAAGCACATTAAGAAGTAATACCATTGTAAGCAAGTGAGAGGCTCCCCAGCTCACTCCAGAACACTGATATGATTTAAATAAAAAAATAAATTAAAACGTATTGCCAAAAAAACTATAGTCGAGTTTAAGCTTTTCAAGTTCTAGTATTTGTTACTGCTATTACAAAACTTTGCTATTTCCAATATTCTTAAAAGAAAAAAAAAAGAAAAAAAAGAAAAAAGAAGGTAATTTTTCTGAAACATATCAGGCTAACATAGTAAAATGTCCTAGACAGCTTTCCAAGATTTGAAACCATCCCATTTCAAATATTGGTTAATGTAAATCTGGAAAGTTGCCTTGTCTGGAGTAAAATCATACACAGATTGAAAAAGGATTAAGTTTTTTTTGTTACAATATATGCACTTTTTTTATATTTTAACCTTCTAGTGTCTGGAATAGGAGGGGAGAGTTGGAGAATAAGGAGAATGGCACAGTTCAATGCGACAGCTGCTGGTGCAGGTACATACTCTCTTTTCACAATACCCAACATAACACAGGGCATTACAGACACTCAACTGTTATTTTATAGTGTGGCCTCTCCTTGTGACAGGTTAACACATGAGGAAATAGCACAAGTTCATACCATAGTGGGCACTCAGTTCTTGTCTGTGCTATTCATAGCTGAGTGCTCAGGTTTACAAGGCTAGACTAGTTTTCCTGTGTCCAAATAAAATAGCTAGATAGATCCAGTTGG
The DNA here is from genome assembly GCA_025769975.1 of Gallinago jamesoni. Taxonomy (NCBI): domain Eukaryota; kingdom Metazoa; phylum Chordata; class Aves; order Charadriiformes; family Scolopacidae; genus Gallinago; species Gallinago jamesoni. The sequence goes on from JAOQGH010000023.1 coordinate 20,853,279, forward strand.
ATTTTCCAAAGCGCAAGATAAATGTCTTTCCCTGAGACACTACGAATATCAATCGCTCCAAGTGTCACCACTTGATTCAGATCCATCGACAGAAGATTGGCTTTTAGATATACGTTGCCGAAGGAGACATCATGATAACAAAATTGTGGTGCAGGACAGCTCTGCCCCAGAAATACCTGAGCGACAGCGTACAGACACACGCCACAAACAGGCTCACAGCACTGCCAAGACAATGGAAGTACACCCAAGCTTAACAACAGATGACGTTTTGCCTGTTATTTTTAATGGTGATTTTTGCTCAGTTAATTTCAACCCTTTACCTCTACCTACGTAGAGGTTTGAAATTTTTGCAATAACTGAAAAAAAAAAAAAAAAAAAGAATAGCTTCATATTTGCAAGCAACTGGCTTTCTGCTTTTTTGGGGCATGCATAAGTGATTGAGACAAAATTTGCTAGAGAAAGAGGCATGCAAACACACACACATATACGCACACAAAGAAACCAAAAACATAAAAGAATATATATTTCAGACTAACAAGATGATATCCAACTAAATATTAGAAAAAGATGTTCTAACCGTTTATGATTCAGAAGGATCCAAAACTAACGCAGACTCCAGACAGAAATCACATTCAGTGAAAGAGCTCCACAAATTGCATCATACAACACCATGACTGCGATAATGAATACGGATAGCAATTACAGAGTCAATGTCTGCATTTCTTAAAGATCAAAACAGACTAAGAATGCCTCAGTGGCTTCTTGGAATAACCTAATAAATGATTTGAAAACATTATTTCAAAGAAGCATGAAAGCTATCGTGGCTCTTCGCAGCAAGTTGTAAATTTTCTGCTCTACATGCATTATTGGTCCTACTTCCTGCTGGTGAGGTTCTGCAGATATTCAGCTGGTCTGTGCCTACAGGAGCAGGGCTCCAGAAATAGTCTTTACTGCTTTAGTCATATGACACTGGCACAAATTACACGGGATACTTAAGCTTCTGAAGAACCGTATTCAGAGGGAACCAGAATCACACTGGAAGGCAGGTTGTGAAACAGGGAATTGTCCAGAGAGTTTGTTGTTGCGTTGGCTGTCTTGTTTGCAGTACTGGTTGTGTACCCTGGAGGCAGGGTCCCTCTAAACACTGATACAAAAATAACACCTGACAGTGAAATATCCTACATATTTACACAAAACGCAGAATACTTCAGGATTATTCTAGCTCCACCCAACCCAAAGCAGACCTATTATTAAAAGCAAAAGCTCCACATTTTAGAGGTGGAACTTCAGAATTCACAATGAAAATGTCTTCAAAATGCACACACGAATTACATCTATAATGAGGAGGTGATGCCTTTTTCCTTGCTTTGTATATTTGATACACAGATACTATAGCACTAGAGGATCACACATTCAAATGAGAACTATGGGACACCAGCTAACCACCCTACAGTCACGCCAAGTAACGAAGTAACTATTTGCCATTTTCAAATTTACACAACAATAGGTTATGTTACATACACATAAGCACTACTGTGTATATAATAAGAAGAACCTAGAAGGCATAAAACTGTAATAAGTATTTGCAAGTATTAAAATGACTGAGAAACAACTCAAAAAATCTGGTTTAACTGCAAGGACATGGCAAGACAAGAAGGTTTGCCAGTGTATGGCAGATAAATGAGTTCTCACTGCAACACTGCAGCAAAAATAATGTGCTCTCAGACTTCAAGGAATGGTGAAAGTAAGTCTTTTACTATAGAAATTATCTGGGATCACACACACAAAAATGATCTTCCTTTCAGCACTGGACATCCCTTTCCATTAGGATAGTGTCAAAATGGAGAAAAGTCAGAGCTATGCAAGGAGATCTAGAATCTCACGAACGACAACAAAAATATCTGTATGAAAAATAATGGACTAGATCAAAACTCAACCATGCAGAGACATCTAAAGCATGTAATGATCAACAAGTGGCAGCAATTTTTAGGGCAGTAGTATGACCTTGGAGTCCACCTCACTCACTAAGAGAAGTTACAGAACTGCTACATTACTTTATTCAGCACTCCTGGCCTCAGGGTCATAAAACTCGAGAAGACAATTGAGTGGACCAGAAAAAGTAAACTTAAGAACTGGAAAAAAACACCCTCATCCCCCCAGTTTAAAAAAAAAAAAAAAAAGTAGTATATTTTTAGACTGTGATATTCAGTGCGGTTTTCCATTTGGTTTGACGTGGTTCCATATTTCACCTAACTGTAGCTGGCAGTTAAGTGCCTATTTTAAACCAATATCCCAGGTGGTGTCTAAAAGTAGTGCAAATGGCAACTTCCAAAACTTTTTACACCTGGCTTTTAGAAGTAAACTAAATGAAAAAGCACATGTCAGCAATGGTGGAGACACAGAGCACTTGCCAAGTAGATCCTTTGTAACTTCATCTTCTATTCCACCACGTTGAGAGCTGAACTCTTAACTATGCTGTCTAGAAGGAAGGAGTAATCAGTGTCTTCCCACATAGAAACACCAACAAGTTTTGGGGAGATGAAATATGGCACATCTATGCTCCAGATTTGCCACTTATAAAAATTACAACTTTGTAGTTGACTTCAAAAAGGAATTAAAAGAAATACTATCCAAGCTCATCAGAAGCAGACTCTGCTCTCAGCTCAGATGGAATAAATCAGTGCAGTTCCCCCTGCAGTGGACACAACCGCTTGAAGTTTTGGCAGCTAAGGAACCAGTTCATGAATATACGGTTCATATTGAAAATAAGTTACCAAAGTGCTAATCTAACAATTAAGTGAACAGCACCTATTTATGATAAATGACATCTCCAGGTAAACTATGGCACTGCTTGCCTAAAGCACTGCAAACACATAATGCCACCTTCTCCTTTACCACCTACCCCAAGGGTGGAGGGAAAGACACCTGGATACAGCAAGGGAGCCACTGAGACTTGAAGCAAAAGGGAAGAGAGAGGAAAGGCAAAAAAGATGAGCTCATGTGCAAAGCGACATAATCCACTGGAAACAATGATGCTCATAAATCACTAATAATCAGCGGAGACAAAGAACCACTGTCCTAGAGGCCTGGGCCAGGTACTGTGCTGGCATGAAACTTGAGCAGTCCCTGTCCAAACAAACAAAACACAAAGAACTCAGAATATTACATTTCTCTTAAATTGTATGCTCTGGAATAGCAAACCTAGCCAATGTTGTACACTCAGTCTGAAAGATGACATGACTTTGTTTTGATTTCCTCAAAAGAGTATGACGAAGTTATTTCTTAATTCATTTGCTTATTTCAAAACAGAGGCCTGAAAGAAAACACTTAGAAGTTATTCCTCCACTCTTTTCATAGCTTGCAGTTTTTGAAAGGCCATCAAATCCTAATTCCATTTGAAAAAAAAAAAAAAAAGGAACAATAATAATGCAAGATGGGGAGCGTCAGAGCTGAGCTCTATTATTCTAATTTCATAACCTCCTGTAGGCATTTCTGGAGACCCTTGAATAAAAGATACTACACGATACTAGTCCTCATCCCCTGGATTGATTTTTAAAACAAAAAAAAAGGTATGATGGTGATGCTGTTCAAATTTGACAAGTAACTTTCAGACAGAGCCAGCAACACAGTTCACTGTTTGCAATGTATTTCAACAGAAAGGGTTCCCAAGGCCTGTCTCACTTCTCCAAATATGGTGAACAAAGGCCACAGCACAATGTAAAAAAAAACCCCAGACACAGATCATGTTAGAGGCAGAGAGACAGGTACAGATGTATTCAGTCCTCTTCTGCCTTTCTTATATAAGCAATGCACGTGTAACATACAGCCCTGGATGCAAAGGACTGTGGACACCTACACATTTTTCTACACTTACCTAAAATTTTGAAAAGATCTGCCACAAATTAATACTTTACTCCTTAACTACTTTATTGCTTCTAGTAACAATTATACTTAGATGTAAGAAAAGATAGTTTTAAATATAGTGTCAAGTATATGTAGTGCCATAAAGTTGGAACAGAGCAACCCATGCTATCTACTAAAAAAAGGAGGAGCGAGGGGAATAAGAAGTAGTGAGAAATTAAAGACAAAACAAGAGTGGAAAAACATTCAAGCAAACAATTTGTTAGCACCTGGAAAAAACCAAGGAGTTGAGTAACAGCTCACATGGACTTGTCAGAACCAATTAGTGCCCAAACAATCTGAAGTGCCTTCAGGTCTGGATAACAAGCTTTGCGAACACAGGAGAAACCACAGATGACATTTATCTTAACTTCAGTAAGTTTGGACACTGACACACCCATTAACAAACGAGGGAGATACAGTCTAGACAGAAAAATACAGCAGGTAGGCTGCAAGACTGCCCTGAGAAAGCAGTTATCAGTGGTTTCTAGTTAAAATAGAAGCAACTACCCAAGTAGGTGCTGCAGAGGAATGAGATTGCTACAGAGCTTAAAACATGGACTAAGAAGTAAATTTGGGTTGCTCACCCAAAAGAGACTAGAGAAAGCATTACATAAAAATAGCCTGTCACAATAGCTGCCACAAAAACCAGTGAAATGATCCATTGTTCGTGTCCATTATGGATAAATCATGAGTAATTCTGAGCTGCAACAAGGACGGTTTGTGGAAAACCTTTAGACATCAAAGATAATGATGATGCACTAGAATAGGTTGCATGGGGAGGCTGTGGTGGTGACTGGAAGTCTTCAAGAAAAGGTTATACAAACACCTCTCTGGAATAGCACAGTTACAAGCTACACCCTCTTCTAACACAGGACCAACAGAGCAGCTTCTTGAAGTCCCTCCAGCTCCGTGTTTCTTCTGTGATAACCAGCTGTTGGCAAAGAGCTTGCATTCCTGAATAAGCTTTATGAATACATCCACTGATACCTATACGCGTCAGATACATTTATACAAAGTAGTTCCGGAACGTGTCATTAGGAGAGGTCCCAGAGGGTGCAGATCAATACATGAACTCTACTAACATCAACCGACCTGCCCTCCAGCCAGCCAGAGCCATGCCCAGTATACAGTGAGGCAGCAACAACTGGGACCGCAGAGCTGAAGCTGCCAGACACAGGGAGCCCCCACTGCAGCCATGGTGAGCGACAGGCTTCCCAAACCCTTCCTCGGGGAATGATTTCTACATGCTAATTATCACAGACAGACACATTAACTTAAAAAATTAGCTGTGTTTCTTTGAAGCATTCTGTTTCCCGGGTAATGAACTTGGGAGTCCTCTGCAACTACCCTGCAACTAGCTAATAAATCACAACAGCTACTTAAGTTAAAGAGATAAGCCTTGTGTTAAAGGAATTTATACCAGGAAATTTGATATGTATAATAGTGCAAGTATAATATGTAAATTCTATGTGGTATTAATATCAAGTTCATGCTTAAAACAATGCAGTAAGTAATCGTAACTGATGCTCCATTCCCTGGTCTTGAATTCCCCAAACTAGGATACGATGTTGTACAGTGCTTTCCTCCACTGGCAATTCATTGCCTTGGGATTGCTTGTTACACTGTTTGAAAATTTAGATTCAGTGTGAAGAGTGATGGCAAAGTTTCAGTAAAATTACTACAATGTGCTTTTTTTTTTTTTCCCCTTAGCCTTTGGCATTATTTCATGCTAAACTTTGAACTTGCTGCTTTCACTGATGTGCATTTCAAGTTTAAAGCGGAACAGTCCAATAGCTGAAGCCAAAAGTTTGACCTCCATTATAACTGTTGTAATCTTCTGGGAAAATATCCTCTTGACTCTAATTTCTCTTTTCAGACTCACCATGATGATGATGAGAAATAATAGTTATTGGGGCTGTAAGGCCAAGATTAATGTCTGGCCCTGAAAAAAATTAAAAAGCAGCAAAAGCACCAGTAGCACTGAATGACACATGAGGGTTCTGCATTTTTCATGAACGATCACTTCCTAGATAAGCACGTTGGACTAGCGCAGCCACAAGATGATGAACACTATCATATGAAGAAATATTTAAGATCACATGAAAGTTTCTGGTTTTGAGCACACATGCCTTTTGCCATGTAACTGATTATACCGCAGAGTATTGTTATCTGACTTGTCAGTTTAGATGGGAAGGTCTGTAGGGCTGGGAAAAGCACCGCAAGATGAACAGCACCTCACACAACAGGGTCTTGATTTCTCGCTGGGGCTTGAGCAACTACTGTAATACAAATACTGCGGCATTCTTCACTTTCCCTCAATTGGATAGTGTTGTTAGATGGATGCAGCATGTTTCTATCAAGAAATGTTTGGCTGTGCCTCTACTGGAGTGAAATGATCCCTGTAAATACATGGACAAATTGTGGTTGGCCCTTGGCTCTGCACATCAGAAAACCTCTCTGTCAGCAGCTGCAAGATGGGGTGAAAGTTGGCTGATGCACTAGCAGGACCAGAATGGGAGCAATGAAAAGGATCTCTGTTACACTAGTTGTGGAAAGCCTTGGCGCGCTAACCGTGGGCAGTTCCAGCCTCCCCAGCTGGACTGTTCCTACCCATGGATGTTTTACTTAGCACTTTTCAATAAGACGAAGTGGGGGAAGGAATAACCAGAGTGAACTTCTTTCTCTTTCTTTCAATTTTTCCAACATAGAAGAACAAGACGGCTTTCACATAGATTTTTTTTCTTTGGTGACATCAATAAAAGTTTAAAGTTCCTTGTCAAAAGTGATGAAAAAATTATAAGCAACACAGAATAGCTGCCAATGCCTTTGCACTAAGAGTGCTCATGCCTACCTGCTTAGCTGTCAGTACTGAAAAATGGGTACTGCTGCCTCATAATGTTAAAAGTAAGATGGATATTTAGGTATTTACTTGAGGTTAACAAAGTCTCTAAAGCAGAAGGAAACCAGGCTCTCACAGCCTTTCCAACTTCCAGTCAGAAAAATGAGATCTTACCAAAAAGACTCTGAAAGAGCAAATGCCATTTGTGCAGCACACATGATGTATTTGCTTTTGGTGGTATTGACCACCTTTAGCCAAGTCAGCCACTGGCAATTTTTGCATCCAACCTGAGGGGCAGGAATTGCAAGAATCCAAACTAGAAGTTGTAAAGCTCATCTCGCCATACCCAGACTTTCATAAAAGCAGATAAAGCAAAGCCTCTTCCATATGTCAAACAAATTGTTCCTTCCACCTTGAAAAACTGCATAGGAAGATGAGAGATGTTTCATTGTGACACTGAGGCTTCACAATGCTTTGAGGTTCCCATCGCTGTAGATGGAAATTTTCCATCAGCTCCTCAGATGAGTTACCTTTTGTCACCAGCCATTCTGTCAGTTGTGACTTTAGGTCAAGCCAGGAACCTCTTATCTTTTGCTGACTTTACTCAAGGTTCATGGTAAAAGCTGAACGGGGACAGATACAGAGAAATATATAACTTGCAAAGGCGGTGTGAGAATCCATGGCATCTCCAGATATCTCTGAAATGCCTTAAGAGGAAGGCAAGAGAACAGTGAAAGATATAGGCATGTCAAACTTGGAAGCAAATAACAGTAAGTCTTCTCCATGGGAGTCACTTTCACACTGGGATCTCTTCCGAAACATGTCTGTGATGAAACCATGAAAGAGGATAGATGCTTCCAAACTTCTCGGAGGCTTAGAAGAGAAGTCTTCTCACTTGTGTATTTCTGATAAAGACCCCAAAACCAGAGACCAAGGAATTAAGTTTAATTAGGTTTTACCAGGAAACCTGCAAAATACAATTTCAAAGACTAGTCCATGAAGTAAAGCATTTGCAGTGGTGCTGACAGCAACTTGTCTGCAGGTCCCCAAAGCCAGAATGCAATGCTGAAGCACTCCTCCTGCCCAACACTTCACCTCAACAACAGGGTTCAGGCACCCTGTTCAGGGCCCCAGAAAAAAAACCACAAATCCAAATGTACCCAGAATTTTGAAAAAGAAAGAAAGAAAAATAAATAAATATGGGAATCAGAATATTACAGCATGCATCTATCTCTAAGTATGCTAAATAGGCCATGAGGGACACGAAGGTGATCAGAGACATGGAGCACCTCCCCTATGAAGGCAGGCTGAGAGAGCTGGGGTTGTTCAGCCTTGAGAAGAGAAGGCTCCAGGGAGACCTTATAACAGCCTATCAATATCTGAAGGGAGCCTACAGAAGAGCCGGAGAGGGACTCTTTACGAGGAAGTGTAGTGACAGGACAAGGGGCAACGGTTTTAAATTGGAAGAGGGGAGATTTAGATTAGACACCAGAAAGAAATTCTTTACAGCGAGGGTGGTGAGGCTCTGGAACAGGTTGCCGAGAGAAGGTGTGGATGCCCCATCCCTGGAAGTGTTCAAGGCCAGGCTGGACCACAGAATCACAGAATCTCCATGGTTGGAAGGGACCTCTGAGATCATTGAGTCCAACCACACAAAACAAAACAAAAAACGACAACACAAACAAACAACCAAACACAAAACAAAACACACAAAAAAAAAGCATGCATCAACCAAACCCCCCACACAACACCCCCCACACAACACCCCACCACAAACAAATAATCTTGGCCACTAGAGCATGCCCTGAAGAGCCACGTCTACATGCTTCTTAAATACCTCCAGAGATGGTGACTCCACCACCTCCCTGGGCAGGCTGTTCCAGTGCCTGACCACTCTTTCAGAAAAAGTAATTCTTCCTTATATCTAATCTAAACCTCTGGTCCTGTCATTATTCCCTTGGGAGAAGAGGCCAACCCCCACCTCTCTACAACCTCCTTTCAGGTAGTTTTAGAGGGCAATGAGGTCTCCCCTCAGCCTCCTCTTCTCCAAACTAAACATGCCCAGTTCCCTCAGCTTCTCCTCATATGACTTGTTCTCCAGACCCCTCACAAGCTTGGTGGCTCTTCTCTGGACACGCTCCAGCAGCTCAATACCCTTCCTGTAGTGAGGGGCCCAGAACTGAACACAGTACTCAAGGTGAGGCCTCACCAGTGCCCAGTACAGAGGCACGATGACTTCCCTAGTCCTGCTGGCCACACTGTTCCTGACACAGGCCAGGATGCTGCTGGCCTTCTTGGCCACCTGGGCACACTGCTGGCTCATGTTCAGCCAGCTGTCCACCAACACTCCCAGGTGCTTTTCTGCTGGGCAGCTTTCCAGTCACTCTTCCCTGAGCCTGTAGCTTTGCCTGGGGTTGTTGTGACTGAAATGCAGGACCCAGCATTTGGCCTTATTAAACCTCATCCTGTTGGCCTTGGCCCATTTATCCAACCTGTCCAGTTCCCTCTGTATAGCCTTCTGACCCTCAAGCAGATCAACACTCCCATCTAGTTTGGTGTCATCTGCAAACTTACTGAGCATGCATTCAATCCCCTTATCTAGATCATCGATAAAGATATTGAACAAGACTGGCCCCAAAACTGAGCCCTGAGGGACACCACTGGTGACCAGCCACCAACCAGCTTTTGCTCCATTAATCACAACTCTCTGGGCACGGCCATCCAGCCAGTTTTTTATCCAGTGGAGGGTACACTTGTCTATGCCATGATTCTCCAGTTTCTCCAGGAGAAC
>JAOQGH010000023.1:20862911-20923542 GCA_025769975.1 Gallinago jamesoni
GTCCCCTCTTCCAAAGGTGGTAAACCTTCCTTTTTTCCTTAAGTCCCATCAAGAGCTCTTTGTTCATCCAGGCCGGCTATTTTCCCCACCCTTTAATTTTGCACCTCATGGGGACAGCCTGCTCCTGGGCCTTTAGGATTTCCCTCTTGAATAGAGTCCAGCCTTCCTGGACTCCTTTGCCTTGCAGGACTATCTCCCAAGGGACTCTCCCAACCAGGGTTCTGAACAGGCTAAAGTCTGCCCTCTGGAAGTCCAAGGTGCAGGTTTTGCTAACCCCCTTCCTTACCTCACTAAGAAAAGAAAACTTAACTATTTCATGATCGCTAAGCCCAAGATGGCCTCCAACCTCCACATCTCCCACTAGCCCCTCTTTGTTTGTGAACAGTAGGTCTAGCGAGGCACCTCCCCTGGTAGGCCCACCTACCAGTTGTGTCAGGAAGTTATCTTCCATACACTCAAGGAACCTCCTAGCCTGCCTGCTCTCTGCTGTGTCGTATTTCCAACAGATGTCCAGTAGGTTGAAGTCCCCAACCAGAACAAGGGCTGGCATTTCGAGACTGCAGCCAGACGCTTATAGAATACTTCAACGACCTGCTCATCCTGGTTGGGTGGTCTATAGCAGACTCCAAGCACACAATGACCCTTGTTAGCCTCCCCTTTCACCCTTACCCATAAACACTCAACTTCATCAACGCTTGAGTGTATCTCTGTACAGTCAAAACACTCCCTAATGTACAAAGCCACACACCTCCCTCTCCTGCCTTGCCTCTTCCTTCTGAAGAGCTTATAGCCATTCATTGCAGCATTCCAGTCGTGGTCGAGGAGGGGGCTTTGAGCAACCTGGTCTAGTGGGAGGTGTCCCTGCCCATGTCAGGGGGGTTGGAACTCAATGATCTTTAAGGTCCCTTCCAACTCAAGCAATTCTATGATTCTAAATATAAATGGAACAGGATAAACCACGGAACTTGATCCAAAGGGGACTCACACAAGGTGACAGTGATGGTGGCCAGGCACATGGGAGCACCCACTGGGTATTCAAAATTGCACACACAGAAATTTACGCTGGATTCCTTTTTTTTTTTTTTTTTTTTTTAACAAATGAGTGGGCCTCATTGCTCAGCTATTCTAACTGGAAGATTGAAAAGCGGTCAGGAAATTCAGGACTGCCTTGCAGAGAGTGGAGGAGATGAAAGTGAGTCCCACGGCCCAGGCTCTGTTCCTCCTGCCCCACCTCTGCCAGGAAGGGCTCCTGTTCCCCTGGCAAGTGACGCAGCTGGCTGCCTTCTCCTGCTCGGCCAAGGGTCCAGAGAACAGCCTTTCCAAACTATTCCCTGGCCGGAGGAGGATATGAAAGCAAGTCATTTTCAAGAAAAGCAGGCTGGATTGTCCAGCCCTTTCTCTCTGGGGAGAAAAAAAAAAAAAAGAACAAAAAGGAATTGCACAAGAAGTAAAAGTGTAATGGAGAAGGAAAAGCAAAAGAAAAACTGTTCCTTTTTTTTTTGCATTGCAGAGATGTCAAGATTCACAACTCAAAGCACAGGCAACACATCTTTAAATGGTTAAGATAAAGACAGTGGGTAATAAATGAATGCTAGAGACAGAGGAAAGTGAAAGTTTTTAACCACATTAAGATCGTGCAATCTTTCCTGCTTTGTAAGAGAAATTACAATTAAAATTATTTACAACCTGCTCCAGTGTAAATCAGGAAAAGAAAAGCATAGACTGCAAACCTCTCTTAGTGAACACTTCCCAGCCAGTAGAATTAAGTGCCACTAGCTGCCTGCATGCAGGAAATGCACACCTGGCTGTCCATGTGAAGGTGCTCAGCTTTTAACTCCTTCCTCTGCTTTTCACCCCAACTGGCCTAGGATGCTGCCAGGCAGCTCACTTCTCAAGATTCCCTAAAATGCCTCAAGGCATGGGAAACGCAGCTGCTCACTGAGCCCAGAGACTACTACAGAGACGGACGTGGAAGGATTAGGAATTGCAGAATAAACAGTACAGTACAACATAGCTTGGAGGAGCTCTTCTGCAGAGCTTCATGTAAAACTAGCCTCAAATCACGCTATTAAATCACAGCTATCCGAGAGAGGACTAAATGTTGAATATCTGGTCATTCTTGTTTTTACAGTAACTTGTCAAAAACAGATTGTTCCCTGAAGATACTTGCTAGATTTAGCTTCAGCTTAGTGTTAAGAGGACGGACTCAATGAGATTAATAACTCTTAATAAGTACAGATATTCCTAGGTCCTTTTACTAAGTCCCAGTTACTAGGATGAGTTACGACCCACTGTGCCCTCTGCACTATTTTTAACACAAGTGAAATTTTTTTCAAGGTTAAGGGCTGAGACCTCTGGGTTGGGTAGAAGGAACATCTCTGCTAACTACTTCGCAATATGGAGTCACTGAGTCAGTGACTTGGAGGTCTCCCATGTCTTATGCTATTGAGTGTGGAATAGAGACCCCAAAACTTTATTTGCCTTCCAAACAGCTGGAATGTCTGGCCCCTTGCTTCTCTGAGGGAAGAGCTGCCAACTGTACGAGCACTAGATAACCCATCACCACCTGCTTCCTCCTCTGCAGTTAGGAACTGTGGGTGGCACTGCTCCGGCCAACACAAGGGCAACCAACTCCATGCCTTTATATCTGGTTCCTGCTGAGATATGACAATGCTCTGATCAGCTGGTTTCTGGACACCCCTTATTTTAAGCCCCCGGCACTTCAACAATTATGCAGCTTCAAGGAGCCAGATGTAAGTTTTGGTTTATTTTGAAGATGGAACTGAGGTGCTTTGGTTACAGGGAAGATTCACTACTTAGGTAGAAGTGATCACCTCATGTTGTCCACAAAATCAAGAAGTCCCATAGAACTGAACACATTCAGCTTTTGTATCATGAAGGAGAGAGCCATACAAAAACAAATACAATGATGAGCTGAATTGACTGGACAGAAGCGTTTACAGAGAAAACTGAAAGGCTAATGGATGTGCCCTTACTTTGCTGGACAGGTAGAAATGTCAGAGCTCTGCAATCAACAAATAAGACCACTCAGGTCAGTCAACCATCTGTGACAGAAACCAAATCCAATCATAAGAAGATAAAATTAAAAAATGCAACTATATATTACAAACCAAAGTAAAAGCAGTAGCTTCTGTGAACTGCCATACATCAGAAAATAAGAACTGCAGATAAGAGATGAGAAAAATCAAGTGGGTGTACCAGCTCCATGGCCAAGAAACTTAAAGATGAGATTTACTTAAGTACTAAGGAAGCTTGACAGGGGTATTCATTCATTACAAGATAAAAGCTGTTGAAATAATAATACGGAAACATGAAATATACTTCTGTAGATAAAAAATCCATGCTATCCTGGGACGAAAAGATGATTTTTTTTATTCCAGCAGCAACTCAGAACATCTTAAAACAATAGCTACTACAATCAGACATTACAAAATAAGCAACACCAGATAACTCGCATCAACGCTTTTTAAAAAGCTGTCCAAGAAACTATCTAAATTATTAAAACTGCCTTTCAATAAATTCCAAACACTAGAAAATGTCTTAAGGATTTGAGGCAGAACATGTTTGCTAATATAGAGAGCTAAACAGGGCAACTTATGCTAATTCACATATACAGTCAGCCTTATATTGATCCCAGAAAAAATATGCAAAGTGCAGGAATGATAATCACAGAGACACTAAGGGAGTATACCCAACATCAGCTCTAGAAAAACAGATCTCACTGGTCCAGGATCTTAGGGAGTGAGACTGGTAGTCCTGTTGGTAAAACAACTGCTTTAATATAATGTACTAGGGTAGCCATAAGACATTTAAGCTGGTGCTACACAATGATTTCATTAGGAAACAGGAACAACAGGACACCAACATGGCCAGGCAGTAAATGAATCAAAGCTTTGCATTTTTATGAGGCTCAAAATACAATGATAGATAGGATACAGTTATTGAGAAACAAGGTTCTAACAAGTCCTCCATAAGGCTCATTTTACTGTACTCTAATATCTAATATTTTTATCCATCACCTGGAAGGAAACTAAACCATTGTTAACCAACTGCAGATGAAATAATGATATGGATGTGACAAATAATGACGAAGATGCATCATGAATGCAGTGACTTGAATCTTGAATTATCAAGATGTAAACGTCAGTAGAATCAATACAAAAATATAACTCTAAACCAGATAAACTAGATGATACTTAGAGAGTAGGGGACTCCATCCTGAAAGTCAGCACCTCTGAAAAGGACTTGGGGAGGAGGGGACCCTAGTGGATAATTACCCAGGTATGAATTTTTACTTCTCCTTGTAGAGCTCCTGGCAAACTTACTGCTGAAATAAATGGCACAAAATGTGGAATACTGAATTAGAGCAGAGTCTGCAACATGCACGTACTTGATAATGGCACAGCCACTGTTGAAATACTGTGGCCACTACTGTTGTCTCAGGAGTATATGAATAGAGGAGTTTCACACGGAAACTGTGAGAATAATTGAAAAGGCTAGGAAGGATTTCAAGGAGCACAGCATATTAAACCTAGAAGAGCTGTGGCTCAATCATAGACTATGGATCTGAAACACACTGAGAGTTGGGTAAAGCAACCCATGCTGAGCTCCTGGCTGCCCCATTGCAGGGTCTTCCTGAAGCCACACCAGCTTGCTCTCAGTTACATCAGTCTCCAAAACTTCCTTCTCCTGCAGGTGCCTACACAGTGTCTGCAAAATTGATAATGGGTGTTCAAAACAGCAAGTGGAGGTTTAAACCAGATTCAAATGCTAGAACATGAAGGTAAACAACTTAAGCCACAAAGATGCTTGTTTCTGGTGCAGGTAACTAATTGCTGGGTAATTCACCAAGCGTGGTGTAAACTCCATTTCAAAAATGAATTAATTCAGCAAAGCTCAGTGGCCTGGAAAACACAGGTAGGGAGACAAGAAGACCATCATGATGGCTTCCAGCTTTTTTAATCTGTAAATGTCCATCCTACCATAACACAAAGCCTCCTAGAGCAATGTCAGTCTTATCCTTTTAAAGTACAGTATGATAGCAATTATTCATTAGCTAGAAGCATGGACATACCTGGAACGTTATACCCTGAGAAGACTATCTCAACCCTGCTGAGATATGTCCCTCAGCTGCAAAGCAACATATTCAATCAGAAAACTGCTTGCAGATCCGGTGTCATTACATTAAGGCACTTTATACTTTATGATGCTGCAATACTGCCTGAGATTAAACAAGAACCAAGCCCTTTGGTTTCATATCCCACATCAAATGGCTCGGGATCAAATCTCATCCCAACAGGACATAGGAAGTACCACATAGGTAAAATATAAACCAAGCTCTTTTCTTTTACTTTTTAAAAGCAAACAAAAATCCAACAATCTGTGGTGGATGTTGAGTCCTCCCAGGCTTCGTAAAGTACATAGTAGTAGTACAAACATGATGGAAAACAGCACGCAGGTCATTTTTAATCAGCAAGATAGATTTACCCGACTCAGTCTTCATCCGAATATAAGGCTGAGATTCTCAAAGGCTACAATGTAACCGCTCCTTTAGGTGCCACTTAAAACTCGGGCCACTATGACTGTTCTCCTCGCCTAAACAACCACTGCCCCGACTCCAGTTTCAACATCACCAGGGAAAAAACCTGGAGCGGCTTTACTGACTCAAATTAAACTGCTCCAACTTTTCTTCCATGCAGAAAACATACCTCAAAAGCTAAGTCATTACTTCGTGAGCCACTTTGAGGCACAGCAAGGCAGAGAGGCTTTATGTAAAACCACACGCACCTTCATGCTATAAGCACAGCTCCTGTTCCCAAACTTCCAGCTTGTAAACTCGGCATAGATCATGCAGCAAATTGACTTTCAGAAGTTGTTCGCCAGGCTCCAGCTCCACTCAGAACTGACTTTTAAGATTTTATTGATAACATAAAAACACCTTGTTGGCTTAGCCCTGACCTTTCTTTACAGTCCACTGCACAGGGATTTGCCACATTCTTATTCACAGCCTGTAGAAGCTTCCCTGTCTTGGGTGCTGAGGTCTGATTTTGCACGTGTTTATAAGAAGCCTCTGGATGTGGAGTGATGAGCTTCCAGACAAAAACTCGCTGTAGGGAGGATGATAGAGACATATTATAGCATGTTTATTTGCCAAGACCTTTGCAGTCAGATGGTCATTTATTTTAGGCAGGGGGAGGTGGGAGGTGTGGAATACCTAAGAAGTACAGGACATGAACTCATGCCTCCTTCTCTGCATTCTGCAATTCTTGACATATTGCTGCCATATGCTGCTCCCAGATGACATCTGTCATCAAATGCTTCTATCAATAAGCTAATAAGGTGTTTATTTTTAAAGGGTGGTTTTTTTTTTTTTTGCAAAGCCTTATGCAGAAGAAGATCTCCAGTGACAACTCAATAAAAGGGAAAGCACCACATTACAGTAACACATCCCAATGTATCTTGAAGATGTGGCTGTTCCCTGAAACAAAGGAACGGCACTTCATACCTGATCCAAAGACTTTTGCAGTCAATGGAAAGGCTTCCAATGTTTTCAGCAGGCTTTGGACCAGGGCCATTAATCTGGGGAACATACTCTCAAAAGGAAGAAAAATGGAAAGGTTTGAGTGTATCACATGTATAGCTGGCCTTGTGGCAAGTGTGCATGAGGCAGATTCCTTTCCAGACTCTACCTCAACAAATACACTTCCAGCCAGAGAAAATTAAGTCTCCCAATAAAGTGGGTAAATAATAGGACTCCAACTTGGAAGGAACTAAGTTCCTGCAGACACATGATATTGTTGTAACTCAGTCTCTGGCCACCTTTATAAAGATCTCTTTTTCTAGATCCTTTTGGGGCTCTTTTCTTCCCTGATTAGCAAGGGGAATGCGAAATTTCCAAATACATGGCTCCTAGCATGAGGAAGAAATGCAAGCTGGGATGAGGGAATCCAGATTCAAAGAGGGAGAGAAAGCTCAGATCCCCAACAATCTATTCTGACTCCATCCTAGCTGAGATGAAGCTTAGCTCCCTTGCTTTCCAAACTGTATATCCTGGCAGGGAGTCTCTCAGTTCCTATCACACCACCAGATCAGAACAGCAGATTTATTTTCAAGAAAGCTGGAACTTGTTCCTCACTCACAAACCTAAAGATGTGTGTATGTCTGCTGCAACAACCTGCCTTTAAACACTAGGTAAACATGCAACAAGCACAACAAAGGAAAGAAATGTACAGACATCTTTCAGCGTACCTCAATGTTGAAATGTGGCTACTTCACCTCCAAAGCGTGCATTAGGAAAAATTTGAATATAGAGCAGTGATTGGCACAAGACATATACAGCCCTTGCTCTGCCAGGGAGGCCCAGAGCCAACTGCAACAGCCAAGAAAACTGGGCTCCGAGATTGGGTGAGAATGAGAATACAAGGATGGTGGATCCAACACATCTCACGGCGGTTTAAAATGTCCTATCATGTTGGAGAATATAATATATCACTTATCCCTCCCCTGGGGCAAACATCCCCTATACGCCCTGTAGGCATTTGGATGAAGAAACGGACTGCATACGTCAGTGGGCCTGACACCAGGTATCCATAAATTTTGCTTAGTAGGTATTCATTAAGTGCTCTGTTTCAATATTATCCAGTCAACTGGATCAGTTCCCTCAAGAAACCCTTGAAGTACAAAGGCCAGGAACTGCAACGCAAATGGCAGAGCTGCCCCTCCATTGTCACATTCATGGGCAAGCAGAGACACGGCTCAGCTTTGCTTACCATGGGCCACCCCTGGGACCAAGCAGAGGTGGTACAAGGAGCAGCAGCTTGCCACAGGCTCTGGTGAATGCTAGACCTGTCCATGCTGTGCCTGCCAGCCACTTCTGCCATTAGTTCAGCCCACTGCTGCATCCGAAGAGGGTAAATTTGCTGCATCATTTTTACACGTCACTTGGATGCAAAGTTCTGCAGGTGTTCTTCTTCCCATCATACATCTTGGCAGTCCTAGAGAAGATCTTTATGACTGTTTGCCCAAAGCCCCCCAAAAAGTCATTTTATACATACTGGGTAACACCCACTCACGTAAGCAAAGGACTACTCTCTGTTCAATTTGGGATATCGGAGATCATCTGGAAACACAATTGTGAGCTCAGGATTAATAAGTATTATTGCACAGAAGCCTTCATCAAGTATGAGATCGCTAGGTACTGTTTGACCACTTCAAAAGAGGCAGTGCTGCTAAGATCTATCAGTTTTTCAGCCTCCTGAGTACAAAGTCCACCCACACGGTTGGGTTTTTTGTGGGCTGGGGTTTTTTTTCTACCCCATGGAATGAAAACCAACATGTTCTGATTTCTATCTTTCAGTCATCACTACGGGAAAGATAAGTTACCATCATTACTTCAGCTGAGCTAGCTGCTGAATTGCAAATGCTATAGGTAAACAAAAACAAGTAAGAGAAGGAACTTCAACAGGCTTAGCTGGCCTTTTAAAATTCAAGGCAAGGGTTTAAAAGAGATGAAGCCAGGGAAAACATTGGATACTAACATCAGCCAAACAGGAAAAAATAGCGAAGTTGTAAGCCTGAAAAACTGAGATGGAAAGAATGACAGATTTATTGCTGCATTTGATGCACATAACCACTGATAGACTCTCCCCAGGAAGTGTTGAAATTACCATCACTGAAATGAATCCAGAAGCTAAAAATTAAATTATCTTTCCCAGAACATTCCAATTTGGGCTTTGGCAACAACAGATGTTTTAATGCTCTTAAATATATGCATGCGTGTGTGTGCACACATGCACACACGCACACATGTACTTAAATACAGTATCCCCTTTCACGCAAGACCTCCCTCTTAGTTTTCACGAAGTCAGACTGAACTTACAGTCATTCTGCACAAGTCTTTTCTTCAAAGTCTCCGCTCAAATGCACAACTGTCAGATTAAGCAACCCATAAGGAGTCTTACAGCAGCTCCAAGTTATGAATGAATGGTTATTTGTGAACTTGCCTGTCAAGACAGATGCGGTATTTGTCAGTGCAGTGTGGGTCAGATATGGTGGGAAGGAGCCAAACAAGCGAAGTGAAAGGTCAGTATCACAACATTTCCCTTTTTCCCTCCTCAGTTTGCCTAAAACCATGCCACAGCTTTTGCTGAAGTATAATACAGTCGTCTATTTTCATGCAACCTACCACACTTATTTGAAAAGCAATATTCACGCAAGAAAAGCAAAAGAAAAATGGGTGCAGAAGGAGAAAAGAACAGGAACTTCTTGGCGCAAGGAAGCTATGACAGGGGGACAAATTCAAGACTGACAGAAAATAACACATCATTAGAAATCTGGTGATACTTGAATCAAGTTACCCTACTGAAGCCGAAACACAATGCATTGTTTTTTCATGTATTAGAATGTAGAATCACAGGTTAATTCATGTTGGAAGGCACAGCTAGTCCAACCTTCAGCTCAAAGCAGGGTCAGCTATGAGGTCAACTTACCATTCATACTTTACACTATTATTTATAATAACCTGAAGTCAGGATCATACTGTGTCTTATATAACAACAACAAGAGGTTCCTGCTGTAAGGTTTCAGTGGGAAAAAGCTCATCTCTACAATGAAAATCCTGAATATACCAATAAGCATCACGCATGAAATTAAAAGGAACTCTGGCTCATTGTCCAAATCAAAACCTGAATGAGATAGAAATGTTCTAAAGATCCTTTCCACACTCTCAGCCATAAATCTGCTGCAGGGATACCTCTGAGGTCTAGCATCTCCTGGAAACCAAACGTGGATGCCAGAGAACCCACACAGCAACACAAGACGTATTTTCGTGGAGCCTGTCTTTCCACTGTGTATGGTCAGTCTCTCTGCACTGCTGCCTAAACTCATCCCACCTGACCTTCTCCACAAAGAGCCAGGAGCTTTCCAAGCAGCATCCATGAACTGACACGCAGTTCCCTTTGGAAAACCTGGCTGGTTTATAGAATGGCCTGTTACCCAAAGAAACAACTTCTCTACTCTGGACCAACTTGCAGAGCACCAAAAGTAAGTATAAACCTGCTCACTAGACAGTCTAGTGAAGCCAGGTCTAACACTTCCTTTCTTAAGGGCCAATCCTGTGCCATTTGAGCTAAGAGAACCACAGTAGTAAATAGGCTCATGAGTCATTCATAAATTCAAAAACAACTGATTACACTGGAAGAAGATAAAACATAACCCTTCACACTAGTTTTGGTTGGGGTTTTTTTTCCTGACTCCTCATCCTCTTGTCACTATCTTTCAGTTTCTCCTCTAGACCTTGCAGCTGTATGTCTTATACAGGTAGGTGTCCAGCTGCAACCACCTAACAGCAGCAAGGACAAGTGTGGGGAAGCTGTTCAAAGAAGAAACATAGATGCTTCAGATAGACTACTACAGGAAGCCAATTGACAGGGATGCTGGAGCTAGGCACCTACTAGTCTACATCCCAGGCTGAAACAAGCAACAGCCTGTGGTTGAAAGCAGGATGCAAACCTTCCCTAAACAAACAACCCAAAGAAACTTTTTAGTCTCAACAAACAGCAGAAACACCTGTAACAAAAGTATGACATAAATAATGCCCGGGGAGCTTATCATCCTCAAGCTAAAAAGTGCCCGTTTGTAAACATGCAGCATGTGATTTCTCAACAGGAATGGAAACATTTGTATGCCTTCACTCATGACTCGTTTTGTCCATACCCTGGGGTTCCTCTCCTTATCTGTAATACAGGAGCAGTGGAGCACAGACACTGCAAAGGCAAAAGAAACCAGCTGCCCAAGAGGGGTCAGTCTTCTTTGGGATCTCAGGAGTACTGAAGAGCCTCTATTTCCTCTCTAAAAAAATCTTCCTCTCACTGGGCTCCAATGCCCAAATGACAGATTTCAACACAGCAAGAGGGATTTGAAATGTCTGGCTTTGTTCATCGCTGCAAATGCGCCATAAACTGGGCCCCAATTCAGGGAGCTAATTAGGCATACAGACAGCCTTGGTGTTAATGAGTCCACTCATGGGTGTGAAGCTCTGTGCATGTTTCAGAACCATGCTGAAGAAGCTCACCGAAGACGACAGCCAGGAGTTCTCATTCATCTTTTCTGCTCAGCTCTGGCGCAGGCAGGAATCTCAAACTGACAGCAAAACACTGCAAGTAGTAACTTCAAAGTAAGGCAGCCATCCTGATGACCACTAATGTGCTCACCCAGCGCAACAAGGATGATCAAGGCTGATGAAGATGATAGGCTGCCTTCTTTGCACAATCACCTACTCACATCCAGTCCTGCAATTAAGTGGAGACAGCCAGAGGGACATAAGCTCCAGGCACTCCCCGCACATCTCCAGCCATGAGCAGAAGACAAGGGCACACTTCCAGATTGGTCACCGGGACTGTAAAACTTCCACACTACCAATGGGCTGGGGAGCGGCAGAGGCAATTGACGCACAGCTAACCCTTTCACTCACCAAATTAAGAGTGAAAGTGCCTCTTTAAAACAGACACTAGAGATAAAGTCAAGGAGGGTTACAGAAAGACCTCAGGAATATAGCCCTACAGTTCTGTCTTGCAGGTCTTCTGACCTTGCAGCATGAAAGAGCAGGGTCAAGGTTGTTTTGCTTTTCTGTAGACTTCCTCCTCTGGAAGAAAAGCAGGGACTACGTACCATGCCAGACTGTCTTGTGGACCTCCCCCTCTCCCAGCTTGGCACCCTGCTTACAGCAAGTTGCTGGTGATGCAGAAGACAGGCAGGAAACACACACGGTGCACCCCGCTATAAGAGAGGGGATTGCTGTCCCAAAAATTACCCTGTTCCTTTTTAAAGCCATCTGCAATTTCCTGGCTTTTTTCATCAACACCTCGGAAGGCCACAGTAAGTGCCATTCATGAACAAGCAACGAGGAACTGTTCCTCTGATGTCTCTCTTCAGGGAAGCCTTCCAGTGCCTCTGCAAACCAGAGAGTACGGCTGGCAACTGCCTCTTACAAGAGGTGCTCCAGAGCATGACCATAGCATGAGCACAGCTAGGAGGCTTTAAATAAAGGTATTCCTTCTGAGACTGTTTCCTTATCATTAACAATATAGGAAATCGTTAAAGACTAAGTTCTGTGTTCTGTTCAATGCAAACACACGTGAGCTGCACAGCCGTAGCTGTTAAGATCGTGGTAACGATGCAGTCAGTGCCAGCAGACACGGAGGAGGAGTAATTCTGGTACCCTGAAGACAAGGAGCCCACATACGTATAATTGCTGGTAAATTGAGTCCTTGTTGATAAAGTAGAAGCATGTCATTGTGCCCAGCCAGTTTATAATGTTGTCTTTCATGAGGCGAATATTCAGCAGAATGATGGTGTATGTAAAGCAATATTCATGGTTCAGAACTCCTGAAGACTAATCCTACCACCCAGTGCAGGCTGCAACCTGTGGAGGTTCCTTCATAGTAAAGTAGTTTAAAACCCATGCAAAACCAGGCCCAAACTCAAAAGAACTGTGATTTCTTAGGCTACTGAGTGCTTGAGGACCTATCTCCAAGACCACCGAAAACTAAAAAATTCACCTGCATTAGCCTTAAGCCATCAGTACCGACCAGCTCACTGACTGTGATAAAAATTGCCATGAATGAAGATGACAGAATTGGGCTCCAACACCCTCCTACACACGCCTGTTTTTCTCGAGTATCCTAGTTATGAATTAGTATTACAACATGCAATCCTTAACCATGCTGGCATTACATTTCTGTTTATTATCATTGCAATGGCGATTATCACCCGGCCTCAAATAAATAAATAGCTTAAGCATCAGGCCTTAGATAATCAAGGAAGAACTAATAAGTAATAAACTATTGTGATCTAGCTTTCACAGAAATCAGTATTAAGCTTCTACTCAGGTAACTTCACCTAGGCACAGAATTCACAAGAACTCTCTTTGATGTTGTGCTCAGCTTCCACCTCCCTCTTTAAACCGCTCCGCAGAACAACTTCATTTCTGACTGCCAGCTGGACTTGGGAGAGGTTCAGACTTTCAGTATCTAACCCATGCCGTTGCAAGCACAATACAGGCAGGCATGCTTGACAGACAAAAGCCTTTTTTTTTTTGGTTTTTCCAAACCTCTTTGGAGTATTTTTTTTCCGCTACTACTTTTCACATCTGTTGTTTTTGAGTCCAGCAGTCCCTGACTTGCTGAATTTCCACATATATTCTGCCTTGATGTGTCTTTAACCTCAAGTGGACTGTCAAGCCAGATACCCCCTTACTTCCTCCGTGCAAACTATCAGTAAACCTTAGCATAACTTTACTTTGAGCCTTAAACTAACAGCATGTGAAAAGATTAATATGAATAAATTCAAAACTAATCAGATCCCTTCTTTAAATGTTGACACAGTATTATTTATATCCCATAAATACCTTCTTGACTAAAATTCATCCCAGGAGATTGGCACCTTGCCAGTTCTATTCATATTTACTGTATTTATACAGTATAGTTGGCCAAGGATAATATTTAAGACAAAATATGCCTTAGGGTATATACAATATCTCTTATAGTTTTCCTTTTAAATCTCCTCATTGCTAAAAATATTTAGTCTGAACTTTACAAAATGCCCCACAAAGACCTATCAGTGATCTGTAGTGATATATTGCTGACTGAGTATAATTAGAGCATATTTGTAATACTTGGGTTGTAGTCAGTTACTGAACGCTAACGACTTGCGGTAAAAACTGAACCACTGATCTTTCCCATGCCTTCCTTCCAGCAGCTTTTGACCTCCAGTGCGTTCACACTGATTCCCTTCTCCCTCCTGCCTCTCTCCAACACAGCAGAAACTGTAGAGTTAAAAAAAAATCCACTCTTAAGATGTCTAGGCGAAAGCACGCCTGTGGTCGCCAGAGCTGTGCTTTCAATTTCTTCCTGAAAATATGGTGGAGCGATTTCTTCCTTTCTGTCTTTTTTGGAAAGGTTCGCTCCACCCAGCATAACTAGAGAGCAGTGGAAAAACAGTTAACCTACTTACTCTGATGTTAGCGACAGCCCTCGCACAGTAGTACTGGATCTGCTGCTAACTGGCCCTCCGATCCCAAAACATCTGATGCACTCTGTTGGTAGATACCTGCAATCTCCTTTCCTCTTCCAAGACCTCTATCAATAATTCAGTATGAATCCGGCCCCTGACAACATTCTAAACATAGGTTCCCTTTTGGCAACACCACCCCGGGCACACACCACAGATATTTTAATTTTCTGGAAAGTAGGTGGCTGCGCTTTGGACTATCGGTCCGTTGTCATTTGCTCATGCGGGAAAGGACAGACGTGCTCAGGATGAAGCACAGTTTTGTGGGCAAAACTTCCTCCTGCAGGGAAGGGCAGATGAGCTCAGGATTTTACAGTTCTCAGAGACTGTTACAGGGTCAACCCCACAAGCCAAGGCACCGCTATCCGTCCTCCTAACCTTTGCCCGTGGGTGCTCGTTCATCTGCTCCGGGCATGATCTGATAGGTCCCAAAATGAAGCGCTGATTTCCACCAAAAACCCAGCAAAATACTAGAGTACACCAATGTGGAAAACAGGCATGATTTCTGTGTTCTCAGCATGAATTACACTGAACCTCTCTGCTCATACCCACTTGGCTCCAAATTACCTTTTTTTTTTCCTTACAAAAAAAGTATTTCTTCCCTGAGGGTAAGAAGGGCGGAGTGTATTTATCATGGCTATTATGGATGGTGCTATAATTACAATAATAAAATGGCTCTGACTGCCAGGATGTCCTGTACCTGATGCTGTCATTTAAGAGTAAAGGAAGAATGGGAGGCAGCTGCACCGAGCGTGGGGTTGGGATACCTTGGCTGGCATCCTAGGACTATCACATACAAGACGGAGCAAGCCCCAAAGCCACAACTTGCTAAACTAAAAATAAATAAGGGAGAAAATGCAATTAGAAACTCTAGGATAAAGTTACCAAGATGGCTGCATTATTTAAGCAAGAGGTATGCGCTTTTCAAAAAACAGACAGCAAGTATACAGGGCATCAAGTGGGGAGGGAGGGAAAAGAGAGAAAAGCCGAGCTAAATGAAGAGTAGGGACTAGGTTTTGGATATGCAAACAGTGAAGTTATTTTCTGCTTCTGGTATTTCACTTTCCCTGGTATAATGATGATCTAGATTCTTTTAAGGCAGCGCGGTGCTTTTTCTTGCTTTTTTATTTTTTTCCTTCTATACACTTAAACTTCACCACCAAAACAAAAAGGCACATTGTTATTAACCATTCTAAGTGGATTTGGTCATCAGAGAGTATTTGTACCCCTTTTTTGCTTTTCATGCAAAATGTGGCATGGATCACCAGAAGGTCGTTAAAAACAAGAGAAGGCAGACGGGCTGAGACAGGTTCCAAGAACCGAGGCTACCCAGAAGGGAAAACTTTCCCTGTACCTGAAATGAAAGCGCCAATGAACCAAAAGGGGTGGCTAGCTAGAGTGGGAAGAGGAGGGAGGACATCTATGTCTCTTGTCCTCTCCCAGCACCCATCTGTGGGACGACATTCTGGAGGAGTGCAGACAGAAGAGGAGCTTTTTTTTTTTTTAAAAACCTCCTTTTCTTTTCAGTTATGGAGAGATGGAAACCTGCCTGATGCAGACACTCCAAGGGAAACAACAGCAGTGGAAAGTTATTGGCTCTTTTTGAGGGTTGTGGGGGAGCTAAACCCAGTGCTGGGGGGTGAGCAGGATCCGGGATGGGGGGTGGGGGGGTGAGTTCTGCTCAGGTACACGGTAGTGGAAAGTAGAGGCACATTTAGGGACTCTGGGTGACTTCAAAGGGGATGAGAAACCTCCCGATGCTAGGGGGACAGCTGACCCCACAACCCCCCCACCCACCCAGGCATAAGCATACCCCACCAACTAAATGAAACCCAAGAAGCTACCACCAAAGAGATGCTGAGGATAAGAGCAAACTAAGCGAAGGCAGCAGCATTATGATACATGGGGCCAATATCTGAAGGTGCGGGGCACTGCCAAGCCTCAGGGGCGAAATGACACACATGCACAAACACAGAGGACTTACTTTCGGGGTAAAAAGGCTGCATGTCTATTTTGTAAACTTCTTTGGCATAATACTCCTCGTCGCTCCTCTCCCTTTCGCAAGTGGCGGCTCTGTGGTTGGCTTTCTCTTGCAGCAGGTCCCTGGTGCTGTTGTAGATGGAGATCACCTCAGGGGGCACCTCCTCAGGCTCGGGGTACTCGTCCGGGGGACTGGTGAGCTTCAGTTTGCTCAAGATCTGCCCCCGGATCGCCTCGATCCTCTTGCGCATAAACTGATCCATGTCGAGGGTGCTGCAGGTAGACAGGCTGAAAGCCACGGTGGCCAGATCCACGGTGAGAAACACGCTCAGGAGATAGCAGTGCATTTTAAGTGTTTAAATACAGCGCCCCCCCAAAAAAGAGTGACTTTAACAACGAACAACAACGAAACAAAAAATTAAAAAAAAATAAAAAAATAAAAATACTAAAAAAGGGGGATGTGCGCAAACAAAGGGAAGATCTGCAGACAAAATGCAGTTAAAAACAGGACTGCAAGGGCGACTTGCAATCGACGAACGCACGGGAGGCGTCAGTGAAAAAAAATACCAATAATAATAATAAAAATATATATAAATGGAAGCAAGTTGCTACAACCAGATAAATTTCGGGGGTGGAGTGAGCCGGGCAGCAAAAAAAAAAAAAAACCAACAACAAACAAACATAAAAAAAAGGAGAGGAAAACCCCCCAAACAGATCAACAAGCCTGCGAATCAAGTAAATGGAAGAGAGACTGTTCTGAGCGCGCTGGCGGAGCAGGCTGGAAAACAAAAAACTGAAGGGGGAAAAAAAAAAAAGGAAAAAAAATAAAAGAAGAAGAAAAAAAGGAGGGGGGAGAAGCAGCGGTGATGGGTATTACAGGGCGCTGCCGCAGCCGGCGGGGCAGAGGGTGCCGGCGCGGCGCTGAGCCCCGCCGTGCGCCCGCGGCGGCCGGCGGCTCCCGGCGGGCAGCGGCGGCGGCACCGCCCCGCTCAGCCCCCGCGGCGGCGCCGGCAGAGGCGCGCACGTGTGCGCAGGGCTGCGCCCAGCCCCGGCCCCCGCGGCCCGGCGGCGGCGGCCGAGGAGGAGGAAGAGGAGGAGAGGCGAACGGTGGCAGCGGCGGCGATCGATCCTCCGTGCGGCCGCGTCCCGCAGGCAGCTCCGTGCGCCCCGCGCTGCATGCACCGACCCACCCCCGCCCGGGCCGCACAGCTTCTTTTTTCCTTTTCTTTTTTTTTTTTTCTTCCCCCTCCTTTTTTTTTTTTTTTTTTTTTTCTTTTCCAGCTCCCCTCCTCTTCCTCCTCCTTTCCCAAACGCCAACCCCACACCGCAGTCAGGCAGCGCCGCCGCCCCGATAAGCCTTCCCGCAAAGCGGCGGCCGCTCCTCTCTGTCTCACTCACTCACTCACTTCCACCACCCCCTCCCCCCGGCCCCCCACCGGGTTTTGGGGATGGGGCTCGGGGCTGGCCCCGCCGGCCGCAGCTCACGGCGGATCTACCCGCCCCCCGCTGCCCCCGACCCCTCGGCTGTCCCAGCGCGGAGGGGACGGGTGCCAGCAGATAACATCACGGCCGCGCAGGGAGAGGGAGATTTATAAGGTCTCCCCGCCCCACGTGCTCGCCTCGCCGCGGAGTGACGTGGAGGGGCCGCGGAGGGCTCCGCCGGCCGCGCCACCGCCCGCCTATTTATTCCGCCCCGCGCAGCCGGTGAGGGGACTCGCCGCTGCCTGGCCGCGGGGCGTACCCCCGTGGAGCGGGGCGAAGAGAAGAGCCAAGAAGAAAAAAGCGACTCCTGCCAGGGTTGCGGGTTTCTTTTTCCTTTTATTTACTTTTTTTTTTCTTTCTTTCCTTTTTTTTTAAAGTAAGACTTTAATGTTGCTTGTACCCTTTATTAAAGTAGTTGGGCCAAATACCACCCTTGCGTTAGAGGAAGAATTCCGCCCCCCTTGGATGCGTTCCTGTGCAAGGCTTAGGGGGCGGAGGGCAGGAAGGGGCTCGGTCCCTGCGCTGCCCCTCGCCCGCCTCACGGGTTTCGCTTCCAAGTGTGTTTTTGGGCGATTCTCTCAGCGGCCGGGCTGCCCGGTGACCGGCGCTACCGGCCGAGCAGGGAGGGGATGAGAGAAAGGGAGGACGTGCTGCTTTTCCGAGGTCTCCTCTCCTGTCAGAACCGTGCACGTACATCCTCATCTGCACTTGACAGAAAGGCTCAAGCCCCAAACGCTTAGGCTGTGCCTGTAATTCAATTTTTTCCGCTGCCTCTTTTGGCCACAACAGACATCACAGGCTCCATCCGTCCGTCCATCCATGCCTGCTCCAGCATGTGTGCATGGGGAATGTCCCGTGCTTTCACCTCAGGAGGAGAGCTGCCCTCCTCTGCCCTGGGGAAACTTACTCTACAGTCTACTACCCATCCCTCAACTTTACGCCATAAAGCTTTTCTTTCACAGTCCATTTATCATCCCCGTACATCAACATAAAATTTATGAAAAGCAAGGTAGTAGCCTTTTTCTCTACCCTCACCTATTTTAGCCCTATATTCCCTTCTGAATTAGGTCATCACAGGACAACCCTATATTCCCTTCTGAATTAGGACATCACTCCTTGTCAGGAGTTTCTAATCACCACCTCCTAGGTGGGACAAGGCTGTTTCTGCAGAACTCTGCTTTGTGTCCAGGATGACAAAACATGTAGAATAAGTAGTAGAAGGGCCACAACCATTCAGAAGCACAGCTGGGCCGTTGCCTGCGGTATTAAAGGCAAATACACGTAAGAGAAGTGAGACAGGATGGCTGGGATCTATCTGAAAGCACAATGAGAATTATGTAAGATATAAACCAGCCAAACATCAGCGAAGACTTTCTCCGGCTGACCACATCTCAGGAACCGTCTTCTTTCTGCAAAATGTTCAAATGTTTTCTGAAGCTCAAGAACGGCAGCTCCAAAATGAAAAGCGAGTTTTTCCTTTCCCAGCGTGCCTGAGAGGGGAACTGCTTCCTCCGAGCAGCTGTGGCTGTGTGCTGGGCTGATGGGGCTGCTGCGCACTGTTTGCGTTGGCAGGGCTCTTCCGAAGGGGAATCTTGCACCAAGGTGGCCAGCTAACCTAGCACTGCTGTGGGTACCAGCAGAGATGAGAGATGAAGGAGCTGAGGAAATATATTATTTACACACACAGAGACTGAAAGTAAACTTACTCGTTCATTAAAAGCACGTGGGTACGTACAGCGCTCCAGATACATCTGAGACAGCATCCCCCTGATGGGAGAGTTTGTGGAGCTTCCCACTTAAATCTATCAATTCCTGCAAGGCCGGATCAAACGTCTCTGCCACAACATCACGCTTTTACTGCCATACACATCAATGTTCTGCTCCTGCTGAACTCAAAAACACAGCTGCAGTGTCAGGAATGGCAGTGTTTCCAAAATTACTCAAATAAACAAGCAAGCTCAACATGTAGACTCAGCTGGTTTCACTTCTGCACCACACCTGTACAAAACCGAGGGGACAGTTCCTCGAGCTGTTACATCTCACAGCTCCACTGCTGCTGCCGCTAACCAGCTGAGGAATCAGCTCTGTTACACGAGGTACCTCAACTGCAAATACTTCTAAAGAAAAGGGTTATTAAATTATTTCCTTCAAAAGCTACAGCTGAAACCGTGGAGAAATTCCTCACACAGCATCTGTGGTCCCGTAACATTCTGCTGCTGTGAATGCACTGCCTGCCACTTGCCTCGGGGGCTTCAGGGTAGCCATGGGGACAAGTGCTCCACACTCGCCTTCCGTAGGAAACTTCCCACCATCTCTCAGGAGACCTCTGCAGATACAGCCCTACCAGATCTCAAAGTGTTTTTATTCTTGCAAGTTTATTTTTATTCCAATTTGGAGGAAAAAAACAACAAACCCCAAACTTTGCAGTGTCTTTGACAAACCCTGGAACCTTAGAAATGCCCTACTGGAGGCTATCAAACCCCATGTGCTTGGTGCCCAGCCAGCCAGCCTGCCCACACAGCCAGAGGTGCTGGAGGTCCAAGCTCCAGAGAAGCCCTCTACATAAGCCACCAGAGATCCAACCAGGCTGGCAGCAAACCAGTCCAACTAGATTTTGAAAGTTGCTGGAATTCTTTCTGACTTGGTAATGTTGCCACAGAGTCTTTCAGACCAGCTGGGAAAAATAAAAAATGATTAAAATAAATCTTGGTTTTGTTCCCATTCAAGACAACCCATTTGCTTCTCTTCTGACCCTTGTAGCGTGACACAGGGTTGTCAGGCTTACCCTGGCAGGTCTCCGTTTTGACTGACCACTGCAACAAAGCTCTATCCCCTAAAACTTTCTGGTACCACAATGGTGATGTTTTTGCTAGGCAGAACTTCCTGGGCGCAGCACCAGAAACGGGCTTTGGCTTCTGCATTCCAAAAGCCCCAGCCACTAGAGCTAAATCCCCAGCAGCTGCAGAAGGCCCATGACACATGCCTGAGCTGCTCCGGTTCACCCCAGAAAGGGACACCTACCTGCTAGCCAAATCATTCAAATACACATAGCCGTTCATAAACACCAACTTTCCATTTTGTAAATGGAAAAATAGCTGGAACACATACCTCATGATAAACCTGATCTTATTTCTAAAATTTCTTCCTTGCACATTTATTTTTCTCTTTTCCTTAAAAGTTCTGCAAACTATAATCTAACCCATTGCTAAAATGAGCAATGACAGAGCCAAACTGTGTGCACTCTGCAAAGCTGGGTAAGAAGTAATATCATCAGAATGAAATAATCACATGCCCTTCTGCACAGGTAATCTGGCTCCCACATTCTACCTTTAATTTTCAAGATTGATGTATCTGTCAAAATCATCCTAATTGTGGCTTTGCATTTTAGACTAAAAAGCTTTTTATTTTTTATTCATTCAAAACCAGTTTTTATTTAATAATTACCTGTTAGTGTCAAAAGCTGCTGGGATTATCAGACACTGAAGTTTAACTCATTCTACACGTATCTGTGCCTTTACGAAATGGACTTATCCTGTGGGGCTGCTGTCAGTGGAAGTTTTCTAAGTCAAAAAGCCCTTAGCACGCACACAGGGAAAGAACAGAACTTATCTGTTTTGGAGCTTTTAGTTCAATACAATACTGTCTTTTTATATATTGATTTTTTTTTTAATAAACAGTAACTGTTTATTAGAAAAACAGGGACACCTGGAAAGTTACTTCACTAAACGTAAAGGTTTCATGTTTCCTATTAACTTAAAAATTACGTGGTCAGGATTTTACAATTTGTGGTTTCTTTTTAGATTGTTTTGGTTATACGCAAATGTGCTGTGTGAAACACAAAGGCAATAATCTTTCTAAAACTGCTGACGACCAGGTCATTAAGTAAGGTGGCTGGCCACATTTCATAAACTAAAGAACATTGTTGGAAGAGGAATAACTTTTAAAAGTTAAGAGGTGACTTTTGTAAACTCTCACACTGATGACGAGTGCAGGATGATTGCACAATTAATTCTTTGTGGCACACACAGAAATCTGCAGCCATAACTGTGGTCGTGTAGAATCTCAGATATTCTGATGCAAGGTGCTAGGGAAAAAACTTTTGAATTCTCCTTTTTATAAAAATCCATGTACAAAGGTTCAACTCGTAGAGCCAAGGTGGCACCTAATAAAGACGAGGCA
The DNA here is from genome assembly GCA_025769975.1 of Gallinago jamesoni. Taxonomy (NCBI): domain Eukaryota; kingdom Metazoa; phylum Chordata; class Aves; order Charadriiformes; family Scolopacidae; genus Gallinago; species Gallinago jamesoni. The sequence continues at coordinate 20,884,641 of JAOQGH010000023.1, forward strand.
AAGAGGACATGACAAATAATGGAAAATTGTAATATATATCATAATAAAACCTTAGATTTTACTGTTTATTATCCTTCGTGAAGTAGAAGTCCATACTTCTGTGCTGCACATTTCATTAGTGTGCACAGTAATGCCTGAATGAATTTGAGAGCAAATCCTGCTGACCTTACTAATACAAGCAGCCCCACTGCCCCTAGGATTGCGTTTCACACAACCGCAGCCCACTCCTGCAACGCTCACGTTCCAGAAGATAAAGGCTACTTTATAGAACATGCTGTTTGACACGCAAGACTGCTATCCATATATACATATACATATGTAACTACTTGTCAACTTGCAAATCAAAGGTGTGTTTCTGATATATACATAGAGAAGCTATTTGTAAAAAGGAGAACTTTTTTTTTAACTATAGGAATATATAATATATATTTTATATAGTAGGAATGAGAACTTTTATTTTTTATATATTTTATATGTAGGAAGGAATATATAATATATATATATTATATATAGAGGGATGAGAACTTTTTAATATATGTTTTTATAGACACATTTTGATATATTTTATAAATATGTTTTTTATACACACACATATATATATTAAAGTTCTCGTTCCACCAAATAGATTCAATAATTTCAGTGGAAACAATCACAAGAGAATAGTCAACACGATCTGGTCCATCCAGGCATGACCTATGTGATCTTATGGAATGGCACCATCTCCACCATCGAGTGAGAAGACAGCATTACAGCAAGCTGTGATGTCCACACAGCAGTGTATAGTCTCTGGGTTTAAAACTCTACCTTAATAAAAGACATCTAGAATGCGGTTACAAAAAAAGAGAGACATTATAGCTGTTCCTAAGAAAAACTCTCCTCCCCCCCCAAAAAGTCTTATGGGTAAGAGGAAAAAAGGGAACAGAATGGAATGGAACCATTAGTCTGTATTTCAGTCCTAGGGTTTTACCCACATCTCACGTGGCTTGGATTTGACAACTCAGAAAATAACTTCCCTGTGGTAAAGTTGCCCTTTCTCCCCAAGGAGCACAGCTGGACACGAGGGGGTGTAGGGAAGCGATGCAACGACCAATGGTCTAAACCGCCTATCCAAAAAATATACGTTTTCTATAAAGGCTGTGGCACATCAGAGCTTCATCCAATGAGGTTTCTGCTTCCAACAGCCGATTCCCATCTTTAAATCAGTTAAGACTGAAGTCTTGATAAAAATTTTGTGAATGCTAAAGAAGTTTCCCCATGGTTACACCTCCAGAGTTTGATCCCCTCATGTGCTCTTCCAAATCTGCCTGTCAGCCCTGAGGATGCCACACTAATCTCTGTATCGTTCCAGTTTTAGTCTATGTACCACCAAAAAAAATAGGCCTTCCTTAATCCTAGCACCTGTGGTTTTAATCACCACAGGAAATCCTGCTTCCACTAAAGTCAGTAAGACTTAAATATCAGCAAAGGAAAATGAGCAGATCCACTAACTAAAAATAATTATAAAAAAAAAGGGGCGGGGGAGAAATATAAGCGCAGTGGTTTATATACCAGAGGGTCTTGACATTTATTTCTAGCAAGCATGACAAAGTAAAGACAGTAGAGTAAAAGTCATCCCTTTAATCTCAATGTTTCAACTCCTGACCTGCATCTCTTTCTCAGTATTACAGCTGTTGCCTTCTATTTCCAAACTGCTCAGTGATGATTTGGGTTAAACTTCACTAAGTGACACACAAGTGATAGCTATAAATACTGTGTTCCTAACAGAGCATCTACTGGAGTTTATGCAACAAATTAAAGTTATGCAACTCAAGTTAGAATACATACCCAGACTGTACTGCTGAAGTTTTAAGAATAATGTATATAGAGCAAGATTAATGGACAGCAACTTCAAAAATGGGCCAGCCAGTAATGCCGTATTTTAAGTCATACTCCGCAGCTACAAAAAACAAACAGCCCCCCTGGATCCAGATTTCTGTCTTCTTTACAAGTTGCCTGCGAAGTCTGCACACAAGAAAAGCTAGCTAATAAGGTAAGGCAGCTTCAGAAGTGTATTTTCCTCATGGTCTTTAAGCAACACATGTTCAAGATGATCCTAGCGGCTTTACAGAAAGCAATGCATTGTTTTATATTACCTCAGGAAAAACAAAACAAAACTCATGCGATACCAAGCTTTTGTGCTGCACTTGCCAAACCAGCTCTGTAGAAGATATTTGTGTTGCCTCTCAGCCTTACATATTTTTAAACCTGTTTTCTATGCCTGGCTACTGAAATCAATGAAATCAGTACTCCTGAGTGGCTGATGGGACTACACTCTTTCAGCCAGATGGTTTCAGCGTGGTGAATCCATCTAGATTTAGAACAGGAAGATCCATTTCTGCGATAGTGATAATTTTGAGCCAGATCTAGATTATTTTAGACCCAGACCTAGAACAGGTCACCTATATGGAGTCAAAAAGGTGTTCTACTTCTCATGAAGCAATGGACTTCTAGACAGGACTGCAGTTAAAGACACCTACTCTCCTAGTTTTTAGCTGGGCCCTGTGGACCCAGCAGGCTACAACATTTCCACAACTGCTCAGCTTTCCCAGCAGCAGAGCTTTCAAGCCCTGTACCCAGAGAGAGACGCTCTGTTCTTTCCCAATTCATGTCACCCGGAGGCACCAGTCTGGGTCCAGACTGCCCCCGGTAAGTGAGGAACAGCTCCACCCAGCAAGCTCACCATGGGGCTGAGCACAGCTCCCCATCTGGCCATACACCGTGCATGAACTTGTGCAACAACTCTTTTTGAAACTGCTTCTAAAACAGCAAGCACGATCCCCCCAGCTGGGGTGGTTTGCACTGGGAGTGTGCTCAGTGAAGTGTTCTCCAGAAGGAGGACCACCTGAGAGTCCCTCCCCTATTATCCAAGGCAGGCTGTGGGTTAAGGACAAAGATCTTTAAAAAGCATAAGGAAGATCAAAAGAATTGTGGTGTTCTTCCAGAAATTCAAAAGTCCTATATTTTCCAGAAGAATAAGAGAAAGGTATCATGCAAACAAGATTTAAGAACAACAGATACCAAGAATGGAAGAACTATCTTCACTAAACTTATCAAAGCCCCATCTGTCCTCTGGACATTAACTTCTAAACTTTCCATCACAGATACAGACTGACAGCTGAAATGCCTCTAACAAATATAAGTTTCATATTTGCTCTCACAAACGTGTCATTTGAACATCCACCTTGTTAACAGCTAGGTCCAAGCTTAGAAATGCGTACACATTGGCTGACAACGCAGATGTCAGACCCAGTACCATCTCATAAAGGACCTGAATCCACAGACCCGTCACTCCAGTCTCTTAAGAAATGAAATTAAATTGTCACAAGGCAGATGGCCCAGCAATATGCTTCAACAGTGAATGAGAACTAAGACAAGGTTCTCTCTCTTGTAAACATAATACTTACATTATAGAAAGATACATAGGTAATTTGTTTCCCTTTTTACTTCAATTCTCTTCTTTACAAAAAATGTACTTCACTTCTGCTTTAGTTCTAGGCACTACACCAAAACTTAAAATAAAAGAATCTCGTTACAATAAAAAGGCAATAAAGTAACTAACATAGCAGTATCGCTGGCAATCCTGATTTGCCCCGCTCATTGTGCTTGTCCAACACCTTGCATAGTTCAACATCTTGCAAGGCTTGACTGGTCCCTTTGCTAACACAACCTGCAAGAATGAATGTCACTACATCATCCCCTAAGCTTTTTTGATTTGTTTGATCAATGTCTTCACTGGGATAGAAAAACGAAGTTAAAAGTAACAAAGGCACTGAACAGCCAAGGGTCCTCAGTCATAATCTCCAAGATTACAACCACATTGCCATTTATTAAGGGCTCATGAATGGCTAGTGGAGTCTTTAAGTACTTCAATATTCAAACATGTTAAAACCACAGCAAACAACCTTCTGCTACCTTCTACCTGTGATCGTACATACCTATAATAGACATTACTTGAAGACCTGATTAGTACATAACACCAGCAGGCTGCATGTTTAACCATTTCCAAACTATGCATTAAGTTTCTGATAAGTGTGACCAGTATATCCTTTAAGTGAAGTATTTCTATTAGTTATTTAGCTATTTCTGAGAACACTTATGTCTATAAGAAATCCTAGTGGTATCAAACTTCAGTGCAAGTCTGACCCTGGTTAGCAGTTCACAATTAACACCACATACACTGAAAACAGAATTAAGAAACACTAAGAAAACGTTGCAAAATAACACTCAAAAAGTTCACTCGCTGGCATGAGAGGCTGGGCTATCGAAACAACCAAGGCACTGTGAAGAAATAGTGGTTTTTATGAGTCTTCCTAAAATCACCTTCCAAAATGCCTCCTGAAAGCCATTTGTGTTCATGAGGTCATATCTGAAGGCTTGACAAAAAGCGTCCTAATGCATTTTACAATTTTATATCCAACAGATGAAACACAGATTTAAACAAAAGGAAATAATTTCAAAAGATGAAGCCATTACACAAACACAAGTATCTTTGGTGTTGAAGCTATTCAGAGTTTTATTTCAACATGTCCCCTAAGACAGAAAAGCAATTAAAAAGATGCATTTGAAAACAAAATGCTTTGTCTACCAGCCATCCCTGTGAGTCTGAAAAAGAATGATTAAAGCCCTTATCTGCTAGATCATCTGCAGAGCTAGACCTTTGAGGTTTACATCCTGACAAGAGGTTTAAAGTCACTGCTTTAGAACAGCAGTATATGAAATTGACAGTCTTCTACCACGTGTTAACCAAGAACTTCTCCCATCTCGAGCATCTGCCATTAAGGTCCTAGAGTCTAAATTTAACATCTTATTTAGCACTAGGATCTTATCTACTTAACAAGATCCTAAGCGTCTTTGCTACTTCAAGCCTTCTCCTGGCCCTCTTACTCCTTACCTCAGCAAGTCTTGAAGAAATCATTGAGCAATTTGCAGGGGCTGGAAGCGAACAACATTGATGACTGCCCTGTGTGGATATTAACTATGCCAGGACTCATTTCATAAAAATGAGGAGTTTGTCGTTTTAAGTTGTGCAGACTGTTACATGCCAGATGACTTCTGCTTTCCTCTCTGGAGACAGCTACTAAGCCAGCTCTGAACAGATGCGGCTTTACAGACCACCTTCTTCTGGAACCATTAGATAGTCAAAATGCTTCTATGGCCTCCAAACAATTCATTTCTCTATTTAAAACAAAACACACAAAGAAAAGCCCTATCTCCACTAGGAAGCGGCAGGGGCCCGAGGCAGCAGCTTCCACCTCTTTTGTTCTGCTCAACCCGTGAACCCAGGAGAACCTGCCTCACAGCTGCAGAAGTGGGAGATCTTCCCTCTGTGTTTTAGCAGGGAAGAAAGATGCTGAGCTGCAGTAGCATCGGGCACAAGGATATTCCGCTCCTGAAGCATTACCCTAACAGCAGGCTGAAGAAAAACAGGGAAAGATAGTCTTTTTTCTTTTTTTTTTTTCCATAGGCCAACTCATGCTTTCCTTGCTGAAAAAAGTTAGCACAATTAACATGAAGAGAAATTAAGACCAGAGGATAAGAAACATGGGGAAGAGCTAATGCTGTGCCTTCCTCTATTAAACAAAACTTTGTTGCTTTGCAATCCATAGAATATTAAACTCTACATACTCTGGAGTTGGCTTGAAGCCTAACAAAACTGGAACCACCCCATCTTTATTGGCTTTATATAGATAGGTACAGAAATATACAAAGTTGAGATGATTCATGCACTCTGGAATGAAGGGCAGCGACACAGCTTTGCTTAAGCAAAGATATTCATGGGAGCAGGCAAAACAGACAGAGTACTCTGCTGGGAAAAGCCACTGAAGGTTGTTCTTGGTAGCTACCAAAAAGGAAGAATATTACTGGAAAAGTGGGTAGGGCAACTGATCCCACAGCAGAAAAAGACTGGAAAGTGTCTGGGCTAAACAGGGTTTAGTTCTCGTTTTGAATTGCTAATGAATTAAAACAAAAGTTCTGAAATAAATCAGCCACCAAAATGCCTAAAATTAAAATATACTGCTCCCACGTGTCTTTAAGAGTCTTGAGCTTATTCTCTTTTGTAGGTAGTTACCAATTTAAGGTATTCTAGGAGTTTCTCTCCATATGTCACAAGCAAAGGGCAGTATCAAAATTTAAAAAATAACCAATATACATAAAACTCCCACGTATTATGCTTCTTAAAAGGCAAGAAATGCTCTCTGTTTATAGGCAAAAAGTATTGCTATGCGTTCTAAATAAAATGGAAGCTCAAGACGTGTTTAGCAATATTGATATATTCCATGATGTTTTTAAATACAAAAGTGACACTTCAGTGGTTTAATCAAAACATTACTTCAAAAATGCACAAATAAAACTCATAAACACCCAAGTATTCTAGAATTATTCTGAAAGTACTTTGAAGTTTTTAATAATCACCTGAGGTTGTTGTAGTTCCTAAGAGCAATTAGATTATTTTTCAAAAGTTTGATCTCATACTGGTGATATCAAACAAGAGAACGACTGTACATTTAAGGGTCTTGATGCAGTTTTTCCACACAAAGCAACTGAACTCTGTAGAAAGAAAGCAATGTCAGATTAGACTATTATGCTGCTTTATAGATTCAAAATTCATTGTAGTATACTTTTGTATTGCAGGAGTGAGATGCCAGCTCTTGCTGAACAGCTGTACATATGTCTAGCCTTCAGAAGCTGGGATAACCACGTCAAACTTCTGTGGTTTTGCCACTTGATATTTTGGGTGTATGCCTTCATTTGTGATAATAAATATCAGGCCACAAACTAATGTTTCCTCAGATATGTAATATGTTTGACACTCAAAACAGCTTGAAAATCTAAACATTTCTGCTGTTAGATTTGAGTTCTCCTCAAAGAATATTGCTACAATATATACCAGATGAATAGGCTAGGGATAACACAACCATTGCCAGTTGTTAGGATGGGTTTCTCTGCCATTTTGTATGTATATTTTTTATCCTGCAATATCCACAAAGTTCAAACCCCTTCCCCCTCCTCAATACCTTCATTAGGAAAATCTAAATCCACTGTCCTACGACACGTTTCAGTGCTGAAAACTGAAAATTTGAAAGTCGTTCCTAATCATATCTTGCACATAAGCAGGTACAAAGAAAGGTTTGTATGTAGGACATCTGTAGAAACAGTACTATGTATTTCGAGTACCAATTAATAGGCCCCAAGGCATTTTCTTCACATAGCAAATGGGGAAATGCGATAGCAAAGTTAAACAAACGACACAGCCAGCCTGGAACAGTGAAGGCAGTAGAATTCAACCCCAGCCTCTCATTTAGAACCCTTTAATCCCAATGCACTTCCTTCTATATGCATATGCTTATATAAAATATATTGTTATAACGTGTGTTAGATTCTGCGCCTTCACAACCAAACAACTAATTAGGAGAAATTGCTCTAGCTTTAACAAAGCCATTAGTGTTACACTGACAGACATCTTCCAAAATTTGGTACTGTTACAGTACGTCCCTAAGAGGAAGGTCTTTTTTGTTAGACCCCTTTACAGACCTGAGGAATTAGCATTATAGCTGACTAAACCCACAGGATGTATCTCAGAAGTTTGTCTCCTTACTGAAAAAGGCCAGAACACCAGAACTGCAAATGAAGCAACACTGAATAAAATGTTATGCCATAGGGCTAGAAAAGCCCTCCCTCCTCCAACAAAAACAATAGCACGACTGTCCTTTCCTCTCTTACCAGTCTCTGAGCTTATACAACTTCAGACTTGCAATAGAAAAAATACACATACATACATATATATATATAAAAATATAAAAGTCAATCTGTAGGGTCAAGTCTCTCTTTTTACTTTTTTTTTTTTAACGTTTCCAGAGTCATCTCCAATCAAACTAATTCTCCAAGACCAGAAGTATCACATTAATGGTTACTTTTCTTTATTATCTACAAAACCTTTTCTGGGCAAAGCAGCAGAGACTCTATAGGAGCCTGATAACTTTACAAGGTGATGGCACTTCTGTGTTTATTGTAAGCCATTTCTATTGCGAATTGCTAACAACTTTTCAAAGGGCAACACTGATTTGGAAACGCAGGCACACTAATACATCAATTGCCATGACTAATGTATAAACTTTTATTGACCTTGGCAAAATCTTTCTTTCATTGGGCAGGTTCCACTATTTTGACTGTACAAAATGTTTTGGAAATATGTTGAAAATTATACATGTTTTGGAAAATATTTCAGGATTTCAGTATAATGAAGCTGTATTTAAAAGTTTGACATGAGGGAAAAACACTCCAACCTTGTGCAAGTCTTTTTTTTTTTTTTTTAAAAAAAAAAGAGATATCCTCCAAGTGTTGTACATTCACAGAATGCTAACTTTTTATCCAAACAAAGTTAGGAAGATGAAACATTATCTTGAATGGTTTTCAGTTTCATTCAGTCACTGTCATCTTCTTGTTTCAGACCACCTCCCTGTTCGATATCGCCCTCTCCATCGCTTTCCTTGTCCCAGTCTTTCATAGATGCTCCCATCATGAAATCATCACGGAGTATATTCCATTCTGGCCCCTCTTCAGACTTCACTTCACCCTGAATATTTGAGGGGAGGAGAAGAGGGAATAGAGAAAGATGAGATGAATGTGAAAGGCAGTAAAAGACAGAAGCTGTTCATGCCTCAAAGTGACACCTCTCACACACTTAAAATTTTCAGCGTCAGACCTACCTAGGGCTAGCTCTTTATGCAAATGGTACACAGAAATATGCAAGACAATCATAAATGACTGGATGCTAATAAGCAAACTTGTTTTAACCAACCAATAAAAGAAATATCGAAACAAACCAATTATTCCTCATGGATGAAACAGTCAACCCTGGGCATGGCTTCCTTTATTAAAATCTTTTTTGGCAATCAGAATGGATTCATGATATCATTTATTAACCCCCAGGTGCTGTTTCATTAGAACACTTCTTGGCACATCTCTAAAACACAAATATGGATTTAATAAAGGCTTAACCCCCCCCCCCAGATTTAATGTTTAACATATTCTGCGATATGTGAACCAAATCCCCTTTATGTGGATTATTACCTCACTACCTGAGCTTGTCATATGGTGCAAAGCTGCCTCTAAAAGAAACAAAGTTGATCTACACTCAGCAAGCCAACACCACCTTACTTCAAATTTCCTACCTCTTGAAAGGGAATAAACTGAGGCCACACTGCATGGACTGGTGAAAAAGAAAAGTGACAGGAGTGTAGACTTAGGCTGGCACTGAAGACAGTGCTCACTTGCAGTTGTTGTTAAGTGACAGGTGGTATTTGGGTAGTGCAACAGCCCCATCCTGTGGCAGCAGTTTTAAAGAACAGCTTGAAGCCATTCCTGCATTCTTGCTGAAGGAAAATACTAAAAACTGTTCAATGTACTGAAGAAGGATTTCAGTGGTTTAACCCTTAGTAGCAAAATACTTCTGATGGCTCAGTGTCCAGCAGGCAAGCAACTAAATTTTCTACCAAAGTGGAAACAAAAGCACAGAAAACTATAGTTTTTTTTATAGTGGCAGAGTCTTTGCCACGACGTTAATACTGGCATCTCAGGTGTGCTCAAAAGGACAGATCTCAACTGGCTCACCCTAGTTTAAGCAACTACTGTCTCCTGATGCTGTACAGTGGATGAGGGCCATCATTACAGCATTCTCTGCAGAAGAAGATTTGCCTAACAGATACAAAACCCACAGTAACATGTATTAGTTGTATACTATGATCATACTATGTACAACCCATGATCAACCATATGATCATTGTTCATGCCACTTCTTTGTCGTGCATCTAGGAATATGCAGCATATAGAACAGTATATTTAAACTGATGACTGTGCAATCTTTGGGAGAGAACAGCAGACAGAATTTAATAACAGGAGAAATGAGGAATAGCAAATGCAGGTCCATCACTGTAAATCTAACACACCATGTATCACACCAACAGAAGTTACTTCAGGCCAAAAAGTCTGCCAAACAAGGTATGTATTTTTAATAAGTAACCAAAGCAGAAAAGCTAAATATGACTTCTCCTGCAGTTCTTTTTGAAAGACCACTCTGACAAAAGCAGGGTTAACAAGTCTTAACACTTTCCTTCCCAAAACAAATCTTCCAGGGCCCAGTTCAAAAAAAGAGAAAATCTACAGCTGTTCCTCAAGATGTTTGCATTGTGTTTTGTTTTGGGTGTTCTGCCTTCACAGCTGCTCTCATTAATGCCAGCTCTTAAAAGTAACTTTTCCATCCCAACAATCCCCCTTTTCCCCAAGTTAGTGCTCCCTGACCACTTCCCACTCTTGCAGCGATTCATTTCAAATGTGAAACCCAGCCTGAGCCTGAAATCACCTCAGACAGGGTAATCAATTACCTGGAATTAAAGAGTTAGAGATAAGGTAGGTCCCTATGCAGCCCTTACTATGTTTGCATGGGAATAATCTGTACTAATGCAAACACAAGCATTCTGTTCTGGGATGCAAGGAGAGGGTAGCTTACCCCCCTTTTTAACTGTATTTCAGTTGTTTTACACATTTACCTTTGCACAGCAGCGAAAGGTTGAAAAGACTACAAGAGTCACCAAGTTTTTTCTTTTTTAATCTTAGCTCTTTTACAAATCACTGTTTGAACATGCCACAGAGTAAAATTTGAAATACCCAAGTGGAAAAATCCCATCTTCTTTACAAAACAAACCAATTTTCTTTTTTTTTTTTCAATAATAATAAAGCAAAAATAAATTCCATTTTTCTCCCAGATGTACAGAACAGGGATTTTTGTTTTGTTTTTTAAAGAAGACAGCAGCAGTAGGTTATTGTCAGCAATGACAATGAAAGGATCAGTATTTGAAAAGCCCAACGCTCAAATTCATCACAAGCTTCTATTCAACAACCATTAGGCCTTCTTTCTGGCTATGTCAAGTGAACAACAGGACAAAAGCAGGACCTCAACAAAAGAGGGATGCTGATCCTTACCCGCTATATAAGGAACTACAAAGGTTTGAACAGAATTTTACAACAAGCCTTAACGAGAAAGACAGAGGTAGCATGCCTATGCCTCAAAGATGAAGATTAAATCCTTGAAGGCAAATATTTAATCAATTTTAAGCATGCTCCCAAGTGAAGAAAACCCCATGTTTACTGTCTTCATTCCTAATTCATTTACTGCTCCATTTTCCCCTCAGAATAAAAACTCCCCTAGTTGCGATACTATTGTATCACAAAACATTCCCGGAGCCTTAAGAAAATATGCAGCAAGACTATCTGTATAACTAACAATTAGTTCAACTGTAACGTCACTTCCCAACTTTCTTTATGTAAGAATGTTAATACACTTGGGTTTTCAGTGCCATAATCTGGTTTCATCTAAATAAACCAAAACTGATTCTTGGCATGTGCAAAGTAAACCAGCTTTCATTCTGTACAACCGCGTCTGAACTTCCAGTCAGCTGTTCATCCACATCTCCCACATTTCACTACAATGCTGAAGTCCCCTTTGAACATCCCCAAATGAAAACAAAGCAGGCTATATAAACATTAGTGTGTAATGCTACATAAAGTGGATCCTTCAGTAAGGCAAGGAGTGAAAAATTCTGGTATTGCTCTTTGTCCTCTCCTTTTTTATATACATTTGAATGTTCTTTGCCTGAAGGTGTGGCAACCTATTTCAAAAGGTCCGAGAGGCAGCAGTTGGTAAAATATCTCAGGAGTCACCAATACATACATGGTGATGCACTTGTTATCATGAGCCGAAACAAGACAGACCAACATGCACAGTGTGCTTATTCTAGAGCAGACACTGACTTGCTGGGACAGGCCAATAGTCCAGTTGAAAAGAGATCACATAAATAACACCATCTTGCCTGCTTGGTGTGCCACCTAACCTACCACGGCATTAGCCCAAGTTGGACACAAATAGAGCTCTGTAGTGGGGACATACTTCCCAAACTGATTTTGAAGACATACCCTCTAAAACCTGCCCCAGGACAAGATGAACTTCTTAGACAAGTCCAAACAAAGCCACCCACCCACCCAACAAAGCTTAGGTCTCTCATGTAGAACAAACAGCCAACCCTTGCAGGATCTGGGCTAGAATTGCCTCCTGGATGCTTTTGGAGGAATTGGTGTATGAAAGCCTCATGGCATCAGCAGCAGCCACATGACCAACATCAAGTCAGAAATCTCCCTGGTTTGGTTCATTTCTTTGCCTCTGCAAAAAACTTGGAGCTACGTATTTTGCCCTTGATAAATGACATTACAGTAAGAACCTTCAACTGAGACATGCCAAACTCAATACTAGAGTTGTGGCAGACTGCACTACCGCTCAGGTGGGAGATCAGTCCTCTCTACCCTTTCTGAGGTTGTCACAAGCAGCAGCAGGACACTTACACATAGCCGCTTCAGACTGCAAACAAGTGCCTTACCTCAAAACCTTTGAAAGCTTAAGAGAAATTAAGTTCAGTCTGTCACAGAACATTGTCATTTTCATCTGGTGCTTTACTGTCACAGCAACATCCTAAAACCAGAACAGTAAAGTTTGCCAGAGCTCTTCACAACTTGACACATAAGCAAACCAAAGTCATAGAATTGTCTTAGTTGGAAGGGACCTAATGTTGACACAAACCACCACCAGCCCGTGCCCCTCAGCACCACTTCTGCCCAGCTTTTAAATACCTCCAGGGACAATGATTCCCCCACTGCCCTGAGTAGCCCATTCCAATGCTTAATAACCCTTTCAGTGTAAACATTTTTCCTGATATCCAATCTGATAAGTAACAAGACATGTCTCCAAATCAGAGCGCACAGATTATAAAGCCAGCATTTCACTCCGCTTCCCACCACCTCATATCACTTGAACACACCCTAGTTTCTGCATCTGCAAAACAACCAACATAACTACATCACCATAGAGATTCCCCTACAGCCTGTGTCCTCAGAATCACAGAATGATATGGGGTTGGAAGGTACCTCTGGAGATCATCCAGTCCAACCACCCTGCCAAAGCAGGTCCACCTAGAGCAGGTTGCGCAGGAATGTGTCCAGGTGGGTTCTGAATGTCTCCAGAGAAGGAGACTCCACCACCTCTCTGGACAGCCTGTTCCAGTGTTCTCCCACCCTCAAAGTAAAGCAGTTCCTCCTCCTGTTTAGATAGAATTTCTTATGTTCAAGTTTGTGCCCATTTCCTCTTGTCCTGTCACTGGACACCACTGAAAAAAGGCTGGCCCCATCCTCTTGACATCCAACCCTTAAATATTTATAGGTGTTGATCAGATCCCCCAGTCTTCTCTTCTCCAAACTAAAGAGACCCAAGTCCCTCAGCCTTTCCTCATAAGAGAGATGCTCCAGGCCCCTAGTCATCTTTGTAGCCCTTTGCTCTACCCTCTCCAGCAGCTGCCTGTCCTTCTTGAACTGGGGAGCCCAGAACTGGACAGAGTACTCCATATTGGGCCTCATCAGGGCAGAGTAAAAGGGGAAGATGACCTCCCTCGACCTGCTGGCCACACTCTTCCTGATACACCCAAGAAGACAGCAACTTCAGAGTATTAAGAAATAAAATTTTTTCAGACCTAGAAATTACAATCCGCACACCAGGCTCCCATGCTTTTGTTCGGTGTACAAGATGAAATGAAATGCCAGAGCTTGCAGGGGCATCTCTCTTTACCATCAGATGCAATAAACGTTTATTTGTACCTGTCAGGGAAGGAATTTCTAACATAAATATCTCTCAAGCAACAAATTTAAGCCTTGAGAAAACAATTCTAACATATCTAATTGATTTGAACTGCCTCCCCAGGTTCCTCTGTTGTGCTCGATACGAACATCTAAGACTGAAACACAGGGCAGCTTTTGTCATGACAAAGAAGTTAAGAAGCGTATCTGCCAAAATGCATTCTTGGATACATCTGACAGTTACCTTCCCTGACAGCCCGCATTTTGCTCCGAATAGCTGCTGCTATTCTGCTTCTCATCCCCAAGCAAGTCAGTTTAAACCCAGCTCAAGAAAAAAAAAACAGCATAGGCATATACCGAGTTGTGTTAAACCTCAATTTAAAAATAAATAAATAATAGAAATCACTTGGTAGAAGTGGGAGAGGAAACAGAAAACAAAGAACATGAGCATAATCATTTCTCCTAAATTCATTTTCAGGCATACCCAAGATCACAGGCTTCCCCCAGGCTGGGAAGAAGTAAAGAAAACTGCAGCTGAAGTATCTTAAGCAGAAATATAAGCAGAAAATAAAATGTAATGATTTTTAACAGAAAAAAGATACTTGGGTTTAATCATCAGTGCCGCTTGCAACTTCTACCAAATTTGAATTACAGTGAATTGACTGTAAGAAAGGTTCTTATGTAGTCCTGATCCCAAACAGACAAAAATACCACACATCTGGAAACTGAAAATATATCCTGTACCGCTACTATCTTCAACTTCTGAGCTGAAGTCTCAATAGAACTCACTCTGGGAAGCATTTTGGGGCTTGCAGAAGATGTGAGTGCACAAAAGTCTATTCTGCTGCAGCATAATTCTGCACAATCATTTGTTCCTTAGTATGAGAGTCATTCAATAACCATTTGTACCCTCCCTCTGAATGAGAAATTAGAGCGGCTGAACTAAATTGCCTTCGTACATCTGTAGTGACACTATAGTGCAGATATCAGCAGTGGTACAGAATTTTTACTCAGACCACAAGGTCTCTTGTGCACACCAGAATCTACACTGGCATTCCTAGTAAACAATTCTAAGAATTAAAATTTTTACAGTGTATTTTGAAACCTGCTGTTCCTGCTGAAACTTCTCTGCAAGTAACGCATTGGAATTATTACTACAAGCACAACAAATACTGATTTTCCTTTTGAGTAAAGCCAGAAGACCACCCAGAGCTTAATGACCTGCATGAGGAATCTCCCCATCCTCACATACTCCTCTAGGGTTTACTACAACTGAGGATGTGTGAATGAGGAGGAATGCTTTGGGTTGGCATACAGAGGCTTAAACATGTCCCAGCCTTAGAGGGGTCAGAACTGAATCAGACAGTTTTTAAAAACAAACATTCATCTGGACTTATGCAAAGAAGAAAAATCATTACCATTGTTACTAAGCGACTTAAATGAAAGGGCTTTTGAGATAAGAGATTTTCTCAGCCTTAGTTCATCAGAAATCTCATAAATCAGTATTTCTGTCAGAAAAAGCAAAAATATTTTAAGAATTCAAGCATAACACAGGGCCCTTCTGCATACAGGATGCTCTGGAACTCCTCAAACTGTGCTGTGCTCCAGCTCCTATAGGAGCTGTCTCAGAAATCCTTCTGCTACACAAGGAATTTTACCATACACTGCTGTAAGACAATGTCTGGCCATACCGCCATTGAGATTCCCTTAACACATTTTATGAAACTATGAACAGCATGGCTATGCTACTCCCAGGAGCTCCTCACAGAAAATAAAAACTCATCAAATAAAAACTCACCTGAAAATAAACCTCACTAATGAAACAATCTTATAGTTAAGTTACAACATAGGTATGACCCATTACCTTTACCGATAGTAAAGGTAAATTTTGCTTGTGGAACATATTCTGTAATTTGTAACTCACGTTATGTAAAATACAAGGCAAAGTGACGACGTTGTAAATATCAAGTAATTAACATCACTGTCTTTCCAACCATCACTGGTTCCAAACCACTCCACTGACATAAAAGAGAAAAAAAAAGGTCCACAAGCAAGCATACTTAAGTAGGTACCAAATAAATATTAGCTCAAAGTACACTGCAAATTATTACAGAGAAGATACCTGGAAAGAGAAATAACACATTCACTGTGTTAGGTTGTCATGCAACACATGAGGACAGAAAATTTCCAGACAGTATACTCTTTAGTTTGAATTACTGCTCATTTTCAGTCATGTTTTCATCATCCTCATCCATATGATCTCAGCTGGGTACCTAAAATTTTCTCCAGGTTTTTATAAAAGCTTGTATGCTGGTACAGTAAGGACACAAGCAGACCCATAGCTGTTTGGAGTACTTTTTTGATTCTTTTTTAGAATAAATCAGCAGCTTGCAGATTTTTGAATAATCTGAATGTGACTCACATTATTTCCTACAAATGATACTGAAATCGTCCACTGTTTTTCATTATGATTCAGCAAGAGGCATAACAGTGAGTCCCAAAAGGTTGTCTCAAACAACAAGCACTACAATAATGACCAACTCCTTCACTTCCAGCACTTAAGAAATCATCTCACAGAGTAGCTGATGAGGAAAATGTGGGGCTAATAAAAAGCCTCCTCTTCCTGACTCAGGATTTCCACTTACATTTGAGTCCCAAAACAAGCATAGAATCCAAAAAACTATGAGGCAGGAGGAATAGGGGAAAAAAAAATAACAAAGAACTAGCTTTTGTGTATTTTTATTACTAAATATGAAATACTGAAGTTTTTATGACTACTAAGCAGCTTGTATGGCTAAACCTCCATACCCTCATTGCCCCTGCTCTTACTCAAATAGCTTTTGCAACATATCCTAAACATCTGCAAATCCAAGTCTCTTTGATTTTATATTCCTGTGATTTCCCCACATCATAGTGGGTGAGTGGCAAACTCATTAAGGAACAGACCATACCCCTCAACACTCCCAGGTTGCTTTCTAAAAGCAGTTTAAACTTGGAGAGGGAATATGTAAACTGCCCGCGATCCCAATCCTT
Source organism: Gallinago jamesoni (assembly GCA_025769975.1). Lineage (NCBI taxonomy): Eukaryota > Metazoa > Chordata > Aves > Charadriiformes > Scolopacidae > Gallinago > Gallinago jamesoni. Next base: position 20,901,387 of record JAOQGH010000023.1, read on the forward strand.
TATCTTAACCATCTGGGTACACTTTCTCTGCATTTCTGACCCTTCTGTCTCCTACATTTCTCTAGGGGTTTTCCCAATGCCTGCAGGTGGAGAAGAAATGACACGGACCACATGCAGAACACTCTCCAGGGTTCAGCAACAAACCAAAAAGAGGTCAGATCTTTCCAAGACAACAGCTTCAGTAGCATTTGTTTTTAAAAAAAAAAGTATATATTCTAAGCTTTCAGTAAATTTCAGAAACAGTCATTAAAAATTGGGCAGATTATCCCATAGAAAAAAAAAAAAAAAAAAAACACCCACCAAAACTGAATTCCTCAACCCTCTAACCATTCGAAGCTGGGAGCAGTTTGACCCGCCACTCCTGAAGTCTACCAAGATAAACAGGTGAGTAGGTGCCCACAGATGTCATTTATAATACACAACTGCTAGTTCAACACTCTGGAAATCAGAACATTTTATACTTTACCAAAACTTCAAAGTAATGGAATCACTTTTCAAGAATTTCCAATAGAAAGTGCTTACATGGGGGAAACAAACCGGTTCAGATAAACAAGCTCCACCCGATCTTTCTTACTTCCAGAGAACATCTTTTTGTAAAACTTTAAGAAATGTTTAGATACATTTTTCTCTAAGTACATTGCCCTGCCTGTAAGAGTTACAAAGCCAAAAGCGGAGAGCTGCTTTTATAAGGCTTCCAACTCAGTTTCCCAGATAAATGTCTAGCAGGATTTGACTTTTTGTGCTTTGTATAGTTACAGAAAAGATCAAGAGAATATTTTCAAAATTTTACAAGTTTTTCAAAAAGTGGTTGTTTTAGACATAGGTTTTTCTGAAAAAACAAGCCTTGGAACATCTGGGAAAACAGAATGCCATCACAGTATTCTGTGCACTAATAATCAAATAGCAAGGCAAGTTAGCCTTAAATATGACAGATGGAGCTGTCTCAGTATTGCCTGACATTTCCATCACAAATCCCTGTTTATATTCACTTACAAAATTTGTCAAACTTCAACTGCTTCACGCTGAAGGATTTTGAAATTTTTTAACTGAAGTCACTTCATCCCTTTTCACAGAAAGATTAACTTAAAATATTTTATCTATAGTGCTAAGGAGGAAAGAGAAATTTCCTACAGGCATCCATTAAAACCTTGCATGATTCACTCTTTCCAGACTTAAAAATCAGTTAAGAGTGTATTTTGGAGCTGGGAACATTTTCCCCAATCTGGCCAAGTTTTACACATCTGGAAGACTGTCGTCCTCAACCTGCCTTCCCCCAAAGGTCTTTGATATCCAAATTCTTGTAAAATATCTGTCCTCACTGACCACAATACTATCTGCATCTTAGAAGAGAGCATTAAACTGGACTATGCATGACTCGTGATGACAAAAAAGGAACTGGTCTTTCTATGCAATCAGTTGTCAGGGCTGCTCTCGCATTAGCCACCGGGATGCCAGGCTGTGTGCTGAGCCCTTAGGTGCAGGGAGAAAGAACCTGTCAGGAATGTAAAACATGAAGAGGACAAAAAAAAAAAAAAAAAAGAGCTTGGTGGAAACTGAATGCAAAAATCAGAGTTTTTTTCCCTTCCTGACTTCTGATCAAGTATCAAAAAGAAAAAAAAAGAGAGAAGAAAGGGAATACACAGATACACATGTAAACATTGACAAAGACTTACATTCCCATGTAAAGACAGATGCGTGTTAGCAGGTATGGCAACAGATAGGGAACTGAGCTTGTAGATCTCAAAAACCTAGCCCTGCTGGCAACCCAAACTGGGTAGGTCAATACATGTTCCTGTAAACAGATTTAAAGTAAAAATGTCACCATCAAACAACTTCTACAACCCTTTACCTTAAGTAACATAAGGAATTCAGGATATAGCAGGCTGCACTGCATTTAACCCTAGGGATAAAAATCAGAGTACAGCATACAATTAAAGAGTCAGCAACCTTTTGATACAAAACAAAAAAAAAGCCCTACATTAAAAGCATCAGCTCCAAACATATATGAGATGACCTTCAAGAAAGTATACAGCACATTTAGGGAAAAAAAATAGAAATGCCTGATTTATAAAGGCATCCAAATTAAAAGTTTCTGTCCATGTAATGGGAAGACATTTATTAAAATTGGGAGAACACATCTACTCTGGATGCAGCTGAACTAAATTAATACTTGGCTGCCCCCTCAATTCTGCTGGAATACACACGCGCCTGGTTACTCCTTCAATTAGTTCTGTAAAACACAACAGCTGTAGTAATAAACTTCTGATACTCTGCAATGTCATTATCACCTAAGAAAAAACGTTTCCTTTTAAAATTAAAAGAGGTGTTGATACACCTTACTAAATTTCTAGAAGTAGTCCATGCCTTCATCTACACTTCAAAAACAAACTATTTCCTACAGCTGGTTGAAACAATTGTCCAGACTACTGTCCTTCTGGACAGGTATACGAATGAAAATAATCTTTTTTTCTTCCACTGTGGAAGCTGTGGGAAAAAAAAAGCAGAATAACATGCCAATGGCCAGTACTTAGGCAGCTGCAAGAAAAAGAAGGCAGTCACACTCACAGGTTTTAAACAGATCTAATTTTTAAGCTGGAAAGCAGATTCATATCCCCATATAACTTGAAAAATAAAAGCCACTTCTTTTATTTTTGCCACTTCTTGTGCCTCAGCAAGAACAGCAGTCAAAGCTGGAAGTGTAGTATTCCTACCCTTAGAAAAATCTTCAAAATATTGGTTAAAATTAAAATATTTATGAATATTAGAAGTCTTATGAAGAAAAATCTATAGTAAACTTGACTCCAATTACTGCGTTTACAAAGTATTTACCAAGCACTAAAAGCACTTCAGGCAGAATGAACTTTTCTGGAAAAGCATTTTATTTCAAGTCACATAAGCACAACAGCAGATATGAAATAGCACCTGTACTTTTCTCCGCTTATCTTCCTTCCCATCAATAAATTATTTTAGAATAGGTACTACTTTGAGACCAATCCGTCAATTTTTTCAAGATCCCATCGCAACACAGGAAGCAAATTCTACCTCCAAGTCATGGAGTCAGCACAGATTACAGAAAAATTACCTTGCAGAATTTGGATCAAGGTTACTGAAGTAGACCAGGAAATCCTGCTCTCACTTCCACCACTGAAATGCTCTCCAACCGATCTGGTTTAAGAAAACTTAAAAATTGAAGCAAACATAGGTAATTCAGAAAACCATGCTAAAAAGGCCTAATCAAAAATTAAAGGTTGATGAGTGCAGATTACGCTTGTCACAAAGAATATTTGTAACTTTCATGCCAATTATTTACACGTCACTAGAAAATGTTTTACCACCCAGTAATGCTTTACACAAACAACAAGCAAAAAATGTCAAGGCAAGAGCTTCTGGTACTGAAAGACCCTGTTGTAACTGACATGCAGTGAGGGTACTCCAGGGAATGTTAACTCTGAATTTCTTTGTTTTCTTACAATTAAGATTTCAAGACCCCATGTAATTCACCACATCAGCCAACGCATTTGTGCAACTAAGAGATCAGAAACTTCACTCAGCCCTGGAAGCAAAGGCACCTCCCAAACCCACAATGCCAAGAGCACCCAGAAAATTCTTAAGGACCTAAAGGTACTGCCACTACTTGCTTCTGTATTTTTTCTGCACACATAAAGATGACTTCAGCCTCTAGCGCTGCAAAGACAGCATCTCTGATATGTACCTTTTTTAAACCTGTAGTTTAATACTGTTTCTTATGGTATCTTACAGGTAGGAAGCTGCAAGATACAACCGACACATACTGAAATTAAAATCTGGTCTGTAACGACTTCATTGAACAAGACTGAAAGCTCTCATATTTCCCAATAAATGCCACCCCCCAAAACCTAAAACATCCAAACAATAAACAAGTGGGATTTTAAAAAAAAATTATGATGTTTTTCTCCCACATTGCAAGGCTTTCAGATAAGGTGGTGAGGAAGGAAATTAGCTGATCTTACCCAGAAGCAAGCATCGTGTACAGTACCTCGGAAAAAAACAGGGAAAAATATTACACAAGTCAGCTGGCTTAGCAAGGATTAAGAAATATCTTGATAAACAGCTAATGATATGAAAGGCAAAGCTTTTGGCCCCAGCTCAGAAAAGTAATTACTCCCGCCACGGTACACAGAACCCCACGAAGGGCTTCAGTTTCACATGGCACAGGAAAATTTTCACAGCCTTACAGTCTTTCTTTCATAGCTACATTGGGTGGGTGTACACCAAGTAATATTAAGGCCAATGGCTAAAAGTACACACAACTATAAACAACGTTCTCACAGGGCAGAGGCGAGCTGTCCTTCCCATCAACACATGAAGCTGACAAAACAGAGAGCAAACTTTAAGTGGTTGTGCTACTGTGACATCTCGCTGCTACAGATGGGTCTTTACAGAGCATTTAACTGCTTTTTCTCAGACATACATATACCTGACTAAATACCCAACCACAACTGAGCTTTATAAAAGGTTTCTTCAACAACCCCTGGCATTTTAAAGAAGCCACCACACTTTCAAAAGTCCAGCAGCAAATTTTGCACCCAAGAACCACTGTAAAGTAAGAAAAAGCATTTGCCCATTTTCACAAATATATTCAAGGTTTGAGTCAAGAAAGGTTTGCTTTCACTGGGAAAACTTATCCTGCTATTTTTCCTGCTGACTGCTTGTTTTATGTGGGTGGGGTAGTTTTTATTGTTCTGGACTGCATTTTAATTGATGGCAGAGTGCCTGAAGTTTGGGATTGACATCTCCTCTGTTGTTTTTGTTGAGATAAATAAATGTAATTCCTTCCTCTTTTTTAAAATTGAGATACACGGCATATTCTCAACTGCTAAAACCAAAGCAAGATGCTACAAAAAACCCTCCAGAAACAAATAAACAAAAGCTTTCAGATGACATAAACAATCTGCCAAACTCCTGCTGCAAGGAATTCACCACCCAAAAGCCTCATCCCTGATTACTACCCTCTGAAAAACCCTCAAAGACTAAGCAGCAGATAGGACTGTGGAGGCCAGCAGTGGCTAAATGTTTGTGTAATTCTGAGGAGACTGAAGATCAGATATTGGCCTCAACCTCAAGCATCAACAGCTACAAGGATGGGAGCCTATTAAATGGGTAAGATATGTTCTCAAGAGAAAATAAGGCAAATTGAGAACAGCTTGAAAAGGAGTTATGAAAGAGTTTTGTTCAGTACTGAACAGAGGGTCACTGAAGCAAATGCAACATGGAAGGGAGCGAAGGGGTGGTCTACCCAGGAAGACATGGCTATTCGAAAAGAAACAACCACAAACCAACAAAAACCCCCACCCCCTTTCCCCAAACCTATAAGCATAGCCTTATATTAATGAAAAAAATCCAAAATTTGAAGGTTTTGTTCACAAGCAACGTGAAAACAGTTGCAAAACCAACACTAACCAGTCAGCATCTAAAGCACCTCCAGAGCACTTTAATGGAAACATGCTATTACTGATGCTGCCAAAATAAGACGTTTTTATAGCATAGAAATATTTGCCATCTGTTTTCTGACCCAGTAATTAGAAAATTTCCCTGCTACAACCTGATGCAAAGAAAAGAAGTCCTATGTTTTTGCTCAGCTATTAATTCAATGCCTACTACAATAGTACTTGGCACTGCTATCACTCCAATGTTCTTCTGATATTCCAGGGGAGAAGGAAAAAAGAACCACACACACGCACGACCCCACCCAAACAAGCAAGCTGGAATTCTTCAAGGAGAAATAAAGTGTCAGCACCAAGCTAAATTGTTCTCATTATCCAAAGAATTTAAAAAATACTTTAACATTACACTCACATAAAAATTGTATGAGCTCTTCATGCCAGGCAGTGCTTCAGCATGCTCCCCAAGTGCACACAATCAAAAAATATATGACAAACTGTTGTCTCCCAACTGATTATTTCTTCCTGGCACAGAAAAGCACTTAGTTAACCGCTGTAAGTCTGGGTCAACAGAAGTATTCCACCCACTACCAAGCACAAAGTTCAAACCTGAACACAAGTATACTTCAAAAACACGCAGCTTCTGAAATATGAGAGAAAGTATGTCTGAGCAACTTGTTATCAACCATAAACTACTTGATGCATTGAAAGAACCAGAGTTGGACAAGTCCAACTATGCTGTCTCTCTCTTAAGCACATTTGGAAAAAGTGGAATGCGCTACAATACTTCTTTCCAAAACATGGTAACAGCAATAAAGCCACATCAAACTAACACACACACAACTAGGGAAAGAAAAGACTACATAGAATGTTTAGTATGTCTTAGTTTCTTTCTATTGTGGTATTGACTTGTATGGCAAAGCCCTTCAGTTCCAGATACCATAATCATCCAGAGGAAGTGAGTTTGAAATGCCCAAAACTGTGGGTACGCACTATGAGCACGGTCTAACATACCACGTAAGATGAAGAGACCCTGGTGCCTTTACAGTTTTAAAGAGCTGATAACCACTATTGGTCAAATTCTAAATGTCACAACCCACCAAAATCTAACATTTTGTTCCATGGTTGATGCAAAACCCAAGATAAAATTCATTTTTTTGTATTCTTTTTTAAACACACAACTAAACCAAATTATTTGTACACAAGAGTTGACATCTTACCAAAAGAGCTTCCAGTGTTTTGTACTTGGATACTCAAAAGACAGTGAAACCAGGATAAGAGCAGCTCGCTCCATTCCTAAATAGTTTCAAAAAACCCAGGTACCTGGATCACAGCTGTTTCGAAGAACAGGCACATTAACATTCAGTAATTATACTTAGATGGTACCTTGTATGCATTTTTTCTCAGAGAAAAAGCCTACCTGTTTACTTTTTGTGGCCTTTCCCACAGGATTCTTCTTCCCTTTAGCACCCTCCATGTTTCTTAAAACATCGATGAAATCTTTCTTTGAAACAGATGACAGCAGTTTAGCACGTCGCCTCTCAGAGCTCCCGCCTCTCTTCATCTTCTCATCGATGTTCTTTTGGTGTGTCCTGACAGCATTAAATAATTGTACAACACCTCTGGGATGGGGAAAAAAACCCAACAAAACAAAAAGTTTTTAACTCAAATTCCCTTTATAGAAATGAAACTTTTACCGAAGCAACTAATCAGTGCAGATGCTAGATAACTCCCAGCTCCTCAAAAGAGTTACTTCAAACCTCAATTCAGCTAAGAAGTAACATCTATTTCCAATTTTCACTCTCCCTTCATACTTACTGCTAGGAACCAGTTAACAAAAATCCCACAAATAACTATTCAGACCTTGAAGTAAGCATGGTAACAGTGCAAGAACATATCTCTTCCCATAAGCATGTTACTTGTCCTACAATCAGCTACTACATTCTTCAAGCAAGATATTAAGAGCAGCTGAGTATGGGGATAGGACAGAGGAATGAGTAAGGACACAGACACAGACAGCATATCAAGTTCTGCAACAGCAAACTACTGCAACGTGGAACAGGCAACTGAACTTAACAGATGTGGATCTGGTGAATTCTCTGCAGAAAAGGAAGAAAGAGAGTAGCAGAAACAACTGTTCTGCATTTTTAAAGCATTACATTAACAAATTGAGGGGATACAACAAAGCATTTCTGTTAAGCAAACATTACATTCCCATCTAGATTTTTGCTCTTTCATAAAGCTTCTGAAATCTTTCATTGAACTTGATACTATACAATGCAGACCTGTATATAAATCACTCGGCTCCTGCTAGTCACTTCCTTCTTAAGAGTTCTAGCTGATAGGAAACAGATTACCTATGTAGGTCTTTTCTTCCCCTTTTCCTCCTTTTTCCAATACACATATAATAAGGAAAGCATCCAGAAAAACTTGTACCTTGTGGCAGTTCTCTGAAGATTTCTTTCCGTGTCTCGGTCTTTGACAACATCTGGCTTCACTCGGCACATCATTTCCCACTCCCGCTTTTTATCAAGCTGTGTTATAAATATTGTTATGTGAAACAATTATAGATTGTTAGTATAGAACAGCATAGATTATGTAGCAAGAAGGAAAAAAACAGATAAATCAATGAATCTCGGTTTGGTTTGAGGTTCAGGGGTGCTCCAATATGGGACTGGGCAAAGGGTCTGAGAAAAGTCTCTTGCACGGACACACCGGGGGCCACAGTCAAATCTCAGAAAGTCACAAAAACTAGAAAAGAGTTGCACAAGAGTCATGCCTCTGACTCAAGACAAGGAAAAGGTATTTAGAAATACTCAAATCCTTTCATACTGCTTCTATGGACAAGGAAATTATTCAAAGACAGCTTTCAACACCAAGACTTCACAAGCTGATAACGGAGAAATTTACACATAATAAAATCTTGGGTCTATTAAGATAAGCATTTTAAGCCTTGGAAATTTGACTTCCCTAGATGAGTTAATCACGGTACAGATTTGTGACCAAAAGTGATGCACAACTGGCAGAACTCAAACACCAGGAAAAGCAAGTACTCACCAGAGAACAACTCCTGTGCACAACACTTATTTTTTGTCATTTTTTTGAGGCATTCTGTTTCAAAACCAAACTGATCTGCCTTCCCATTAACAAGGACCACAACACCACCAGCTTTTTTCCAGCTGCAACAGGAGAATGCTGTATTTCCCCAGCCTCAGCTTCAGGTAGTAAAATATTTCCCCCACACACACCTTTTACCTTTAAACACTTTAGAACACTTTAAAAGTGTTCTAGGCCTGGTGGTGTTGCATTAAGTCTGTTTTATGCAAGAAGTCTCTTGTGGAATTTCAGAGTCCTTATCTTTATATTTCCAGGGAGACCACTACAAGTTCATGAGTTTATGACCATGTTTTGGCCTTTTATCGAAAGAACTGCCCTATTCTAGCTTCCATCAGCAATAAATTAGTAGAAGGCAAACTGTTCTCAAGTTTTTTGTAAGGGTAAAAAGTCAGTTTGGGGACCTGCAGCCCACTTCTGCTTTGCAGTATTCCGACATATTTACTGAATGAGAACAGGTACTTAGGACAACCATAACCAAGCAGATGCCAGGCTGAACCTCTCTGCTGAAGAGGCAGGCCATGGCCTAACCACAGCATGTCCCACACTGTCAGGTGGATTACCTGGTAATCCCACTGAAATAGAACTGGTAGAATGAGACATTAGAACTACCAATGTATTTTTACCCTGAAGGTAAATCAATTAATCACAGGCTGGAATTAAAATTTCCACCAAAGACACTCAAACAAGTGACTAAATTGCCAACATAAGTTTTGTTTTCTTCATAACAGTTTCAGAGCCAGAAGCAATTTAGGGCATGGACACTGTAATAGAAAACTGCTACCAGGAAAATCATTGAGGGGAACAAATAATGATTCATTACCATGGCAATGATTACTGCAATCTCAACCTAGAGGCCTTTGATTTGGGGAGTCACAGCAGAATTTAAATGAAAGCGGTTTTCGTCTCTTTCTCCCTTTCCCTTTCAATGGGAACTATTTCAACTTTCAATGCCAACAAAGTGAATTATACTCCAAATTAGTAATAGCCATTAGAAAACTAAGCTTAAAACAGCTGCTTTTACACTCTCAGTAGCAAAAACATCTTAAGTGCATAGACTGGAACAGTCCTGCTGCCAAAGATCAGCCCACCTGATCGCCTAAAAAAAAAAAAAAAACCAGTAAGGGAAAAACTGATACAGCGAGACACTAAAATAATCTGAAAGTATAAATTCTGAAGCTACTTGAGGTAACTGTGGAGAAGAGATTCCAAAACTGAGACACACTCAACAGAGCACTCTCCCAAAACTCCACTGAAGAGATCTTCCATGCATCCCCATGTGCAAAATGAAATACTGTATCTTTTTCTCACCTTCATCCTCTTCTCCAGCCTTTCTTGTTTTTCTCTTTCTCTCTCCTTCTCCAGTTTTTTATTCTTGGCCAAAATGGTGGACTTATTATGTGGAATCTTTTTGTTGAGCACTTTTGCCATGGCATCTGCCCAGCCTGCACCTGGGTCAGCTTTGGAGCTTGTTGCCTCTTCAACCACATTGCCAAGGGCAGCTGTTTCATCTTCATCATCGCCATCCTGCGCTTCACCTCCTGAAGAGTAGCTGTCTTCTGGAAGACCTGAGCTTAAATCAGAATCTAGGGGTAAAAAAAAAAAAAGGAACAAAAAAAAAATAATATCAGAAGTTCTGTTTCTCATAAGGATCTATCACACATAATTTGTTCTGTATGTAGATGTTACCTGAGTTCACGGCCATGTACTACTTGCTGTTACTATTAATTGCTCAAGCAGGCATACACAACCATAGTAAATTTATTAGAAAGTAGCCAAAGCAAGTGCTGGCTCATCTCAGTGATGATTTAAAGTGACTTAAGAGGTTAGGTAAAAGGGAAAAGGCAGCCTTGGAAATTTATAATTAGATTAATGAATATTTTGTTGCTTAGGAGTAGTAAATTTTGGGAAAAAACTGTGTTTTCAAGGTCAAAAACTGTAATTTTTAGAGGCATATATACACACACATATCTATGTATCTACACACTTATATGCAAACCGCAACAGTGACATCTAGTGCTTAAATGCAAACAGCCACATGGATTAAACTGAAGGTAGGAGAGCATTTTTTATATGAGAGCAAAATCTGCTCAAGGAGAATAATGCCAGCAAAAATATGTTTACCTAAGCATAAGGAACACTGTGGGGAGGCTGCTTTGTGAAATAAAGACTCAAGACAGTTGTCAGGTAGCTCAAAAGAAACCAGAGGCACTCAGCTTTTCTGGTAAAAGTAACTGCTCAAGTTCTTGATACACAAATAAAACACCCCCAAATTCAAGTTTTCTTACCCTATGCCTCCTTCAAAACAGAAAAGAAGGAAATAAAGTTAAAATACTTAAGTCTGGAATCAAGCAAGAGCAAGACAGAACAGCCAACTAGATGGCAAATAAAACGTGAAGAATCTACCACTTCCCTTATTAGTCTGTTCCATGGGTCAAATATCAAAAAATAAAGTCTTTAACTGTGCAGATGATTAACTAGAATGAAATGGACTGCAAGTTTAGAGTGTGCTAAAATACGTTTGGTTATTTTGAGTGGACACAATTTATCACATAATCAAGAGCAGAGTTTACAAGTGTCCTGTCACTATTAACTACCATTCTACTAATACTTGTGCCATCCAAAATTTCTAAATTAATTATCTTATATACAACTTTCAAGGCTGCAAATCAACTGCTGTGCAGAAGGTGGCTGCTTTCTGACACCTTCAAACTCCCACCAGCAAGGGGACAATTCCACACCAACTCTGAGATACTAACTGCTTTTCATCCTTCTATCACTTTCACTGAGCCAAGTGCTTCACTTTGCAAGCACTACTATTATCCCGTAAACTACCTTCATCAACCAAATCATTAAGAGAATGAAGTCCGGACTGCTTCACAAGATCTGTTTTCCGTAAAACCATGCAGAAAGCTATTAGTGATATTCCCTATTAATTGCCTATTTAATTACTTAACAAACATAAACACACACTCTGTTACCAGACTAACTCATTACTCTGCCTTCTCCCTGTGCCTAAAACCACACGTAGCAGCAAAACAGTGGCATTAACCAATTTAAAATAAAGCCTTGAAAACACCCAGGCACGTTTATAGGCTCGAAGAGCACTTAGTTATCACGGAAAGAAGCAAGATTATTATGTTTACATCACAAACGTGGAAGAGAAATACTTACTGAATACGTGCTCATTATCTATATCAGTATGATGTTTACTGGCACAAACTAACACAGTGTTTAGTAACACAGTGTTGTGTCACACTTCACACAGTTTTGGTTTGGGTTTTTTTCAACCCATTCAGAAACTAGTGAAGACATCCTTTTTATAATATCAGTATGTCTCCATATCCTGATTTCCAAGGTAAAAAAAACTAATTCAAACCACTGCACGTAAAGAAGTAGGTGCATCACCACATTCCTATGTGTAAAACAATTTGCCAAGTTTTCACTTCTAAGCCTTGCTCGAATACATTCTAAACAAGGAATCAACCCATACTTGTGACTTTTTATATATACAAATGCTAACAGCTACCAGAAGTCCAAACCTGTATGCCACACACCGCTTATGACAAAATTCCACCACTAGCCATAAAAAACAGGAAAATTGCAAAAGCATATCTAAAGTCTCCTTTACACAATATTTTTCTGCTAATAAATCAGGAAAACGCTGGATTATACCAAATGCGTTTTGCTTTCAGCAATTACAGAAATATGAACAAGGCTTCAACAAATAGCTATGACTTATTCTTTAATACAGCAGAGGACCTGTCAACAGCATGAGGCAAAGTAGAGGTATTTCAAAGTAATTTAAATTAGATTAACTCTATCAGAAGACAGACTTGAGGTTCTGTTCTGAGTTGCAAAGACCGAAGCCTAGCAGAGATTTGTGAGAAGTCCTAACTGTGTGCGCGGGGGTAACATACATATACCTACTTTATCCTTCTAAATTTGCTCAGTGCTCTAGGTGAGGACACACACAGTTTAAAACAGCAGTCACTCAGAGATGAGCACTGAAAGAAGCTCCCACACAACGCCCCCCCCTTGGGTTCAGCGAACCGTACAAGCCTCAGCGGGGACCAGGAAGGCCTTCGACGCCCGTCCGAGCACAGAAAGACCCAAACCCCTACCCACTCCCGCCCCTTCCCGCTCCCCTTGGGCAAGGGGAACCCATTACCGCTATCTGCCTCCTCGCCCACCGCAGTCCCGCGTACACGTGGTCCCGCCACGGCAGCCGCCATCTTCTCCGGGGTCCGCATAGTATCGTCTTCCGGCCCGGCCCCCTCACCCGGAAACTGTGTTCCGGCTCCAAAGGTTCCGGGCAGACGAGCTTGTGGCGGCGGCGGAATCTTCCGGGTCTGAGGAGGCGCTGAGGCAACCGGGCAAAGCTGGCAGGGTCTGATGGTTTTGTTTTTGTTTTTGTTTTTTTTACTGAGGAAGTGACAAAAATGAAAAAAATAAACAAAGAGGAGAGGTCTGCCAAGGTTTCTCCCCCCCCTCAGGCCCGGGGAGGTCCGTGGATGTCCAGGAGAGGGGCAAGGCCCAGCAAGACACTGATGGTCTCCCCTAACTCCAGCCTTCAGAGACACCGTTTGAGGCCACCACCACCCAGACATGTCCTCACGCTTCAGTACACAGAGAAGAGCTCAAAGCCAGCAAAGGTCAGGCTGGTTATTCTCTGCTGAATACCCTCTGCCAATTACCCTCTGCCACCTTTGGGAGCCTCTGAACTTGGCCATGATAAATTAATGTTGTGTTTACTGTAGATTCCATAGTGCGAAGAAGAATTTGCAAGCCTACCTTCATAGTGCTGATATCTCAAAGAAAACTTGAGCAAAGCCCAAAAGGAGAGCATTTTTTTAACATGGGGAGAAATGAAAAACTGAATTTCATGTCTGTTGGCATTTCTTTCAGTCAAATTATAAAAAAAAAAACCCAACAAAAAAACCCCACCCAAACATTTCATAGAATCATGGAAAGGTTTAAGTTGGCAGGGACCTTAAAGATCATTTAGTTCTAAACCCCCTGTCCTGGGCAGGGACACCTCCCACCAGACCAAGTTGCTCACAGCCCCATCCAGCCTGGCCTTGAACACCTCCAGGGATGGGGCATCCCTGACTTCCCTGGGCAACCTGTTCCATTGCCTCACCACCCTCACAGTAAAGGATTTCTTCCTAATATCTAAATTTCCCTTCTTTGAATTTGAAAACATTACCCCTTGTCCTATTGCTGTGCTCTCTGTTAAAGAGTCCCTCCCCATCTCTCCTGTAGACCGCTTTTAGGTACTGGAAGGCCACTATAGGGTCTCTTCTCCAGGCTGAACAACGCCAACTCTCTCAGCCTGTCTTCATATTTATTACATCCTCTTAAAGATATACCATTCACACACTGATGCTTCCATACACTAAATACGGTTTTTCTACACTAGAGATGTCCTCTGAGGATACTCATGGGAAGGTGCTCTCATGTTGGAGTGGGAAGTCAGGCCCCGAATAACAATGGAATCTCAATATGAGTATGGTTGTCCTCCTTTATTGCAAGTTTTAGCAGAGTTTATATAGGCAAACAGCAGATACACATACAAGCGGTTCACACGATTGGCTGCCAGCTCTCGTCCACCTGGCTTAAGTTTTCATAACTGATACAAAGTTGCTTCCTGCACACAATACTACTCCCTTAGTTCCCAAGGACAGCTCCGCTTCACCAATCTTAAAGTCTAGAAAAGATATGCTTATCCTAAAATAAGCGAGATCAGGGAGAGGACAATGCCATCCTCAGGTCTGCTGTAAAGCTGTGGACCTGAGGCCAAGGCTTTGGGCCTGCAGCTAAGGCCTCTCCCCTGATCCCATGTCTAAAACTGGATTGTTCATCCCAATAAAGTCATGTCCACTTGCAGACAGCCATTCCTCCACACTCTCAGTCTTTGAGACCGTTATCTATCTGTGCAGCAGGTGGGCTCAAGCCACCTCAGATATCCAATGGCACGTGTGCCCCAAATAGGTGGTTGAACCATGGACCCTCTGCATATCCAAAATTACCACAGGTCTCCTCTGGGGTGGGCTGGGATGTAAATGTGACAATGTTAACATGGCAATTACTGTATCCACCCAACTACACTGGTCTAATGCTTAGCATGAATAGTTTAAGTCCTAGATCACTGACTATGTTTTACATTCTCTTACAAATGTTTCAGATTAAGAGTTTAATATGGTAGACATTTTTGCAAACTCATGTTCAGATGACATACTGAAAACCCTTCTTGGTAAAGTGCCAATGAAGGATAAACAGTATTGGACTTATTGTTTCTACCATAAGATGTCCCACAGAGCTACGTGGAAACAATTTCAGCCTAATTCATTGTTATAAGCAAAGAGAAATGCTGTGCTGAAAGAACTGAGCTTCTACTATGATCTGCAGAGTAGGAAGGAAAACATAAACCTCCCTATGATGTTTCACAAAGAAGCCCAGGCTTTGCAGGAGACATAATTCCTAATATTTTACACTGTGGGGCTCAAATCCTGGGGTGTCTGCCAATAATAAGCATTAACCATTTGGTCAAGTCTGCTATGTGATGATAAAGACACTTACCATTTGCTTGGTGTGATTCATCTCCAAATCACATTGCGTCAGAAGGGACACTGCTAGGAGAAGGTTATTAAACTGCATCGTCAAAAAGCTCTTCCAGTATGGCAATTACCATCTTCATTTCCTAGGACACACACCTTATTGAACATGTCTTACTCTGGGTGGCACATTTGTCTTGGAAGTATGTCAAAATCATCAGCTTAAGTCCTGTAATGGGTTCCAATAAATGATGGGTCTGAAACTCCTTTCCTCAGACTAAATTAACAAGTCACATCTCCAGTAGCATACTTCTTTCCACAGGCATTATCCCGAAGCATTTGTCAGCAAATTTGTTGCCAAACCTCCTTTCAAATGACTGTCATTGTCTCCCATCACTCTGGTCTGAATGTTCTTCTGGATTGCAATTGTGGTCTGAGGAATGCTGGAGATATAACCAGCTTACAAAATCTTTCCATTCCAGACAAAGAGGCAGCTACCTCCCAGTTTATCATTGCCAGAAGCATTGCCTGAAAAGCAACAGAGGCACAAGCTGGCATTCTCCACGTACAGGTCTGTGGTAAAACCACGGCTAATGAGACAGTGCATGAACCTTTGATGTGGGGATGCAGCAGAGCCAATGTCCAAAAAAAAAAAAAAAAACCTGTAAAAAGGATGGCACAGGGATTTACAATCATAACATTTTTGTCTAAGATTTTAAATGTGTTAATTTTTTGGTAGGCTTAAAGTTTAAATATGAACAATACTGGGATAGAGCCCAGTTGAAGTGGTTACTGCATATTCCTCATTACAACAATAGCAGTAACTAAATGAAGACAAACCCTCTCTTTGGTTTTTCTGGAGTGGTAAGAGCTCCTTTCTCTCGTTTTCTGTTCTAGACACACAATGAGTGCATACATCATGGTAGCAGGCTGCCCAAAGAGACCGACCGATGCCTGCCATACGGTTGTTTCCGTTGTTTTCGAGAAAAGAATTTTGCATGATGCATTTCAACAGGCAGACACATGCCCAAATATGCAGTAGGTTTATGTAAGAGAAAAGAAGGTCAGAGAAACATACCTTGAGCTTAAATGAGGTAGTAAAAACTTTTGTATTAATCCTTAGTTCTTGTGGGAAGGCACTCCACAGACTTGACTCATTCTGTGCAAAGGTACTCTTGCTTATGCAGACAGAATTATTCTTACTCTAAAAAGGTCAGTGATGCTGTAGTTACCAGCTGTGATCTTCATCCCAGAGCGTACTACCCTCTCAGATATTCTGGGCACAGTCCACTGAGAGCCTTAAAGATAGGGATCCAGTTTTGACTTAATTGCATAGGTGTGAAAGTGAGTGCAGAGACCTGCTACCTCCAGTGGCCTTTGCATTGAGATCTTCATGCCTAAATTTTAATAGAATAGAAATTAAAAAATAATACAATTATGGTAATTTCTAATCTAACTCCTTATTCAGTGCTAGAAACCATTATCGGCATCCATGAGAACTGAGTTACAGCATCCCTCATATGTTTCTGTGGCATTATCCTCAACTTTCCAAGTATTGAGCCCTTATTATCCCAACTAAACAGCTCTGTGTTTCTGAACTGTGTTTTCTTTTCCAGCTTTCCCCTATGGCTGCTGCTCTCCTCCTCTTCACTTTGTGAACAAATTGCCTTGACTCACATATATCCCCAGAACAATTGCCCTTTCAGTTCCAATGAAGGCTGAATCCCAAGCCGGTTTAATAAAGTTCAAAATCTTTGCCACTTTTGCAGGTCATATTCACAGCCCGATTCCCACACTAAAAGAGACCAATAACACCAGATATAATAAAGCCCTCCAGTGCCCCAAGATTTAAACATGTTTATCCTCATTTCCATTTCTTTGGTTTAGCTGACATGTTTTCCCCTTGACTCTGTTGGATATTTGCAGATGAAAGAAGAAGAGCAGTTCACGAGTAAATCACATAATACTGTGCTGTCATATAATAACTACTGCTCCTATCTCATATTCAATAAAACTCATATAAACTGACATTTAATAAATCATAGGAAAATACTACCTGGTTCTCTGCAAATGTTTTGCCTCATGAAAGTTCTAGCCAAGCTCCCAGCAAGGTCAAGTGAAACTTCCTGTTTTTTTCTGTGGGAATTCATTTAGTGCCTGAGCCTCACAACCAGTGAAATAAATCTTAATGTTTTTAGGATGGAGGCACAGGGGGCTAAATACAACATTTTCAAACCTTTGTGCCTTTATTTGTAAGCATAAACACATGTTTTTAAACTTAGCTGAATACCTGTGCAACCATTAACTACCTAAGCGATGAGAACCATTGAAAATCCAAGAAGAACAGTAAAAAGGAGATTTTGGTTCTGATGCTTGGAGTTATGGGCTGAATCATGCTAAAAAGAAATCATGAAATCTTGCCTATTGAATGCTGTAGGTTATCAAATTGAACGTGTGGAGTAATGCTGGATCATCTTAAGTCTGTATTTCTGTAACTTCAAGTGCTTGGGTTTGAAACTATCCATATTGGTCATATTGGTTGACACATTTTATTCTGTGTGTAGTTATTGCTTGTTATATATTAGCTCTCAACCAATACCATGGTGCTATTTGAAATACAGCTTTCTGGTTTAAAAGATATGTAAGTTTATATATCATGTTGAGGAGTAATTATTTTCTGCCACATCAATATGAGAAAATGAAAGGGAGATAAAAGGACTTAATATACCTGGTAGCTAAATGTTAAATTCCCCCGTTTCTTATTCACCAATTCCCTTCGTTCAGGTACAAAAAACATTCTTATTCCTAAATTCCATATAAATGAATTATGGTAGTGATGAATTACCTGACATAATCAAGTTCAAAAAATGAACTAGGAACTGGAATTTTAGGAATTCACGTCAGATTTTATCAATTTTATCAATATCTGAATCACAGAAGTTAGCTGGAGTTACAATGAACAAATGAGGAAAAGAGCTTGTCCCCCAAAATGTGGTTTTATGTTAAGGATAGATTTTAAATGTTTAAGGACTTGTCAAGGAGGGCTAGTCAAAGAACAAAACAGTTGATGAATATTTTAGCCAAATCTTTTAGGATTTGGATGTTTCATTGTTCATTTAAATTACTGTCAGCCATATTCATCACCTCTGATAATTTTAAAGAATTGCCAGTAATGGCTAGAAAAGAAAAAAAACTATCAAATATGAAAAAGGAGAAAATTGTAGATAAGTGTCGAAGGTTGCCTCTCGCTCTCTGGAAATCAGAGAAAAGACTAGCTTGAGCCTGTCTGTAGTATAAGATAATCCAAATGTTTCATACCCAAATCAGAATAAAAGCCTCCAGTTGTGCCAAAAGTGCCAGAATAGTGACTTTGCTTGTATGCAGTGAGGCTCATGCAGGGACAGTTTCTGTAAATTCTGACTGTGAATATCTCACCAGTTATAAAGTAACAAACTGCAGAGAAAGATTCTTTTCTAGGGTGATTAATTAAAAGATGAGTGATCTATTACTACAGAACAGTCTCAGAAAAGTATGTATATTTTTTTTTATTTAAAAGGTTTATCTATTTATTACCTGAATCTTTTTAAATTATGCCTAATTATTATCTCAAATCGTGAAGTCTTCCTGAATCTATTTAGTTAATGATTACAACAGTCTTCACAAAACCAGGTAAAGCCTCACTGCACTGATTTCACATTGGCCATAAAAGTAATTATAAAATAGAAACACAGAAGTGTTAGCCAAAAACAATATCATAGCTACAAAGCAAAAGTTCTATTAAGATAAGTAGGGAGAATGAAATAGTACACTTTTATAATGATAGAAGAGCTAAAGAAAGAATTTACACTAAACTAGCTTAAGTTTCATAATGTGTTTTACCTAACCATAAGAGAGGGAAATTCTGTTTTTCAGCAAACTTGTTTGCACATGATCAGCAGGTGCATCTCTTTTTATACTTCATTTAATACCAGATTTTGATACAGCTACCTTTAATAGCACCTGATTGGATAAGCTATCCTACCCAAACCAGTAAAAAAATAATTAAAAAATCTCATCTCTGACTTGAAAAAGCTTCTAAATCCCTACTCAGCAAAGCTCTTATATACCTGTGAATTCCCAGCACATGAAACCTCTCCATGAATACTTGTGAGCTTGAAACACATGCTTACTAAGTATGTGTGTAATTACCTTGATGAAGCCTGAATGCACGAGGTTGTTAGCATATGATGTACTTGGGGGGTGCTAGTTGTACTCGAGTACTGGTGAAAAGCCATGATTCTCATATCAGCAAATCTTTTGTAAAATTATCAAGTTTTAATTTTTTTCTCCTGACAGCTGAGGCACAATGGGAATTGATTTACACCTGTCCTTTTTAGCTTACAACTGATCTTCTATCATACTTTCAGATTTTCAAGTAATAGTAGCTTTTTAAGAATTTGAAATTTGCTAGTAGTAAGGTCACAAGAGTACTTTACACATAGGAAACTAAACTTTCCATTCAGATTGCTGCAAAATAATTTATTTCTAAAAATTCCTCCTTCTCCACTCCCTCCTGCTCACATTGGAAATCATCTACAAATCAGCAGTGAATACAGCTAATTCTCATTCAGCTGAATGAGAACTTGGGTAACAACCATCATTAAAACTCATTTAAGCAAGGTGAGGTCTATCAAGAGCCTTACCATGCCTAGAACGTATTTGGAGGTGTCTAAACTCTCCAATGAGAAATGAGTTACTTACATTTAGAGATGGAGAAATAAAGGGGAAGAAGAAGTAGCTCTATCAAACAAGATGCGTATACTGTTAAGATGGTGTCTTGTTTTCAGCTGGGATAGAGTTATTTAGAGAGAATGGGTGATTAGATAAAATTGACTCTATCCCACTTGAAACTAGAACAGAAGCCATGGTGGTGGAGAGATTCGTCATGCAGTCTATCTTCACTAAGTTTTTTCTTTCCCTGTTCTTGCAACAGGCAGCCTACCAGGTAACACTGGGATTATTTTTCAAAGTGTTTTAGGAGGCTTTCATCTCTAACAAAAGACAAGCAGGTAAATTCCTGGTTCCCCTGAAATCAATAGCAGATTTCTTACTATGTTCAGGGAAAACAGAATTTTATGCCATATTTTTATTCTCTGTGCAAAACCATAACTGTTAATGATTGTTAAGTTCATTTTCTTTTCTGTAACCCTCTAGTGATTTACCTTAATGATGGAATTACTAATGGACAAACCTGTTACGTTAAAATTACTCTTTCAGCTTTTATCTGAGTGCTAGCATTAACTAAACTTGAATCACTTTTTTTTCCCTTCTCCAGCCCCAACAGAAATGATTATTGCAAATGAACTCCCTGAATTCACTGAGCAATTTTCCTGTAAATGAGTTACTGTCTGGAACAAGGGGGTTGGCTGAACCTACATAGATGTTTATCATGTTTCAGAGCAAACAGTGCTTGGTTCTACTTTGCTTTTCTCTGGTCAATCTTTTATAGAATAGGCTTTCCTACTTTCACCCTCTCTGCAAGCAACTACCCAGCCCAACAGTGTGTGTATCTCTGGGTATGGCAAGGACACGTGATTTCAATAAAATCTTCAAGTTAGGGTTGTGTGGCCTTCTGGTCATTTGCCCAAGGTTTTATATGAGCTTCATCACCACATTATTTACGAAGTATTTGAGAAAAGAATAACATTATGGACCTTTATCTGAATCTACGGCAGAGCTGGGTTGCTTGATTTGGTGTTGTTTTGTTGCAATGATTTTGGATGTTTGGAATGGATCTAAGGAAATTATTGAAGGAACGCAAAGTCAGAGAAATAAGCTTTTTTAATTTTGAAAGCAGTTAATTCTGTAATTGTTCTTGGTTCTGTTTTGAGAGAGAGTCATACTAAGTAAATCATCTGGCTGGTGGGGCTGTTCAGCCTCCTGCCCGAATGAGCCTCCCTGTGCTGTTGGGATCTTTGCTCTGGAGGAATGTGGCTGCCAGAGGCTACTGTGGTGGCAACAGGAAAAAAACTTGGCTCTCAATATTCAACAAAAACTTTTGGCTAGCCTGGGATTGGTGAAGAGCCAGAGAAGAGGGTTTACGATGACCTTAATCAATAAAGAGACAGACTGCTGCATTTTGTATAGATAGTCATTTTTCAAGTTCTCTGTCTTCTTTTCTGGCTTTAAATGTCTCATTACTTTTCTTAAAGAAGAAAAAAGCAGGGGGGAATTGGAGAAAGATTGGAAGCCTGACAGAGGGATATACATTCATTTTGGGTGTCAGTTTGCCTTTTTTTTTTTTTTTTTTTCTTGGTGTATTTTGTCGTTGTTTGGGGATAATCTTAACTCTCAACCTGATTTTTCAGGTGTGAAGTTTCACAATTCTAGGAAGAGTTAAAGTAGGGTTGTGTGTGTGTATTACTACTAAAAAGCAGACACGAGGTTTTTAGTACCGTTGATAACAATAAAAGAAAAATGCCCACATCTGTCTGAGAGAGAATCTCACATGTTTCTGGGATCCACATTCACTATGGAAGCTCTTTCTGCCTCTAGAAGAAAATGTTTCTGTTTATCCTTAACAGAAATCCATTGCATGTAGTTATGTAATGGAATCTCTCGTTTTTTGTTTGCATCTGTTAGCTCAGCTTATACCTGTTGCAAATAGGGCTCTAAATCTTACTTTAGAAATAAGTATTGCACTATATGTGAGTGCATGTGCAAAGGAAACTATTAATAATGTTCGTTATGAAAACCTGATCATAAGTGTTTTCAGTCCACTAGCCATTCAGTTTTATTTATGTCATCTTCCAGGGAGAATTTGAATCACAGAATCGCCTAGGTTGGAAGGGACCTTTTAAGATCATCTAGTCCAACCAATAAAAAAAACCAAACAAACAAAAAAACAAACACCAAACACCCCAAAACATGCCACCACATCCACACCACACAAAACACCACCCAACACTAATCCATGTCCCTGAGCACCATGTCAACTCGTCTCTTGAACACCTCCAGGGATGGTGCCTCAACCACCTCCCTGGGCAGCTCATTCCAATGTCTGATAACCCTTTCAGTAAAGAAATA
>JAOQGH010000023.1:20923642-20947889 GCA_025769975.1 Gallinago jamesoni
TTCCCATCTAAGCCATGGGCAGCCAGTTTCTTCAGTAGGATACTGTGGGACACTGTATCAAAGGCCTTGCTGAAGTCCAGGTAAATAACATCAGCAGAAGCCAGAGTTCAAAAGATGAAGTTTGGAAAAAGACCCATACATGAGGTCATAAAATGCTGTCACGTTCAGGATGCTAGAGAATTCTTTTTTTTCCTCCAGGTTTTCAGTAACCTTTAGAAAGAAGAATCGGTATTCATCATTTATTGCTTTGCCAGCATTAAATTGCAGCGCCTTTGGGAAACAAAACTCCCTTGAACTAAATTCTGCTTATTACACAAAATTAGAATGTATTGTACTTTTGCAGACTGTTTAAACATACTGCAAGTAGCAGTTTTTACAGGGTCTTAATCCCTTCTCCTCCAGGTTTACATGAGGTAACTTTATTCTTGAATATTTATCCTGACTGCCAAAATGTGTGGTTCTCTGATCCCTTAGGATAGAAAATTTTAAAATAAAATATTGAAAAACATGCAGTCAGCTTCCAAACTTCATGGACTTATTCCAACTCACTTGTGTTTTTTTCAGGTATTACTGAAAAAAATTAGAGCCCTAGCTCCAAAGTCTCTTTTGGTCCTATTTTACAAAAGACAACCCCAGGAGTAAAATTTTGCACTTAAATAATCCTCATATTATGAGCTGGGTGAAAGCATAATCATATTCAAAAAGGAAAATACTTTTTCTCTCTCAAACAGCAACTTGAGTTCTATCCCATTCTTTTTCTTGTCTCTAAAATACTGTGGAATTTGCGCAGTTTATAAATATAAAACTGTTTGTAGTTGTTATTTTATCGGAAAATAAAATCATCTCATACAACTGAGCTTGGAAAAAAAAAAAGCCACAAAACCAACAAACTTTCTTAGGACTTCCTTGGAATACAGTTGCTGTCAGCTCTTGATATTTCTTTGTTTAAATGTATCCCTGAAGCTACAACTTGATCCTGTTGCATTTAGAAGTTGTGAGTTTGGGATTTAGTATCTTTCTTCGATACTAGGAAGAAATTCTTTATTGTGAGGGTGGTGAGGCACTGGATCAGGTTGCCAGGGAAGTTGTGGATGCCCCATCCCTGGCCAGTGTTCAAGGCCAGGCTGGATGGGGCTTTGAGTAACCTGGTCTAGCGGGAGGTGTCCCTGCCCATGGCAGGGGGGTGGGAACTAGATGATCTTTAAGGTCCCTTCCAACCCAAACCATCCTATGATTTGAAATGTCAGCAGAGGAGCCGCTCTCAATGCATCACAGCTGCCGTAGGTAGGGGTGGCTGTGGCGGCTGGTTTCAGGAGCTGCTGCTGTTCATATTTCACAGAAGCCACAGGAAGAGAGGCCGTGTGAGAAATAGCGCAGCGTAAAAAAAGAAATGGTCTTGGCTAGTCTGTTTTCATCTTTGGTTAACATATTAAGAGGCAAATTGATTGTGTATAATACAAATTGTTTCATGATGTATAAGGAGGCTTTTTTCCTATGATTTACATAAAAATGCAATTGTTAGCCTGATGTAATAATTTGGCATTCAGTGTTTTTCGATCACCAGTGCTGAAAGGGTAAAGTGGTCTTTTTTGCATGAAGAATGGGTTGCTAACTTGTGAATTAACTTCTGTAGGAGACAATATGGATGCAATGTTTTTAAAGCTTAATTTAGATTCAAATTAATGTGAAGACAAGCTCCTTGAGTCACCTAGTCTTTCTCTGTGGAATCATTTCTAATTGAATGTTAAGATCAAAGTTTAAGTTTATAAGAAAGAAAAACAAGTGCAGATAAATAGTTATTATCTCACATCCTTATGAAAATTCATGACCTGCCGCTTTATCAGAGACCTTTTAAGAATTCTAATTGTGAAGTATGCATAACTATTAAATGGCTAGAGCACTTTAGTCTCTTGATAAGAAGCGAGTTAAATAATTGTCCTGTTTAACTTGTGCTTGTTAACCTTTAAGGTCAACTAGTTTGAACATACGTTTAATGAAATCCTGGAGCCAGAATTTATGATACTGCTGCTGAATGTTAAATTGGACAATTTACATAAGCAGGACATTAACCTTCTGAGCACTAAATAGCATTTTAGCACTTAGCCGCTGGGGACAATAAGGGACATGTTCTATATATTTGTGATTAGCTTGCCTGGAAACTCTCATGATGACCAATTGGCCTACCAAGTTTAGGAGCATAATTAAATGAATGGACTCAGCCTAAGTAAATTATCAGTGCTGTGTACAGTATATCATTATCGTCCTAAGGAAAAAAAGATATGAATAATTTAATATTACATTACTAATTTATCAATGCTAAGTGGCTGTGAGGAGGTTCTTTGTAATTCGTTGTTTTAAATTTGATATTTGATTTACTGCTGGTGTGATTACACTTGAACCTACTTCATTTCTTTATCAGAAATTTATGGTAACAGTAGACTTTTTTTGTCAAGGTAATTTTTTTTTTTGGTTTCTTCTGCTTTGATGATAATAGCAAATACAAAGCATTACATATTGCCAAACTTGTAATTAAGCAATTTGTCATAACATGGCTTGTGTGTCATCTTTTGGCTGGCAGATCTTGTAGCAGATAAGGGCAGCAGATCTGGAATTGTCAGTGCTCTGAGCTGGAGGAGCACAGTAATAGCAGCTTAGGGTAGACTTTTCTCTCCAAGTTGAAAATTGGAGCACAGAATCCTTCCTCTGCCCAGCCAGCTGTTTTCTTGGGGCAAGTCAAGACCATATATTGCAAGCAAGCAATGTAGATTTTTCAGGGTAGGTGCTGTACTTGTTAGGATAATCACAATTTATTCTGGGGTGGTGCCTCTTGTCTATCTTGTGTGCTGTATGAACTTGCATAAGGACATGTTTTGAAGGACGAGTTAGGACTTGAGCCATTTCCCAAGGAGAATGCCAAGGAAGCACCCACATTGCTTTTGTTCAGGTGCCTGCACTGGCTGTGAGATGCCTTCACGTGGGTGTTACCTGTGGTCATGGCTCCATAGGTGATGAGGCAGGAGCCCCACTGGCGGGTGGCTGCCTTGTGTGCAAGTGCCGCATTTCCACCCCAATTCAGCTCCTCTGCTGGGGAGGTTACCCTCGGTCAACTGGGATAGGAATGGGGCTTGTGTTCAGGGAACTGGAGCTAAGCAGGAGAGGGTGCAGCTGACTGCCATTTCTGATGGTTGCCTGTATTGCCGGTAGACTGCGAAAGTGCAATTTTTGCAGATATCTCTACCTGAAGGCATTGCTGCAGGTAAAGTACTTGTATTACAGCCTTATAAAAAAAGGACAGTGACTTAGGGGGACTCTTCCCTGAAAAACAAAGAATCAGGACAGTGATGGGCACATAGAAAATTACTAACACTCGGATGTTTCAACAGAGAGAGAAAATAGCCCTGAGATTCATCTCTGGAATAGCATAAAAATGCTGTCAGGAAGATGTGATGGCATTGTTGCCCTTCACTTAGGGGATGGAATGAGGGAGACTGCTGAGCTCCACTCTGTACCATGTCGACTTTGCTGAGGGTGCTGGAGAGGCTGAGTATTACCAGTAAGCTCAGGCTGTGTATGTGTGGTGGTGTTGGGGAAGCAGCACTCAAAATCTGTGATTTTTCTGGCATTCCAGTGTCCTACTTCAAGTTCTTCACTGACAGGTTTCTTCATCTGTAGAGAAGGGATAACTGTACTGAGTATGAATGTATATTCCTCTGGCACATCAACAAAATTATTAAACTTAACCCACTGGTAAATTTACTGCTGGATGGCTGCAATGTATTCACAGAGCCTGAATAGATTAGGACCTTTGCATTCATTCAGCTATGCTCACCTCCCTAGCATCATTTGTTGTGCTTGAGAAAGTAATGATATGTGAAAAAAACATGGTATAGTTCATACTTCATGGATGTTTCCAGATACTGTCTCACTAAGGAACTGTTTCAGGTTCATTGAAGGACACTCTGAAGTTGCCTTGTGTCATCTGGAAGTAAACGAGCATGCAGTCAGTGTCTTAACTTTCCCTCCTTTTTATGTCTTTCTGGCATTGCACGGGATGAACATGAAGAAAGCTTCTTTTCATTAGACAGATGATCAGACTGGTTTCTTAAGTCCTATTTGTTCCAAGTATTTTTGGTAGAAGGGGAAAAAGGGAGGAAACCTATGAGTTCTGGTCTCTGAAAGAGCACCTCTACTTACAAATGTTCTGGTTTCTGTATGTGGTCAAGTATTCATGGGCATGAACAACTTTACAAGATTCCTGCTTGTTTGATCTGGAAATCTCCTGAAATTATTCCTAAGGATACAATCCTGCCCTTGACGGTTTTTTTTGAATTTTCAATTACCTGGAGTCAAAGTAGAATAGATCAGATGTACTAGGAAGCTTGTGATTTGTTAGGAAATTTTACTGCTTTAAAAAAAACCAAACCCCTGTGTTTTCAACAGGCTAGACAAATTATTTGTGTTGATATTTTGGATGCTAGGGCAGCTAGCCTTCTTCTGGTGTGCCAATCTTTTCAGTCTCACTTGCTGATTACACTGTAGTTAGAAACTATTAATAACAAGAGCTGAACAGGAGAAAAACTTAAAGCCATCAACAGACTTATTAATACACCTCATCAGGTCATCCTGAGTATTATTCAAGTTGTCATCTGGCAGCTGTAGACATTTAATAGACCTAAGAACCACTTAAGAATAGAATCATGTGTTTTTAGAAGCCGGTTTGTCTGGAAAGAAAGCTCTTTCAGTTGCTGATTTTTCCATGCAGATGAACTTGGGCAACCTGGGTTCAAGGCCCTATTTTGGCAGAGTTGTTCATGTACTGTCGGGCAAGTCACCGAGTTTGAATGTGTCAATGTCTGAGCTCGAGTCCTGCTGGATACAAAAGGTAGATAAGGGTGTCATCCCTCCTTCAAGTAATTCTGTGAGGATGAATGTGCCAGGACTGTGAGCTACTCTGGCGTTACAGTAACGAAAGCTGTGTAAGTAATTCCCTTTTCCAGTAAATTGTGAAACTCAATGGGAAAAAGTTAACTTTTGTGCTGAAGAGGTTTCAGCCTGCTGCATAATAAATACACTTGCGTCTGAGTTGAGAGGAAAAAAAGGAAGAGAGACAAGTCATGCACCAGCCCTTCTTAGCCCCAGAGACTCAAACTGTTAAAAAAGATACATTATCGGCACAGCATGCATCTATTTTTCTACTCCATTTTTGTGGCATCAGTGCTTTCAATCAGCTATCGCTGGGATTACAGGGTGCAAGGGTCTTCAGAAACAATTTTAAATGAGCTCTTCTATAGATGACAACCACCTTTTCCCCTTCCCCCCGCCCTGTTTCTCCTTCTGGGTATTTGTCATTTGAGACATTTCTCTATATATTTTCAACACAGTTTTGCAAATGTAGTCAAAGTTCTTGGCTTCCCATTACTTGCTGTAAAGGAGACCATGGCTCATACAAAGCACCGACATTACAGCCATGCAGGGAGAAGAGATACAAAGGGAGGACAGATGGGAGAGCTGGCAGAAGAAGATGGAGAGGCTTAAAGAAAAAGCCAACCAGCATCAGACCTTCAGTATTTTTATCTTTGTAGGAAGTTGTTCGTAAAAGGTGTGAAGGGACCAGAACGTAGGTTACTCTGCAGTCAGCTTGTGCTTGATATTGTGTCTGTGTTGTTCCGTGGATCTGCTGTTGTACAGGGTCGGGGTGTCTCTGTGTGAGTGACAGGGAGGAGGTGAGACATGTGTCACTTCCCAGATGTTGCCCCTGTAGCCCTATTTCTTTTCATCAGTCGTTTGTACTGGTCTGAAGAGACCGGTGAGGGCTGTTCACTGGTATTAAAACTAGGATTTTTAATTTAGTGATCACAGACAATAGGATTACGCTGGTGAGACTGAGTCATTTGAATTAGGAACAGATAAAAGAAGTGGTGAGTTCAGGTAGTTTAGCCATTACAGATGGAAAAAAATAAGGTGATGATAGCCCACGGATAGCAGCAGACTAGCACAAATCCAAATGAAAAAAGATGGATCTTTTGAAAGACTCAGTGGGTATCTGTCACTTAACTTCATCAGCTTTACTCATGGCAAGATTATTTTACACCTCTTTTGTTTCTCTTCTTTTCACATTGTGCAAATTCAATGTAATCGGACAGCTATGTGGTTTTGGGGTCTGATTCCCATCCAAGTGAATTTAGCCTTTCAATTTTTCTCCTCTGGTAAGCCTGCAAAATCTCCTTCTTCCCCTCAGTCCTCAACCACAGTCTTATTTTAGGATGTTTTTCTTGTTTCCACAACACTGGAAAACTTGTGTTCTGGTTCAGTTGTCTTTTTTCTCCCCTCAGTCAGGAAATGTTTTAATTCTTCTGAAGCAGGCAGTCCCTCTTAGGGAAGTAAACACAGAACCACGAGCATTGCACCAGGTGATACTGAGGAGGAAGAAAATAAATACTTTTTTTCCCCCCATCAAATATGCAGCTCGATTAAATAGAAAGACAGGCTTTTCCCTCAGTGGACTGCTTCCCATAACTTATGATGCAACCTGTTTTGCTTAAGTCTTAAGCTACTTGCAAGTCCTTAACTTCTCTAGTTTTAAAAATGCAGTAGGTACATCAATTGAGTGCATCAGGCAAGAGACTTTTCATCACACCTTTAAAATTGCCTGCACTGATTTACGCCTACAGGAAGCTGCACGTTTAAAGTTACTGGCATTGCTTTGTCTTAGCTTTCATATGCTTTTTAGTTTCCCTGTTTAATGATTCCATCAGTTCCTTAAATATTTCTCAGCTTCTATTTAAGCATGCTAATAGCAGTAGATATGCAGCAAGTGATAGAAATAAAGAGTTGGTTTGTGTTACTGGAAGCCATAGAGTCTGCCTCTTCATCCTTCCCTCTTAATTTTTTTCCATACTAAAAGTTTGTATGTGCTATTGCTAGTCAACAGCTGTATGGAATTATGTGTTTTAAACAAGCTTAAAAAAAACCCATCAAGTCTTGAAGAATTTCTGAAATGAAATAATCAGTGTAGCACTCTGGCAAGCTGTTTGAAGAGACTTTAAAATTCTTTCCGCCTGGTTGTAGCTGTAAGACATCTTCCCTCAAAACAACTGTTATCTTTTAAGAAAAAAGACAGACATCTCTCTGGCATGTTTTCCATACAGACATTCATAAATATAATCCCTTCTGTTGCTTTGGCAAGTCAATCATGCTAACAGGTACTAGTTATTCAGTGGCTGCCTTGGGCTAAATAGAGCAAGTGACAAAAACATTTTAGGTTGTCACGTGTTAATGTAAAATGCCCCCAGACCCCACTGCTTATTCATCTTCATCTAGTTGACTAATGCTTTTCCCATGTTGTTACATGTTGGTAAATTAAGAAGCCTTCCAGACAGTTCTGTCAACAGTTTACTGAAATGTACCTCGTTAAGTGAGGTTGAGCTGTCACATGAGTGTAATTTAATCCTATTGAATTATCACTCAAAAATGCTTGAATACCAGGCCTTTATACAGTGAGAAAGAGCAGGTTTTCTAGGAATACTGTCACATTGTAAATTGATTAGACATGAAGCATGCAAAGGAAAAACCCCAGAGGTGGTTTTTTTTTTTTTTAATTCTTGCAGTAAGACTTGTGACAGTTCTTTCACTGCATCTCATATTTTAGAGAACTGCATGGAACCAGGTACATCTCTTTTGAGAGCTTGCTTTTCATACCCATAACAAAGCTGAGGCCTAAGTGCTATTCTTAAGATGTAACATTATTTTTTTTCACCTGAACAGAAAAGAGAGGGGGAAGGTGGGGAAAGGAATAGTAAAGAACTAAAAGCACAAGAATGGACTTCAATTAGTAGCATAATAAATCATATGCATTTAATGCTCCTTTTACAGAATACTGAACATTTTGGAATCTTTGGAATCAGTTCTGTGTTCTTCGAACAATGCATGTATGATTTAATCCACGAAGTCTAGGATCTGGTTCTGTACCTGTCTGTGTGGGTGCCTGGGGTCTTTAAGTACACTTTGTTCCTACTGAAATCACAGAAATAGGTTCCATCTGCAGACTGAGAATTATATGCTTGATAAAGCTCAAAAATGGCAATTAAACTGACAAAACTGTTTATTGAAATAGAGCATTTCCTTGACTTCTGTTTTAATAATGCTTCTGTTAGAATTAGTTTGGGAGGACTTGGGAAGAGTTTTGGACTAGAATGAGAGGATAAAAGCTGTCCAGTGATGGGCTTTCCTGGGCTGTGGTGGATCACAATTGAGAGGCCAGCTATACTTCCTACCTACATTCTCAAAGCACCACATGATTAAATTAATTGAAGAAACTGCAAAATAATCATGGATATTTTAGAATACAGAGCAGGAATGGTCACTAAATCTCACACAAGAGGTTAATGGTTTCTCACTCACCCCAGCAATCACTCCCAAGCAAAAAGGCTTGGATGATGGATGAAGTGTGGTGCCTGGTTGTATGTTTGTGCACTATTGACAAAGAGGGAGGGGAAATAGAGTGATGTCCCAGCAGCTCACCTCACTGGAGAACATCCTGTAAGACTTCTGCCACGGTGCGGGAAAGTTCACCTATGTGCAGTCCTCTCCCCACTGAAGGTCACCAGGGAGTCTCTGTGGAGCGCGTCCGCTATGCTTGGGGCCAGCCCTACCTAGTTTCCTCTCCTAGTAGCTCTGCTGGCTTTACATATTTAATGAGATTTTATGGTTTTAGGCATTGTAAATTATATCCACTTTCTCAGACCTCTAAGACCTTCCTCCACCTACCCTCTCTTACCTGTCAAGTTTCACTGGGTATGCTTTAAATTCTGGAGAGGAGAGTACTGACTTTGCATAACGTAAATGAAAGAGCCGGAAAGCATTACATTTTCATGCAAATTACGTGAATCCCCCCAGATTCTGTCCTTGAGGGGAGACAGCAAAGCAGAAAGTGTGCAGAAAAACAACAGCTTCGGGTTTGGGTGGGTAGGGAATAACGTTGCATGTACTCCTTGTAAGGAATGGAAAGATCCTGTGCTTTGTAGTACCAATTGCTAAGCAAAGCTGGATTTTAGTCTTGTAAGACTAAGAATCCTTGCTGTTATCCTACACAGGGAAGTTGTACATGTCTGTGGAAAGTTTGTATATAAAAAAAAGGCAGCAATTTCTCTTTTGGACTTCTACACCTGTAATTTATCCCTCAGTGGAGCAACCGCTTCCTTTCACTGGGCATATCAACCTTTTCTTCTGCGACAGAGAGTGCTACAGGCAAAGCGTTTTCAGTGATGAAAATGCAGTGTTACATCTTGTACGTGTGGCTGAACACAGCAGCTGAGCTCAATAGATTACTACTGAGAATGTGTAACCTGTATGGAAAAGTTTCCTTTCAGAGTTACTGTATTGGAGGTAAAGAGATTTTAAGCTTGTGGAAGGGGTTATCAGCAGAAAACTAATCGCTTCCTTGTCACTCCTAGGACACTATTGCCAAAAAGGCAGTCAACTTTGGTCTTTCATTACTCCATACAAGGCAGTTGTCTGATCAAAGTATGTCTAATAATTTGAAATACTTCCTTGCAAGTGAACATTTCTTTATCTTCCTGAATACTAAGCCAGGAATAAAACAAACGGATCACATGCTTTCTGGCATAGGCTGAAAGAGAGCATGTTATACCATTGTTTCAGATCATGATTACTACTTTGGGTTCGTAAACAAATTTTACATGTAATTCTGAATTGATACACAGAATAGCAGGAAAAGTAACCTGAAGTTAAATACAAGTCCTTATGGATCATGGACAAGAAGTATGCAACTGCTGTATTAAATTCCAGTAGGAACTCTCCAATCAATTTGAAGCACTTTTAGGGTTAAATAGAGTAGTCCCAAGATAGCAGACCCTGATTTCTTTTCCTACAGTAATCCTCTAACTCATAGAAGCTCCTGTGACCACTAAGGCCTGAAGTTCAGGTTCCTATAAAACGGGTGCTCTTTTCTTCAGGTAGCTTTTGGGAAACAAGAAGTCTTGGGTTGTTGTTTGTTTGCTGGGTTTTGGTTTGCTTTTTTTTTTTTTTTTTGATGTTCAGTCCATGTTTATGAAGGTAAAAGCTGAATAATAGGATGCTTTCTTGGTTTTGGTTTAATTCTGCCAGAAGCATTACATGCTTTAAGTATGTGAAACTCCAAACCACTATCTCTGGTCTGAGCATGGGACTAGCAGCAAACTTCTTTCTAGCTCTGGCCATAAAACCATTCTCTAAAATTTCTGTATTTGTCTTTCCTTGACTTCTTTTCAAACATCTAAAATCACAAAGATAATAATGTGATTTTAAATTGTTTAAAAAGTGTTTACTGCTTTAAAAGGATATCAGACATTTATTAGTCAAACCATGTGTATCGTTCTGATATGAATGGTCTTCATTGTCTGCTTTTTCTTTACAGTTCTGTGTGTTCTGTCTATGCTGTTTAAAGATGTAAAGGAATAATAAAAAAGAAAAGCTTTATTTAATTGTAACAAGGGGCTGCATTGGCTTAGCCGTTAATACAGCACCCTTAGTACAATACCTTTAGCATCCAGCTGGAGTTAACTATAATTGATATATTTGAATAAATTGGGTAAAACGTGAACATCACTGCAGGCACTCAGAGTTTCCCCATTGTCTTTCCTGAAGTCAGGCTTTTACCCAAGCATCTGCTTGGTGGCAT
This sequence comes from Gallinago jamesoni, assembly GCA_025769975.1. NCBI lineage: Eukaryota > Metazoa > Chordata > Aves > Charadriiformes > Scolopacidae > Gallinago > Gallinago jamesoni. The sequence goes on from JAOQGH010000023.1 coordinate 20,934,321, forward strand.
TGCTGGAGGACTGTTTTTGACCTGTATTCACATTAGCTAGTCCTGATGGGCACTGTAAGAGGCAAAAAAAGCTAACAATTTGTATTTAAGTATAGATTTAGTCCTTGGACTTGTAATCCACCACACTGGGAAGACCTTTCATAGTATTCAAGGAGTAAAAACTCTGCATACTTTCAAAACAGGAGTAAAAGGAGAGGATGTTTCCTGAACCTTCTTCATTCAGTAGTTCACCAGTAGCATAGATACATAGTAAAATAATATACTGCAATATCATCCCATGATATTAAGACCATAGCTTTTTCCCCTGTGGAAAAAAAAAACCAACCCAGAAACTGAATAGCTGGGCACAGAAGTGTAACATCAGAAAAGTGGTAGTCATTATTCACAAAGAAAAATGAGAATATGAAAGCTGGTATGCCTAGGAACTTCTGCAGAGGGTAGGCATGCTCCCAGAGCAGGCACACACATGACTGGAACAGGGTATTTGCATTTTAAGACAGATTTGCTACTTGTTTTATTCTTCTGCTTTCAAGTAACAATAGCTTGCAGAATTAAATGGTTTGAAAGGGAAGAGTCAACTTCCAAAAAAAGGGGGTGGAAGGGGAACCCACCAAAAACCAAAACACGGAAAAAAAACCCCACAAAATGGGAAACAAAAGCCACCATGGAAAGGGCAGCAGTGTTGGAAGGCATGCTTAAAATGGATACTACTGAAAAATAAATCTAGTAAAACTGATCCCCCCCCCCGTTGTTCTGACATGCCTGTAGGTCTAGCACTTAGGAAATCCTTGACCTGTCTTTCTTACCATCTTTCTTTTTGAATTCATGTTAAAATCTGTACATGCTTAAAGACAAACTTGAAGGGAGTATTTTTCCCCCATCCCTCACAAAACAGCAGTGCAAAGGCAGTAATGTGAGCATCTTCACCCCAGTGATAAACCATCTCTTCAAGCAACCTGTCCTCTTAAGTACGAGAAGAAATGTCTCCAGAACCTTCAGTTCTTGGTATATGGTTCTGTTTCCCTGTGGCTTAACATTTTAGTAAAACAGAGGCATACTGAAATGGTAATATCTCACATACTTTCCATTTGCCTTTGTAAGATCTGCCCAAGAACAGATAACCTCATATTTCTCTCTTGACGTATCTCCTACAGTTTCTTCTAGGAACATTACTGTGGTGGTCCTCTCTGGCAAGGCTTTTGTCTAGGCTGCAAAATGTAGCCGTGCTATATTGTGCCAACTTTGGACTATCAGGGCAGCGCTTCTAAAGTTTTATCTCATAGGTTAGGTGCTGTAAGCATCAAATGTGATGCGAAGCAGTTCTTACCCTTTTAGCTAGATCATATAATGAGACACGATGTCTTAATTAGTTGAAATGAGGTGTGGCCTAAAAAAGCTGAAAAAGAGCATGTTAGGAATGTCCACACACTAGCATAAAACTGCATGAAGCCATCTAGAGTAACTCTTACCAGTCAGCAAGAGCCAGATTGCCCAGACTTCTCACAGGGATGTGTTAGCCCTTGGAAAGCATTGTTCCCATACAGCTGTGCTAGCTTCATTACGTAACTCATTTTGTACCAGCCTAGCTTAGTTATTTCCACACATTATGTTGTACAGATGTACCTAGTAAAAAAAAAAAAAAAAAATCATTTGTTTTTTACCAGCCACCTGTCAGGGAACAGTAAGAGCAGGCTGCTTCCCAAGGGCAGATGCTACAGGAGACAAGGGTAACAATGAGGGAAGCCCAGGCAGGGATTTCTCAGCCTCCTAGTACCTGAACAAGATGAGCAGACTGGGTCCAACAACAGCAACCAGGGCCAACCTGGGTCCAGGCAAGCCCAAGAACAAGACAGGCCAATATACCATCATAGAATAGAATCATAGAGTTGTCTAGCTTGGAAGGGACCTTAAAGGTCATCTAGTCCAACCATCAACCTAACCCTGACAAAAATCACTAAACCATATTCCTAAGGACTATGTCAACCCATCTTTTGAATGCCTCCAGGGATGGTGTCTTGACCACTTCCCTGGGCAGCCTATTCCAATGCCCGATAACCCTCTCCATGAAGAAAAGTTTCCTAATATCCAATCTAAACCTCCCCAAAGTGCACAAGTGCAGGAGGTGCACTGTGCACAAGAGGGTGGTCAGAGCAATTAGCCTGTTGGCACAGTCAAGCCCCTGACATGAACACTTGGCCCTGCCTCTTTAGATATATGGTTTCTTGTGTCAAACATGAGGTGTAAAATTGCGTGGACGTCAGTGGTGAGAACATTGGTGCACACTTCACTGCTGCGTGCCTACCCTGGCACAGGAGGTGTGGGAAGAGCAGAGAGAAGTAGACCTCTTCTCCCTGGGGTGTGCTCAGCTCAGACTGTAACAGGGTAACTTCTAGATTGTCTTAATTTACACCTGGACAGGGACTAAAGCAGTTTGAAAATTAAAAGGGCATAACCATAATCCTGATGGCCTCCCCTTTTTCCTTTGTCAAATAGATCTTGGCAAATCTGTCCTACCTCCCTGTAAAGGGAGAGCTTAAGCATGCTCTGGCTTTTACTTTGGCATGACTGGGTTGAGCAGATGTTGAGGAAAGACTTCTCTTTCTAGCAGAATCTAAGTCAACGAGGAATCCTTCAAATACTTGGCAACTAAACTGTATAGTTTAAAAGATACTACTCTTCAGTTCTTCAGTTTTTTTCGGGTTTGCTCTTGTTTTTTCTCCTTCATTTTTATGTTCATGAAAAGTGCTGGGTTGACAGACCTGGAGATGAACTTCCCTCTTTATCCAGCTGTCCTGACAATGTACTTCTTCCCTAAGGGACTATTTTTAAGGGGACTGGATGGTAGGTTGATTCCTACATTATGTGTCTCTGGCAGAAACTAACTGCCTGTAAGAAGATGACCTAGTTCTGGCTGTGAAGGTGATGGGATTTTGGTGGGCCGAACTCCTGGCTGCAAGAAGTTGAGCTTTTAATAATTACCTTAATCTGTAGATAAGGTGCTTGTTTGGTTTAAGTGTAGAGAGAAATCTATTATGCACACAGATGTAAATATATAAATATATATTCTTAAATGCCATGTACTTTCTTTGCCTATTAGTACTATTTGCTCTGTGGGCACAGCCCATGGAATTATTATCTTTACAGCTATTTTGCAGTCATGACACTGTTATTACCATGCAGGAATGGGAAAAATATTATCTTTTATTTGTGTCAGTTTTCATTAAATTGCTAGCATTTTTATACCAAATAAAGAGTGGAGACTGTCAGACACTTCACGCTTTTTTATCATTGCTAGGTGAACATGAGGGTTTTTTTTAACAGACACTGAACTGTGAAGAATAATTTTTTTTAAAAGGATAAACAATTTCTATATGAAATACAGTACATTAATCCTACTGCACTTTAATGTAACTATACCTGAATTTGATCATTTCTTTAAATCCTGCAATCAGTTGGTTCTCAGTTACTTTTCAATGACATTTAACAGTTAGACTTAAAAATACAGAAGAATGCATTATAAGTTTTACCCAAAATGATTATGGCAGTCATTTGAATAAAATACAGATTTTGCAAGCTGTAAAGCATATCATTATACTATATACTGGTCTAACTAAGGTTTGGTTCACAAACTACAGTGCTCTAACCAAGTCATTAAATCTATCTAAAAGGGCCTCATTTGAGAAGCAATAAAATTTTTAATCATTTTATTATTAAAAGAGTGTTTAATATGTAGCTAATTAAATGCCAAAGGCAGGTTATCTGAGTTTAACCTTCAAAAAGAAAATGATGTATCAAAGTCTGCCTCTGGCATCATGGGATAGAAATGTCATCCTCATAATCATTGCTTGACAACTAGCTGGTGGCCTTTTCTAGAGCTATAGTTAAATTACCTGATTAAATTAATAGCCACTTAGATGTTTTAGGAACTGCTCAGACCTATACTAAATGAAAATTAGGTCCATTACATTTTCTGAGTGGGCTAGATAGACCCTAAAATAAAACACGTATGCCATTGTCCACATTACTTAGATTAAGCAATTAAAAGCCCTTTCTTAAAAGCTACTAATTTTCTGTAATGTGCCAAGAACTAGGTTTACACTAATGATCAGAGAGAGTGTTTTTCTCTTCTTTCCCCCACCTTTCTTGTTTATTTTACTATTAAAAAGTCCCAGAGCCTTGCCTGTGCACCTTAGACATATCTCAAATGTGCAAGTGTGTTTGTATCTTGTGCTGCATTGACTTCTCTTAAAGTCTGACCTCCTGGGAGACTCATGAGGAAGGACATTAAATGGTCAGATGAAGTCCCACAGAAGTCACCATGGTCTTCTCCATTCATGCTGAGTCCTTCAGCGTTGGACTTGGTCTCCATGACAAGAGGAGGCCTCATCTGGCGCAGATAGGTGAAATGATAGGTGAAGAGCATAATGTATGAGCTTACTGTGCCAGACAGAGTGCTTTCAATTGTAGGAACATGACTTCTAAGACCCAAGAAAGGATATTTCTCTTGTGTCAATATTCTGTTTGGGGGAGAGAGGGAGGGGGGAAAAAAGGAGGAAAAAAAAAAAAGAACCGCATACATTTTAGATAAGGTCTGGGTGTTATCTTAAAGTTTTACAACATAGTTACTTGCAGATGGCTTCATTTGCATGCAGGGTTCAGCAGAAAGCAGTTTTATCTCATTGTTGTTCAAGTTTGGTTCAGGGGAACAATAACTAGAGCAGGTGGTGGGAACTAGTTCATGCTCTGCTGTAGCACTCATAAATTGTTGTAGTGATGGTTCTGAATCCTTGAAAGTGCTAAGAAACCTGAGTATCTTTTGGATCTGGCCTCCAGAAGGCATCTGTACAGGTGTGTAGCCATCTGTAAAATGAGCATGGCTATTCATACTCGAATGGGAAGACTGCTGTGGGGTTTATGAATTCATCTCTGAACTGCTTGGGACTGGTCTTCCTTGCCTTTTTTCCTTTTTTTTTTTCCCCCTAGGAAGTATGGTTTACTACAGGAATGGTTTAGCTGTATTACTAGGGAAAGTTGGTTGGGAGAACTGGGACACTCCTTCCCTTCATGAGCCAGACTCTAAGGGGTCAGTGTTCAGGGAGGTGGAAGGCACTTGCCTTTCCATTTGATCTCTGTTTCCAAAACAAATATTTTTTTATTGTCTCTTAGATTTCCATGTCCTTCTCCCAGTCAGGCAGATTCCAACCACATCCATGGCACTAGTCTCCTCTGAGATCTTGGGCAAGTCTGCTTATCCGTCTTTGTTTCCATTCTTATCATCTTTCTCTTGCTCATTTAAGCAACACATTCTTCATGGCAGGGACTGTGTTTGCACTATAGTGTTTAGCACCGTGATGTCTCAGTCTCAGATCCCACAAACCACAGTGTCGGCAACATCTGCTCCTCCTGCAGAAAGCCTGACATAAGCAGTTCCACAAGTGAGAAATTCTGTATTAAGTTCCATGTGTCATTATGATTATTATAAAGCTCCCTTTCTTAAGGTTGGAACTACTGTACTTGTCTGAGTTTTGACCTTCCAAATAGGACTTCATTTCAGTGTCAGATCTGTAGGTACGTAAGACGCCTCATCCTGGATGATCTACTGCTATATGCCAGGTATGTGTTTACCATATGGCATTTTCCAAATACATAGCATTATCCAAGTGCTTAATGCAGTTAGAATTGTGCTACAGTTTTGATTTAGATATGTATTTTATGGATGTTTATGCTTTAATCCATATGTCAATATTTTGTGTGGCCCTCATCCAGCAAAACACTCCATAGGTGCAGGTGTTTAAATACATCAACTCCCATTGAGTCCAGCAGGACTACATATACACATGAATTTGTATGTACATGTTCTTAAAGACTTTTCGGAGTGACATTATAGATTTTTCTATCCAAAAATAAAGGAATCTGTTCGAAGCCAGACTCTCTCTGAGTGGAGCTCTCTGTTTAATAGATCAAGTCAGTACGTTCTAAGTCAAAAGTGGTCATCAACCTGTTCTTTCCTAGTGCATTAGATAAACTGTTTTATACATCAGGCTTTGAAGTGATGCAATTTTAATTGTATTAGTAAATCTAACCATAAAGCATGATTTTAAAAAGCCAAACTGTTTCCTATTTTATATTTAACTCCAGCAGTGTTTTCAGAGTTAGTAAAATGAAACATGAGACAATGGCATGGAAGGAAAACTCTCATAGAAGCTATGGTTTAATAAAACATGATTTAACATTTCATTTTTCTGTAACAATTAGAAAGGCAGTAACACGATATTTATAACCACTCTTGCAGTTTTAAATTATGCTTGCAATTTTGTTTGTGGAGTTCTTGGTTTTTTTTAACTCCGCTGTGTAAGCAACTGGTTTTATCAGTGATGTGTCAATAATATAAAAAATAAGTTCCTACAGAAATGTTTTAAGTTTGTGATAAATTACATGGAATAGGTTGTTAGATGCTAATGTGATAATATTAATAGTTGTGCAAAATATGAACAAAAAAGTTTGTTTGCCATTTAAGTCTGAATGAAGTTTAGGGGCTTTCTGGAGAGTACACTGTGTTTGGATCAGTGGCATGTCTCCTCACCTTTGGAGGCTGAAGGCCATAAAATCTGATCTGGTCAAGATGTGGCTTCTCATTGGTGTGCTGAATCATGTTAGGACTGTATGCAGTTAAAAATATCAACTTAGAGGCACCCTCGGTATTCACAGAAAATGTCGTTGTTTTTTTTTTTAATCAAAAAACAACAAAAAAAGCCCCCAAAATCCCAATACTTAAGTGAATTTGGCTTGGTATACAAGTTCTATGGTTTTGAATTCTACTGTATATTCCTCATTAAGTGGGGATGGCTCTCTTTGGATTATCTTTAGGATCCCTTGGAGTAAAAATTGGGTTTGAGGGATGATTAAACAGTGTCCAAAGCAAGGGGGAGCTCCTCCAAAGAAAGTGAGCTCCTGAGCTCCTTGGAGAGTCCCATCAGCACTTCTCTGGAGTCTTCCACAGGCATTGCCTCGATGTTTGCTTCCAAGAAAGGATGTGAATCCTTCTTTGGTGCTTTCAGCATAACCCTTCATCTCTCAGTAGTGCTGTGTTTTTACCTTTCCTCACAGAAATATAAAAATCATCATGTTGGAGGGGATGTTCAATAACATCTGATACTTTAACAGACCCTTCCATTTCATGGGGATCCCTATGTGTTTTGCAGCATTCCCCCATTAAATGAGTAAAGGAGACATTTCCCCAGTACAATGAGGGGATACAAGAGCCATCTGGTTATGCCCAGCCTCATGGTGCAGCATCCTGGGGACAAGTGTGAAGAGAGGCGCTGTGTCTACCTGGAATAGCTGGGATAGGCAATAGTTTTAAGTGGGCAGCATGTAATTCACATAGCTGGGATTTAGTGGAGGCTCTGATCTAGTCTGATTTGAAGTGGGGTTCATCTAATTTTTTAGGTCTTAGAGAAGACAAAGCTGCTGGATAAGGTAGAAGTTTTGGAAAATCCTCTGTTTTGAGCTTGATAGCCTGATATGTGAAGTTATCCTGGTTTTGGGCAGCGAATATATGTTGATATTCTATATATTAGCATCAGCATGAACTGGTTGCATAAATGTTGCTCTGTGGAGTGTAGGGAGATAAGAATCACTGAACTGCTCAGATGCTGCTGCAGGAGGTGTACTCTGAAACACCAGCAGCAAGCTGTGCTAGCCCTAATTGAAGCTGAGATAAGTTTGTGTGATGAATCATAGAGTACTTCAGTTTGGAAGGGACCTTAAAGATCATCGAGTTCCAGCCCCCTGGCCATGGGCAGGGACACCTCCCACCAGACCAGGTTGCTCAAAGCCCCATCCAGCCTGGCCTTGAACACTCCCAGGGATGGGGCATCCACAACTTCACTGAGCAACCTATTCCACTGTCTCACCACCCTCACTGTAAAGAATTTCCTTCTGGTATCTAATCTAAATCTCCCCTCTTTGAGTTTAATACCATTACTTCTTGTCCTATTGCTACACTCCCTGATAAAGAGTCCCTCCCCATCTCTCCTGTAGGCCCCCTTCAGGTACTGGAAGGGCATTATAAGGTCTCCTCAGAGCCTTCTCTTCTCCAGGCTGAACAATCCCAACTCTCTCAGCTTGTCCTCATAGACATCATAAAGAGCTGCCATTTTCATGGCCCTCTGCTGGACCCGTTCCAACAGGTCAAAGTCCTTCCTGTTCTGAGGACTCCAAAGCTGGTTGCAGTGCTCCAGGGGAGATCTCACGAGAGCAGAGTAGATGTTGAACACCACTGGTCCCAGTACTGACCCCTGAGGAACACCACTCATAAGTGGCTTCTGCTTGGACAGTGAGCCATTCATCACAGTCCTCTGCGTGCAGCCACCCAGCCAGTTCCTCATCCACCAAGCGGTCCATTGATCAAATTAATGACTTTCCAATTTTGAGACCAGGATGTCGTGTGGGACAGTGGTGAATGCTTTGCATAGGTCCAGGTAGATGACATCTGTTGCTCTAGTAGAGCTAACTGAAACTACAAAACAGCGGTTTTATACTTGTCTTTCATGTGGAGAGCCCATCATGATTGGGGAATATTGGAGCACTAATCCTGGAAGAATTTAAATATTACCCCTGTTTTAGTGCCTTGCCTGTTATTGCTAATGTAAGGCATAGAAACAAATGACCATTTAAAAAAAAAATTTGAGTAATTTGTAACCCAAACTGTTCAATGAAGATTCAGACAGTATGGACTATACAGATCAAGCAAGTAAAGAGAACAGCCAGAGCTATTCACCATCCACATATCACTGATTTATTTTTTCCTGAAGGAAATGCATTTCTTAGAAAGATACTAGACAAAGGATGAGAAATATAAAGTAGTGATGAATATACAGCGGTGCTTTTCCTATTAAGAAACCTATGGGACAATCAGTGTAGTAAAAAAAAAAAAATCAAACACAGGCCTCAGCTGAAGAAAATAGCAATGGAAAAAAGTATCAGTGGTGCCAGTGCCTCAGAAATACATTTTAGGTGATTTTTCTTTAACAGTAGCTGACTGGCATTTTCCATATGTTATGTTCCTTAAAAAAGACTTAAAATCTTCTCTCCCTTAAATCCCCAATTTGCAGGGGCAAGGCTCCCCCATACCAAAATTGTACTGATGGCACAACACTACATCTAGATTGCTTTGGTGAAACATCCCCTTGAGAACAGCTAAATCTGTGTCCAGTAGACTTGGTTTTTCAGGTGGGGCATAGACTATTCCCATATCCTTTGGAAGAACCCTGCATCTCTTTCCCTTTAGCACTCCAGTTCATGGCTATTTTGTGGGGAAGAAAAATGCAGGAAGGTGAACACAGTTTCAGCCTATATAAAACTGGTTGTTAGGTTCTCTCTGGGGCAGTTTCCACTGCTCTCAGTAGTGGTTGAGCTTAAAGCTGATACCAATAATTTATTTAAAATTCTTCAAAAGTTTCTGTCTTTGATTAAGAATTGTATCCCCGTGCTACACTGAGTCTTGCTGTACTAGATAAACCATCCCATTGACTTCATTTGAGTTACTCAGTATGAGAGACTATGACAGAATTGAGCAGCAAATTATTATTCTGGCTAGGAAAATGTACTTTAAGCTGTTAAATATTAACAGTAAACACAAATCAATGTGTTTTTACTGCTAGATCATTATTTCAATAATGGGACATTGTATTTGATAAGCAATGCAAGGTGCCACAACTGATGAGTTAAATACTAGAAAAAAATGCTCATGGAAAGAGAACAGTGACAGACTTTTTTTTTTTTAAAAAAAAAAAAACCAACACAACAAAACAACACAATTTCTGAAGAAAAATGGAAAGGTAAAAGGTGCAGTTTAATGTGTAGAGTATGATTGGAGGTCACTACCAGCAGGGTACTGAAAATGCTGGAAAAAAAATGTGTTTAAGTGTAAATACAATGGTTCTTTTAGAGCATCTCATTTTCAAAACCAATTCATTGTTAAGGCAAACTTGCTAGTGCTAGTCCAAACTTCCAGATATGACTGTTTTTCTCTCTTTTATAGAGGAAATCAATAAAGAAAAATCATATACACACTGTTTAGATATTTGTATATATTTATTTCTTCCATCCATGTAGTTAATTCTGCATTTACAGTATTACAGCAGAGATCTGTACTTCTCTGTGGCATAAGAACAGTTCTTCTAGGTGCTGAGAGCAGACCAAATACCTTCTGGAAGGGTGGTGAGCTGGGGACTGTGTGTGGTAGGAGTTGTGCCAATATTTGAGACTTCCAAAGCGCAGGTCTATTTTCCCAATTGATGTCGCTTTTTGAAGAGCTGTCATTGCATATTAAAAGTGTCCATATAGGAACGGAGCACCTATAGATGCCACTGAAATGTGGGCTGTGCCAACTGGCTACTGGTTACTGCATAACTGTTTGGTTGGTTTTTTTTTTTTTTTTTCAGAATGACGGAAAGGGTTGGTTTCTTTCACTATTTCACTGAAATAAGCACGTTTTCCCAATAGTCCCATGAAGTAGAGTTATTTAGCTCCCAAGGAAAGGGTGAGAAGTCAGCGGGGCTCAAGAAAGTCCAAGAATTTTAATATAGATGTCCCAACTTTTTGGGTTTTGCCCTGGCTTGTAGGAAACCCAATGTAACTAGGCTCAGGGACTTCTGAAACCAGCCAGTTTTCTTTGCTCAATTGAAATAGATACTGCAAAAGTTACAATCACAAATTGTCTTGAGCTGTTAAGTTTATTTCCATCTTTTCCAGTATTTACAGCTATACAGGTCTTCAGGGTGAACCCAATAAAACTGTTGACCCAGCACTGAAGACCAACCCTGGATTCAAGCAAAACATGCCACATGCTTTTGGTTTGAATTGATTCCAAAAGGAGACAGGATTTTTTTGTTGTTGTTGTTCTCTTGTAGTTAGTCCAGTATTTTCCAAACTTCCATAAAAAGCTTGTTTTGATTTTAGGCAGAAAGTTCAGGGTCGATTTTTGGAAGATGATGGTGTTTTCCTCAGTTTGAAGGAGTAGTCAATGTCTCATCAAAATTTCAATATGTAGGATAACTTGCCTATCTCTTCAATGTAGAATAGCATTTTGTTTTAATCCATGGGATTTTTTTTCAAACCTGGCATTTACTATCTGCCTGCACTGCTCCTTTAAATACTAGCAGGGAGATACAAATGTGCATTAGCCATCACCATTTTTGAATAGTATATTTATGACTTCTATTATTTATGTTTCTGGCTTGCAGTGTTGATGCAAATGTATTAAATACTGTTAAGACCTGTGTGCTTTAGCATCTGTGGAATATCATCACACCTCCAAGGCTAAGCCTGCAGCTAAAGTGTTTAAGAATTTATATGGCCATTCTTTTTCTCTCTCTGTGGCATTAGAGGGAGGAAAAAAAAAGCAATAATGAAATGCATAACCTACATCCACACAAAATATAACTGGCCTATTTATGATTATGATTCACAGTTCGGTCACTAGAAATATACTGTTCTGCAGGTTTATGGCTTTAGCGGTTATTTGTTAATGGCAACTCCTGCACACATTTTTCTACGAGTCTTTTGGATTTCAGGAGAAAATTTGTCCTTCAAACAAGTTATTTCTTTGAGAGATCTTTCTGTAAGTGACTTCCGCTGTGTATTGACTACTCATAATATTTTCTGTTATCATCTTGTCAGGGTTCAATTCATTACTCCATTCATTATTCAATTTGTTGGACTATGAGCATCTGAATAATTGAAAATTGCAGAAGTATTATAAATTATAATGTCTCCATGAAATCCCGTTTTTAGGGTTTATGACTTGACTTTAAGAAATCACTCTCTGTTGAAAGTTGGCATATGAGGTCTCCTCTTTAAAGCAGAAGCTTATCAGGGTGGTGGGTTTTAATATCTCTATTGTTGCATACCTAAGAATTGAGGTTGCCTAAACGTATTACATTATGGACATTTTAAACAGTTTATCTTGTTTTTAATTACTATTGCCATCTCAGTGATATGGGCTAGCAAGAGATAAAGAAATAAATTTATTTTGAGGTTAATATGCAACTTACAGCTGCTAATTAAACATCCTTTTTTTTTTTTTTTTTTCCTTTCACTAGATAGAATTAATATAGCTCCCCTGTATTAAAGACAAAATATTTTTTGTGGTCTTTTGCAGGTCAAAGACGTTCCTATACAGAAACATAAGCTGACATTTAGCTGTTATTTTAACTAAGTACAGTATGTCTTACTCAAATGTGGTTTTTAATTTTATTTTTAGTTCCTGTGTTTTGGTGTACATTTGGTGGATATTTCTACTCTCTGGATAAATTATATTAAATGGCATTATATTTATTTTAAGAGAACAACTGTTTAATTTCTATAAACATGAACGCCTCAGGTTACATTCTTCTCTTGATTACATTGCTGAAAGATAAACAGAATTGTACCAGGGCAGTCTGTATTACTTGTTTCTAGTTTTTAAACATTACCTGTCTTTATTTTATAGGCCAAATTTGGGAAGATATGCCAGAAGCAGTGAATCTGGTTTCTGTGTGGATCTGATATTACGGTTAGAAAACTATTTATTCCTGTGTTGATTGTTGGTAGCCTTATATGCTTCTTCACAGATGACTGTTAGGATCATCTAATTTTGTTATTAGGATACAGGAAAATTTATAGTCGTGGTATTGGCAAGTTACAAAATAGCAAGAACGATGTGGTGAAGATGTCTGCTGTATCAACACATTTATTACCATTTCAACTGTTTTCTTTGATTTGACCACAACCTTTTGGAGAAGGCAAGAGAAGGATGTTTCCCAAGAAGGTGGTCCAGGACTCGTTGTCAGCTCTCAGAGCTTGATTCAGCAGCAAAACCTGGCTTTGTGGCACCCTTTGAGGCATCTTGGCTGTACTCCTCTGTCTGCTGGTCAACAGAGTGCAAGGCTCCTTAGATTCTGAGGGACATCAGGCCTCTCTGTGCATATGCCTCAGGTACCTTACAGTCTGGCTCCTGGCCAAAGATTTTGAAGGTATTTGGTCTTGCCAGCTTGTGCCCTTTGCAGCATCCCTTGTACTCTGCCCTTCTTTTGGCCAGACCAGACTTCTGTTGTGCTCTGGGTCTTCCATGTTTCTCTTTGCTGGAGGGGGCTCTTAAAGAACAAACAGCTACCTACATTCTTTCAACAAAATAATTCACCCAGAAGAAGCAAAAAAAAAAGAATTTCATAATAATTCTTAGGATCTGTCCCTCTCCACAAAGCCCAAATGAAAAACCCTACTTCTGAGTCTGCTCAGTGACACAGAATCACCTAGGTTGGAAGGGACCTTTTAAGATCATCTAGTCCAAGCAATGAAAAAAAACCAACCAAACAAAAAACAAACAAACAAAAAAACCCCAAACCAACCAAAAAAAACCCACCTCATCACACCCAAAACAATACCAACCCAACACTAATCCATATCCTGGAGCATCATGTCAACTCGTCTCTTGAATAACTCCAGAGATGGTGCCTCAACCACCTCCCTGGGCAGCCCGTTCCAATGCCTGACAACCCTTTCAGTAAAGAAATATTTCCTAAT
>JAOQGH010000023.1:20961871-21011361 GCA_025769975.1 Gallinago jamesoni
TTTGAAGAAAATTCCAAGAGAAAAGGATTTTTATATTTTTTCTCCAATTCAAATAATATGTTCATTTTGCTACTTTGTAATGACTCATTTTTCTTCTGAAATTCAAATCGCACTCAATATCTACACCTATTACATGTTTATAAGTAAAAAGAGTCTCTTGCTTGCTTCCTATCATATGCATAAGCCTTATATTATGCTACTTCAAAGATTATGCTGGAAGCCTAATATTCAAAGGATACATAAGGTAAATATACCCCTCATTATAATTTGTGAGCTAGAGTATTTCTAATGAATGTCGTGGGCAAATAACAGTCCCTTGAGTTAGGCCCTGGGCAAGTTTCTCTGTCAAATGTTACTAATGTACCTTATTTCAGTAATTTGTCATAGCCCTATGAAATAGATTATATTGGCCTTTTAATTTGGCCCTAGCACCGTTCCATTAATTCTGAAGTAAAACATGATAGCTTATTTCCCCAAAACTCTAGGAGAATACAGGATTTAGTGCTGCCTAGGATGTCAGGGAGAATGTTCAGTGACCTAAGCAGACTGCTGTTTTTTAACAGTAAGGACGGCTTGTTTTGTGAATGTATCTGGTAAAAAGGGAAGGTTGGAAAAGCTCTTGCTTCAACTCTGCTCAGAAAAAAGACTGGAGAAGGAACCCGGGAACTACTTTATGAAATGACCAAACAGGCATTGAGACAGTCTAATGAACAACCAGAGAAAAGTGAAGTTTTTGTACGTATTATCAAAGGACTTTGGCTGTTTCAAATTTAGGCAGCAGCTTTTCTGAAGTCACTGCTGTAACATGTTGTTAGGACAGAAGCATGGAGCAGAGAGAGGCCACAGGTACTCAGACATCGTATTTAAGCTCCAAGGTGCTTGTCAGAGCCATTTGCTGTCAATCCTGAGCAATGACCATGGGGAGAGACCAGAAATGGTTTCTGGCTAATGTTGCAGAGCACTGGAGCTGTGTCACTTGGAACAAATGACTTTTCTAAATAGTAACTGGTCTACAGGTAAGAAGCCCTTAAATTCACTTAGAAGCTTTCCTTTGTTTGATAAGCAAGGTTTGGGAAACTTCGCCAATAAGCATTTTCCATTTTGGGAATGTAAATGGGGAGGTGAGCAGGAGGATGGCACATGCCTATGAAAGGCAGACAAAAAGCGTGGTGGTATCCTGCTACCGGTAGGTAACTAACTGGCTGCAGGTCCTTGCTCAGAGAGCTTGTAGTATAGCAGACTTCCACATTACACACCATTGTATACCTGTATTTCAGACAAAAAATTCTGAGGAAAGACTGCAAAGGGTGAACCAAAGAGAAAACTACATGTGAGACAGGATGGTAGATCTACTGAACACTTTAACAAGGGATTTTCAAGTAGTATTATTAATGAAAAAGTAATTATTTGAGTCTATTGCCAATTTTAGGCTATGGCCCCTTTTCTGAAAGATTTTTTTTGCTCGTGTTTTAGCATGTGCTAAAGCTAAACAGAAGTGACCTTTCTCCCAACACATAGAATAACCAGAAGAATCAGGAGAAAGGCTTGACACCCAAGTAGCCTCAACAGTTGGTACACTCTGGCTGTCAGCATGAAATCAAGTGCAAAATTGCTAGATTTGGAGTCCTTCCTAAAACTGCTTGCTCTGTCAAGTGGAAGTGAAGGACATTGACCAGAAAAATGACACAAGGCTTTTCTAGAGGCAATCTTTTCAGAAACTCCATTTTACCTACACAAGAACTGTATCCTTTATCTACACAGTGAGTTACTAGTTTAGGAAAGACTTGTCACTATTTCTGCATCACAACTGTGCAGAAATCTAGTAAAAATCTGAAGAAAATAACTGATAGTGTTCTTTTCAAGTGGATATAGTTTGGACTTTCCAAAAGTAAGAGAGACTGTCATGAGAACTTTCTACTGTCATAAATGGTAAATTTGTAATAATAACTTGATATTATTTGAGCAAAATTTTGAAGCTATTTCACAAGAAATGAAAGGACTTGCACTCTCGTGCTTCGTGTGGAAGGATTAAGAATAATAATTGTTAGCACTACTTTCTTCTAATAGGTATGTAGGTGAGAGATATATTTTGATATTGGTCTCTATAAAAAGCCTCTATGTTTGCTTTTTGCTTGATATGGATGAAAACTTAAGCAACAACTTGTCCCAGGAGGAAGGAGTTGTAGATATCTTTTAAATAAGACAGAATGGCAAATAGACAAGATAAATTTCTTCAGAATACATTATAGTCATGGACAAATGGACTTATACCATACTTTTTTTTTAGAAGTAATAGAATATTCTGTCTTTAAAAGGGATGCTATGGTATTCTTTTTGGTTTTTCTGCTATAATTTTGTAAGCATGAAAAATATAGTTTTGCCACCCAAATAATTGTACTGAATCAAAGGTAGTGCATCCTTTATGAGTATATACACCAAGGGTTATCTTGACCCAATAAGACTCCAGTCAAGAAATATGAAGTTTTGGAGAAGTACGAGTGGTACAGGAAGATCGTTCATACTGCCTGCATACTAATTAAAGCATAAGCCACACTCCAATATTATAACAGACTTTAACCAAGTAAGCTCCCAGAAATGGTTTACTATCTCCATGTTGATACTAAGTTATATTTGAAAAACTAATAGATTGGCCACGTCCTCCCCAAAGTGTTTGATTTAAAGTTCAAGCTTTTTTAAGTACTATATATTGCCATTAGGATGAAATATTGGGTATTACTATCTCCTGGACACCATATTTCTAAGAATATGCTTCATGCCTCATTTACCAGAAATGTATTGAGATTTTCCTGAGCCAACATTCAAAGAATAACTTGACATTTTTTACAGAGAAATGCCATGTTTTTGTCTTTTCTTTTTAATTCCTTTGCTGCCCTGAACTGCTATTTTGAATTTTTTTTTTTTTGGTTTTGTTTATCATCTAAAGCTCAAATACAATTTTTGTGTACTGTATGTAAAACATATGTGTAAGAAGTTATTAGATTTTTCAAAGGTAATGTCATAGAAAGTATAAGAGCAAAAGGAAGTTAAGCTGAATACTGTCATTTGCAGCAGTTACCAATTACAAAAATGCATGTGTATAAACATATAAAAGGTGTGGAAACAACTGCCTAGTCCAGCCTCATCATGGAGTGGGACAAGCACTAGTTGGCCAGAGCCTGTGAGTTTCTGGATATTTCCTGGAAGCAGTTGGCTCTTGGAAGACTCTTGATTCCAGAAAACTGCCACGGAAAGCAGCAAGCAAAGCACAGCTATGGTATGTGATGCAGAGAGGTGGCTGCCTAGAGCAGGGGGATGACTCCTGCTGGGCTGTCATTTCTCAGCTCTGTGTAGTCAACTCACTTGATAAAGCATGCCCTTCTTCAACTAGTGCATTAGGCACCTGCAGCCTCACTCAAGATCTGTGCTGATCAGACTGAAGTTTAGGCTGAGATACTACTGTTTAATTTGAAAAAAAAGAAGGGGCTGTGTGAAAGAAACATCATTTGAAGCAAACGAAAGATAAATTCTACCAGAAATCATGTATTGTCGATGGCTCAGTACTGACTAAAGTAAGCAGTTGCATTCTCCCTGTGTGAACTGAAGGCCTTTTTCCCAGGCTAGTTAAAAAGTCCTGCAGAGGCTGCCACAAGCTGTATGCATTCAGAAGACCATCACTGTAGAATGACAGAACTTGTTATGGGCTTTGTCCCTTGTGCTCTTAGTGCATGCGCTGTTTGAGAGGTAGCTCCAGAGGATGGCAAAATGTAATGTAGTGGGTTTAACTCTCAATGCTGAAGCAATATCATGTTAGAGCACTTCCTCTTCTTTAGCACCAAAAGATTGCCTGCTGATGGCACTGCACAGCTTCCCTTGTTGCCTTAGTGCTCCCGATGTGTTTTAACAATTCTGCCAACTTCTTTAAGTCTTCTTTTTGTTACCACCGGTGACACATCCTGTTAAGCATTTCTCTTGCTGTGTTGCTCTGTGCTCTCATAAAGTGCCAGATTCTTTTCCACTCTATGCTCTAGAGCAGAAAGTCAGAGAAGACGGAGAACAGAAGGAGAAGTTCTTGAAAGTATATAATTAAACCATTTAGCCCAAAAGAAACAGGATGAGAGCAATTCAGAGTGTAATGTGTACAGAATGCGTGTTTTGAAGTATGTTTATTAAGGATGTCTTTTCATGCTTTTTCAGATCTTATAGCCTGCAATTAGTGCCACTGGTTTTGGCAGGGCTACACATGTAAGCAGGGCAAGATTCTCTGCTCTCTTCCCATTCCTGCAGCACTAAGGAAAAATCCAGAACAAAGGAAAGGATTGTCTGATAATTTTGTTCGTCTCAAACCCGGATGGTTCAAGCTCAGGTCTGTATTTCCTAAGAACGCTTACATCTCTGAGACCCCTGTTCAGAAACAGAGATGAGATTCAGAAATCTCTTCAGCACCAGGTGAACTGTAAAGCCTCAAACCACACAGCATAAACTACCACAGACAGCAAACATGGAATAAACAGGGATGAGCTTTGTAAATGAAAGAAAGAGCTAGGGTTAATTCGGGTTCATGGTAGGCTTTGAATCTGAACTAAAAATATATCTCTTAAATGCAAATAGAGACAAATGATGGGCATTTGCATGATTGACAGCCTTTCGAAATAGAAGTGTTGCTATAATTAAGCAATAATGTATGAGTGAGTGTACATTATGACAAATTGGAAGCTTGGTTGATTAGATTGAGCATATAAGCTGTCAGTATAATTATCACATTTTAATCATTTTTCTCCATTTTTTATAACAGCATTGTCTTCAGCCTCATTTGGTGCTTATTAGATTGATATTCTAAGAGGAATTGTACAACATAAAACATGTCCTTTAACAGGATGAACTTTAGATAAGACTTAAGGTATGTCTATAAACATTTATAATGATGGTTGTTGTGTCTCAACTTTTTCCCACATCTTATGTGTCAAATAATGTTGTTTTAGGGCTTTCTCTGTCATGATAAAATACAAACTGAACATACTTTATCTCACTAAGTACTCACATACTCACTATGTATTTTAAGCTGTCATATGGAAAACATATCGCATAATTACAGCTGAATAATGAATTAATGATATACATTGCAATGATTAACAAGATGCTGAGTCAATCACTGTGGGAGCAAGATTTTTCCATTTTCATGTAACTATGCTGAAATGTATGTAATTTTTTAAACAAGAAAATGTTATTTGCTAACACCCAGGAAACAGCAACATTTTAACCAATTTAAAAGGTTTAATTTTGTACCAGTTACCTTTTTAAAATGTAAACCACTGGAGGAGTAACATACCCCTGAAATTGCAGTATAACAAAGAAAACAAGTTTTTAACGTGGTCTTACTCTATCTCAGATTAGATCTGAGCAGCTCTTCACCACTGAAATAATAAGGTGGAAGGTGTCCTGGGTGTTAAAACACAGGCCTGTAAAACAAAATTTTCCAGGTGCTTTCGCTATTTCTGCCACTGGTTTGCCACTTGGCCTTGGGCAAGGTGCTTATCTGCTCCTCGGATTAGTGGCCCATTGGGAAACAGAGAAACATGTGCTCTGCAAGGATTATTGGAAAATTAATGTGCTCTAGGTCTCAGTTTACTGCTGTTCAAATTCACATTGTGTAGCCTACCCAAGGCTTTGCAGCTGCTGTAGAGACAAAACTGTAGGCTTTATGTGTCCTTTCTGGCCAATGGTGAATTTCCTTATTAAGGTTACCTATCAAAATCCACAGTACGGTTCAGTGAGGAATTACATAGAACTAATCATAGCAACAGAAAGGTCTTAATTATCCTCAGATTACTTAAGTGTATTAAGTATCGATGGTTTAAATGACCTTTTCTGTGAAAATTTGGAATAGAATGACTTGAGATAAAATTCCAGGCAAAACAAATACCTTCCAGAAATTATTCCTTCCATGTCCTCTGCAGTATGTATTAAATTGTGAGCATTATCTCTTCTCAAGGTACCTTGTGATATTGACAGTGAAATCTGAAATACTAATGTCCTCATTAGTTGATTATTTTTTGGAAATGGAAAATTGCCAAACAATCGCACTTGAATATTCAGTATAGTTTGCTTTTCCTGTGTTTATTTCCTTTCCCAAGCTTTCTACAAATTATCTTTGGAGTTGATGCTAGAAATCTTCTCAAAAATTATATATATTATAGGTTCAATTTGAAGAGTATTTGCAGAAAGTTATTTGAATTCAGAAATGCAACGTTTCATGTAATAAACATAATTTTAATAAAAAATTTTCTTGAGCCTTTGAAAATTTACCTTCTGACCTCAGTTTTTAACTTTCCAGTCCTCCAACAAAATACATTTCAACAGTCTTCACTAAGTTCAAGGTGAAGATGTTATTTCAAGTATTGGGTATTGCTGTCTGTGCGGAAAGATCATGTGCAATTCTTAATTCTTCTGCTACTACTTCTAATGACCCAATTACCAGTAAAATGCATAAAAGCATGATTTTAGCATTGATTTTTCCCTTGATTTTCTCGATAGCTTTCACAAACCTGAACTTAACATACTTTATATCATAATTACAAGGGTTTGATGTTGGATCTTACTAGGTTTATTTAGTGTTTCAAAAGACTCAGTGAAGACCCTTCCATGAAATTATCAAGGAATATTGGTTCCTTGAGTGTGAAAGGCAGACCTTCATTATGGTATGAAAATTATGCAAGAAAATGATGAGTAAATGGCCAGGTCTTGATTGGAAAATAACCTAACAATAAAGCATCTCAAAATTCAGGATATTAGTGTTGTTGTTCAAGGGATTTACTCTGTCAAGAGGCTCTAAGACGTAGATGAAAAGTGAGGTGGGAAAGCTTGCTGATCCAATCCATTAGTTAGCCTAGTGAAGCTAAGACCCCCTTCCAGGTATAGCTTCGTGTGACAGAATTCAGCAAGGGACAGACAAAAGCCACCTGCCCTTGCCACTGCATGCTGTCCTGTTGTATTTTGGTTTGCCCTGAGATCGCTGCATGGGTGAGTGACAGCAGAAGAGCAGTGAAGGTAAGGGATGCTCTGTCTCAACGCTACCAGTGCTGCTGGGGAAGCAGATCAGCACTTGCTTTCATCCCTTTGCAGTTTGCAGAAGCAGCATGGGGATCCATATCAGGAGACCCAGTGCCATCACCCCTTTGCTTCAGGGACTTGGCTGATGGGGAGGGAGCTTGGGTGGTTTAACTTGACTCGGAGAACAAACTCTGCCCTTTTCTAGGCTTTGGTGAAACGGAGTGCGCCAAACACATTGGCCCCTTGCAAGGACACCTTCTCCCAAACATTGGACAGTGCCACAAAATTATATCTAAACCTGTTAGTGCTGCCACAGAAAGTGATACTTGGGTTTCTGCGCTGGGAGAGGTTAAAAGCAAGAGGAAAATGTCGTTCACAAATGATGGAGGGCTGCTTTCCTCACTGGTGAGGGCAGGCTCTCTGTATCGTGCATCTCTGCTAGCTCTGGGCCAGCAACCTGGTGACAGAAATGTTGTAACTGGAAAAAACACTGAGGTTTGATCTGGGGAAAAAAAATAATAGTGCGCAAGAGCTTAGTTTTCTTCTTATTTTAAGGATTCTACTACACCTCTTATGGTGTAAGAAGATTAATTTACTTTCCATTTTGTTATGCGCCTTTGCGTATTCCATAGCATTAATTTATTCCTCAAGGTCTGATAACATCAGTTGTATCCATTATCATCAAAATGTATAGGTGATGTGTAGAAATGATAACAAGGTTGCATTTTTTTCTATGTTTGATGCCCATTTAACAAAAGAGCCTGCTAAGCAATCTTTTTCCATTTCTCCATTGTCTAGCTTGCTGGAAGATCCTGCAATATTTTTCTGTCCTGTAAAAAAGTCTATAATGTTTATTATAAACATTCTATTTTCAGTTCTTATGCACTTGGTAAATTTTAGCAGAACCTCCTGCTAGAGAAAAATATTTTGCCTCTGCTAAAAATTCTGGAGATCTCTTCAGAAGAATTTAACATTTTCATACTTTGGCATCAATGATTGAAATCTGGCAAGAAGATGGCCTTTATGTAAGGGGTGTGCTTCTGTCATTCAAGTGAGCTCATCTGTAAGCCTTTCAAAAGGAAACAACTTTTAAAAATCTACAACTGTGTGTTACAAGGGTTGGATTTATCAGCAAAATCCCCTGGTGATGCAGCCATTCTGAACAAGACTGAATAAAAAGCCAAGTGAGACCTTTCCTGCAATTGTATCTTAGGGTTGCTGAGGGAAAGTTTAGTTCCAGCATTGCCAAACTTTCAGCTTTAATCAGGTTTAATAGAGCCTTCCTTTATGTAGAACATGTAAAAAGTACTGTTTTAAACTTTCTCTAGAGACTTGCTCTCTTTGTTTCCAGTTTAACCAGGAGCTTATCTTCAAGCTGCGAAATTTCCTCAAACCTTAAATATGACCGAAACCTATCATACGGCTTCATGTTTGTGTGCTGTGTTCAATTAGGGCTTCGGTCTTGCAGACCTCAGACAAGTCCACACTTTTCGTGTTCACTGTCAGAATAATATTTATTCTGTTGCTGAAAGAAAGTTTTATTACTTGCAGAGCTACTGGAATTAGCCAGATTGTGAACAGGTAGAAGTTATCTTGATCAATAGTCTCATAAGGAGAAATACGTCTGAACAAACTGAACGTGAGAAAGTAAATGTGAGTTCATTCTGAAAAAACTACATAGAAAAGGAAGGAGAAGAGCTCAGAAATGCACTAGTCGTTCTTTTTACAAATGGGTTTGAAATGTTTACTTGCTCTCTGCAGTTTTATATTGAAGTCTCAACTTCTGTATTTGCATGTGGAATACAACTTTCTAGGCAAAGGATTTATTGTTATGTATATGCTAAATATTTGGGAGTTGTGCATCTTTTCCGTACATTTATGTTTGAAAGGTATCTATTTAGGCATCTATCCTGTCCATTTCTAATTATCTGTCAATTTCTAATTACAGGTTTAAGAAACAGAATTCCATTTTCCAAATGCCTGATATTTTTCACTAGAACTAAGTCACCGACAAGTTCTCTTTTCAAAGCAGTTTCCTATGTACTTGTACAACGTTATTCCACAGATTTGCTATTGAAATGAAATACTGCAGTGACCTTTTTAATTCCCCTGACTTTTTACAATCTTTGAAATTTAGCACAACAGCGGGAGTTTAATCATATTCACTGATGTAAAAGACAAAATAAGGCACCTCTACGTTCAGACAGAGATATGACCTCAAAGGTGCGGAGCCTTCAGAGGTGCTCTGGAGATCCCCAAGGACAATTACAATGATCTTGCTTGTGGTCTTCCTGTTATCTCTGACTTTGCCTCCTGATAACAGTAGAAGAAATTTTGCACTTACATCGTGTGCCCAAGTATTTTGTTAATGCTGCCTGAACACTGTTGTTTTCCTATCAAGGAATAATCTCATTTTTACTTTATCTCTCTGTTCCAGTTTATGTGTGCTTCGCAACAGTTTCCAGGCATGAATTTCCAAAGTCTTTGATTCTCTCACTGCTGTAAGGCTTTGGTTTCATGCACGTCCTTTTTTTTTTTTTTTTTGCTACAGTATGAAAGTCCAGCAACAAAACAACCTAAACCATTCATCCACTGGCAGTTGTCTGTTCTGTCAGTGGGTTTGCCCCTTATGTTGATTGATGCCAAGTGGACCAAAGGAAGGCTTAAAAAAGGGAAGATCAGCTCTCTTAAATCCTCCTCACATGCAATAACCATGATCGGGTGACTGATTAGAATCCCATCAACTCTGAGCTGTTTTCAGTGTCAAACTGGAGCAGAGGAGCAGTACATGATCCATCTACAAATGTTTTTGACACTTAAAAGTACAGGGTGGGTGCTTTTGCCTATGTGTTCACACATAAATGAGTGGTACTACACCTCGAGACTCCATTTGTAAGCACTTACAAAGATAAAACCTGCTGCTTTTCTTCCACAAATTGCGTCTTCAATGCAAAAAGAAATCCTAAATGTCTTTAAAATTACCCTTTTTGAGTTAGTTGGTCCAACTGACCAAAGAAATAAGCTAGATAACAGGATGGGTGGCAAGGATTACTATTAGAGCCCTTAAATTATTTTTTTGGGGGGTGGATAATATCACTGTAGGAAGATCAGCACTGGCTGGTGCATTCTCTTGTGAGGCTTTTTGATGGCCTCAGTGACTTAAGTCAATAGCTGTGATTCAGTTAATCAAAGGCAGAGACAACACCTATCATTGTAAGCTGGCCACCACAGCAGAAAAAATAGGGTCTTGAGGCATGGTGGTTCCTGACGCTTCTAAGAAGAGAAAGAATTGCATTGATACTGTTTCTGATGTAACTCTTTTGTAGAAGGAGAGTATGATTGTTTGGGAAATTATTCAAACATCAGACATGAGCACTAAATTCAACAGTTTGTTAAGGAATGCGCTGTGCAGCACTTTAAATTTTGTTGGGCTTACATTTTGCACATAGCTCTTAGCAGTGCAAGCTTTTAGTAACTTCCAGCATTGTTGAAACATTGTTGAAATTACTAGGAATGTACAAGACAGGCTTAATGTATTGCAGAAAACCTTGCAAATCTTTTCACTCGAATTCTAAAAATGATTTTTTTTTTTTGTCCAGTTTACCACATGTCTGGAGGGTTTTTTTCAGATTTAGATTTAGATACTTTAATGATAATCAGGTCTTTCTTCAGTGCTTGCTCTTTCAGAATTTTATAAGTAAGAGATTTTATTGACTGATTTGATAAAAGTACACTTCAAAGCTGGATTTGTAGTTATGTATCTAACAATAATTTTCCAAATGAACATTTCATTGGAAATCAAGGCTCAGTATCGAAACCGTGAAGTTTCTCTAAAGACTTTCATGAACAAACGCCAAATCTTCCTAATCTGCAAGTTCTCCATTTAATCCACAAAATAACTCTGAATAGTGAATAAATGCAAGAACTCATCAGCTGCTCAAATCATTGCAGAAAAAGGGTAAATTATTAATTGCAAATTATTTGCTTAGCTCAACTTCACCATTTCTAGAGTGAGGCTTTGTGGAAATTCAGGTTGCTGTCTTGGTCAACTTACAGCTAGGTGATAAACCATCCGAAAGAAGCCAAATCACGTGTTTAGCTGAGATACCATTCTTAGCTTAACAAATGAAGTCATTTGTCCGAGGACAGTTGTTCTTGACAATATTTTGATTGACCAAAAGCAACTAAAAGAATGCATTAGTCTAGCTATACTTGCTGTTAAACTTGACATCCACACAGGGACCTTTAGCGAGCCATTTGTGGCCCTTCATTACAAAATTTACTGCACAATACTTTACATGCTTCCATATCCTTCACATAAAGCACTGTACAGTAGTTTCCATAAAATTTGTGTGAAGTGCTTTACAAAACTCGATCTTGGCAATGGGATTCCATCAGAAAGATCGAGTATCACAGTATTAGACTTTTATTTGCAAGGATTTTCCCTGTAAATGATTAAATCTTTATTCAGTTGAGAGACAACTCACTGTAAACAGTGTATTGCTTCTGCATATATCACCTGTGATCAATAGGCTCCCTTTCTGCCTCAGCACTTGTTAATATTGTATACAGGTTTGATTAAATGTTTAAAAGCATTTTATAAGTGGCAGAATTAAAAAGGATGGAGTCATTACCCAAACCATTCAGCTTTTAATGCAACACTAGAAAACATTTACTGGTGCTATATCATCTTAGGATGTGATCTAATCACATCTAATAACTTATGTCAGACTGCCCTTCATTAGTATGTGGATAGGAGACACATGATCCAAGGGAACTCTAAATTTTCTGAAAGAGGTGGCATAGATGAGATCCCACCACATTGTCATTGATTGTCATAACTCAATATCAACTAGAATTACTTTTTATTAGCTTTTAGCTAATAAATTAATTATTAGCTAAATAGCTTTTGCTATTTTATTTTTTCAATCTCCTTTGCTTGTCTTAGAAGTCAAAAGTTCCAGGTTTTCTACAGAACAGTAACTAGTGCCATAAGCATGCAAAATTTTACAGACAGACCCACTCCTTGGGTTGTCTAAGTGTTTGTGACAACCACAGGCATTTCCAGCTTGATTTAGGAAGTGCTTGTGTTGCTGGACCCCAGAGGGCAGGGAGTCAAAGATCAGTGTTGAGACCAAAGTTTGCAACTTTTGTGATGTGTGCTATTGTTTATTGAAAGAAGGTATAACCCTTTAGTTATTTTTTTGTCCTTTTGTCTTCAGAATTGTCCAAATTTCAACTGAATTGGCCAATGATGGTGAGAGATGCTATCCCCCCACCTGTCACTCCTGTGAGAGGAGGAGAGATAGAGATTTATGAGTTTAGAAGGAACTAAACCACTTTAATGAAATATTAATAATAAAATAAGAAGGAAATAATGAAATAGATACAATATATACAAAACCATATCAAGCTCTGAGGATGACATCAGGCATGGGGGAAGTCCCAGACTGGACTCAGTGGTGGATAGGAACTGGATTCTAGATCTGGAGTCAGGAACATACAGATTGGGATCAAAGGCAGATGAACAGATAGGGTCCTCTTCGGACTTTGGCCATTGAAAAAAGAGGCTGACCCTTTGATCCCTCAGCTTTTATATTAAGCATGGGGCAGATGGGCTGGAATAACTTGTTGGTCAGTTTTGAGTCATGCGTCCCTGTCTGCTTCTCCCTGGAGGTGGGATCCCTCTATGCTTCTCTGTTTCTGACTCTCCAATGTGGCAAATAACGAAAGCTGACCTTGGTTGTTATAGCAGTAAGTGTAAGCAAGAGCCTGTCTGCCTACAATTTCTTGTCATCAACTATAAACATGGGTCTTATCACTGAGAATGAACAGTTTTTTCTACAATATGTTATTAATTTCAGAGAGTTAGAAGAGGTTTAGCTAAGAAGTACAATTACTGAACAGAAAGTTAGTTCTCTTTTACATCAAATGGTGACAAGGATGCACAGGCACTGTACCCAAAGTGTACCTGTGAAAGGAACTTCTGTAGGGGTCCCTGTTGCAGTACTCAGAGCTTGGGTAAGGCAGTTCCCTTGTCCCACTCACGTTCAGAAACAAATCACACTATCATAAACTATATTTTCTACAAGAATTTTGTCTCCTTCACTGTATGGACTGCATGATGCTCACTTAAAAAGCAGCTGTTTAACATTCCTTTCATCCTCAATTTTCAGAGTGTGGCCTTGTGCTGTGAGTACTCACGACTTCAAATTGACTTTACAAACCTGGATTACTTTATCTTCACATGTTCGCTGTGTAGGAGGTTGTTGTATCCCCATTTAGTGGAAAGGGAAATGAGGCACAGAGGGATTTAATTTAGAAGTTTCTGATACTGAGGCCCTGATTTCTTTGGTGTACATGGCACTAAAGAACAGATAGCAGAAAGCTTTTCCCTGTGGGTTTCAGCTGCAGCTGTGATCAGTCAGTGATTCTGCTCCCATCTGGCATCCATGGGTAAGAAGCTGGCTCTATGGACTTTGTTCAGAAGTATCAGAAGTGCTGTGGCAGAAGCAGAGACATAACAGTTTTCTAAGGCAGCACTGAAAGATCTTTGGGATTAAACTTTTTTTTTCTCTTTATGGAGGCCTCTGGGTGTATTAGAAACACTTTCCCAGTTTGGTTGGAAACAAGACCAGACCATACTTTATTCACTTTGGCAAATAGGTTAAATGACTTTTCTGTCACACAGCCTCTTATTTGACTTAACAATTAATCATATCAATGCGGAGATTGCACGTCAAAATGTAATTGCCAGAGCTGGCAAAAAAGCTCAGCTTGGCTTTGCCTCTGAGGCTGGCATTTTAAAGGGAACAGACTCTTTTTACTTTGCCAGCTCAAACAAACCCAACGCCACTGCCAGAGGCAAACAGCTAGTACAGACTATTCTTTATCCTAGCTTTCCCTCTGAACATCTGCTTTTCCTTCATGGGTCGTCCCAGTTGCCCTTACTTTACCTTCCATCCTTAAAAAAGCAAAACTGACCTAAACTAGAAGACTCTCGCTACATTGTTGTTCCAATCTATATTTTTCCCCATATCCATTTTCTACATTTTGTTCCTTCAGCATTTTAGACTGAAGGCTCCTTTCAATCTGCTGAACTGGTGCCAGGAACCAAAGTCACTGGAGAACAAGACAGAAAAATACTCAGCTGTGGTGACCGTCTCTCTTCCCGCCTGGTATCGCCGTTTTCAGGAACGCCCCATTTCATTTGTCTAAGGCCCGGACCAAAGGGAGCTGACTCCACTGTCCTTTGAGGATGCTCTTTGCAACCTGCAATTTTTGTGTGAGCAAAGAAAGCAAAGGAAGTATGTGAGGAGATATAACTGCTACATTGAAGTGGTCTGACTTCTCAGACCTAAAACCAAAGGCCAAACAGCAGGTGTTTTTTCAATAGGGGCAGCAAAAGGCAGGTTATTTGACATAGACCCCATATTGTCTGCCAAATACCAAAAGATTCAGGAAAAAGTTGCAACGATTAGTGTTTTCCAGTTTCACCTCTTTTATCATTGTCCTCTTCTCTCCTAGACAAACTGGAAATGACTTTCTTCCTGGCTTTCTCTGTAATCCTGGCCACCAGCAAGAGCAGCTGATCTGAAATGAAAGGTTCAAGGCAGAAGTAAAGACAGGTACCTACATGTCAGTAGGGGCTCTAAACCCTTGTGCAAAGTCAGACCCTCTGAGCTGTATCCATTTAGGACACTGCAGAGACACGGAGTTTTTTGCTATTTCCCAATCATTGTTATTCTCAGCCCACATGATTCATCCTCTGAATGTTGAAATGCTTATTTTCAATAATGAATATTCCAGCTACTGAGATAAACAGCTCTCATTTTACAGAATTATATATGTAGAGCTTTGTTGCACTTGCCTCACTTCCAGGTGCTTGCCAAGCACAGGGGTGGCTGAATTTTACAGTTCAGAAGCCACGAATCAGGCCCTGAAAGTCAGGAGATTGCCTTTAAAATAATAGAATCTCAAAGAATAATCATTGTTGGCATTTTTAATTTGCTGCCTGGTTTCTAAGCCCTTGGGGATTATGTTTTCCCTTTGCAAATCCGCAAGGACAGAAACTTTCAAGTTTTTTAATGAAAGAAGAGATGGAGTAAGCACAGGGTAAAAAGCGGAGAGACCATGAGAGCTGACAAGACTGACAATGGCAGGCATGTTCTGCAAATACAGTGAGAGATGAGACTTGATTCCAGCCTTTGTGGCTTGCACAATACCCTCACAATTCATGCTGGTCTCTACAGCAAGCGCAATTCAGCATCAGAAACGATCTGCAAAAAGAAGTGTTGGAAATTGGCCCCAAAATTTCTTAGGTTGTCTTGGTATGCAACAGAAATATTTTTATGCACTAGCATCATATAAAAGATTTTTTTTTTCACTTTCTACTGCAGTAAATGCTTAGGGGTAGAAGGGAAAGGTAACTGTATGGCAGAGACCCTTGTCCTCTACTTATATATTGTTGGCCACAGTGGTGTACTTATCTGTAATAGGGCCTTCTTGGTTTCCAATGGGACTTTAAAGCCTGATGGGGAAAGGGTATAGTAAAGTACGTAATAAAGTGTAGATTCCCCAGGTAGCCATGTCTCTACTGCTGCTTTGTGCACAGAACAGTGGTCATTCCTGTGTTCGTCAGGGTAGACTGGTCCTGTATTGACAGAGTACAACAGTCAACAGTTTTTGTGAATAACGTGTCCTTTCCCCACTAAAATATATCCTCCAACATTTCTCTTTGGCATCTGTTGTTCCTTAACTCCTTCATGTGTTTGTAGGTAAAGTACTGTGGGGCCGGAAAGGAGCTGGAACAGCACTAAAAATTCTTGTTATTGGGAGCATTGTGTTCTCCATGATGTGTTGGGTAGGAAAACACAACTGGGGAAGGGAAAGGAGTGAGAGGGACAAGAAGAAGGGGGCCTTATAGTTTTGGGGAGAGGACCATCTGACAACCAAGGTAGAAGGTGGTTGAAAGGGAAGAAAGGAAAAGGAGTGGGGCTGGACATGGAAAATGACAATGTTCCAGTGGCCTTGAAATCAGTACACAGGAAGCAGGACCACTGAAGCCTAATCCCAGTTGTGCCATTTGTCCTGAGTGGTGCTGAGGAAGTCACATTCATTTCTATGACTGTCTCTTCATCTGTGGAAAGAATAACAGAATCACTCTACATACTTATATATTATAAAGTCCTGGTGTGGAATTATCATCATTAGCACTACTTAATAAAGGAGCTTCTTCCTGGCTTATGTCATCAAAAATGTCAGCTATTTGGGAGCCAGCATTGCTGCCTGCAGAGCTCCCCTTTGTTCTTGGTGTGTCAGCCAGTCTCATCAGCTCAATTCCGTCCTGTGTTGCTGTGCAATGAAAAAGCCCAAACTGCCCCTTTACTGAAAGGGATATAACCATTTGCCTGTTCCTCTACAGGCTGCGTGTGCCCATTTGGAGCACCCTCAGGAAATTATCTTTTGTAAATAGCAATAAGCTGTACCTTTTTTTCTTCTTTATTGTACAAGCATGGCACAAATCTGTAAGACTCTTGAAGTGTTGCATAGGTCAGCCTATTCTTTGTGCTCAGTGAAAGAGCAGCACTTCAATGTTACTCATTTTTATTGTAGTCAAAGTGGTCCTGTGTATTTGACATACATCAATGATTATGATCCTTTCCTGAGAAGATGCATAGACAATGTACAAAGTAGAGAAGGCAAGCAATACAGAAATAGATAACGACTTGGTTTGCTTGTTTTTTTTTTAAATAAACAGGATGGTAATTAGAAGAGCGTGTGCACTAAATACCTTGGGTTGAGCCACCCTTAAATATCCTTCCATTATATTTAGAAAGAAAGAAAGAAAGGAAAAAAAAAAAGCAGTTCTGCAGGGAAGCTGAGGGACTTGGATGTGGAAAAAATCTGGCATGTCATTATGTCAAGGTTTCTAGTACTACCTAGAACTTTTTTCCAGCTCAGGGGAAGAAACTTTCCAACCAGATAAATAATAACCTCGAAAAGGCAGTAGACAAAAAACATCATAAAAAGTATAACATATGAGAAGAGATCAGCAAAATAACCCCTGGCTTTCAGGTCTAAAAGTGTAATGACAGTATAAGCATTGTGAAAAGTCAGTCAAGCTCAGTTACACCTTGGAAATGCTTAAAATATATATACTGAAAAATACAAATGCTGAGACCTGAGTATGCTCAAATCAGAGGGCTTGACTGCAAGATTTGGCATCTGGGATAAAAAGCATAGTAGCAAGTATTGGAATATATCTATTTTCTGTGTGGCACCAAGCATCTAAAGAATGGCAAATTTACCTGTATTTAAGAAGGTAGCAATAGATTTGGAGGACTTTTTAGTCTCACTCCTTATAGTGTAAGTCTTTACAACCTAATTTTTAGGGAAAGAATAATTCCTTTAAAAATGGAGGCAAAAGTAAAGAAATTGAAACACATCTTCTCAAAGGGTAGCTTATGTTCACCTGATATTTGCCTTTGATTTCAAGATTAAGGAAATACTGAAGATACAATCCCTCTGAACTTCAGTTGAGCATCCAGAGGTCTGACAGATTGTAAATGATAATAAATTCAGGAACACTGGTATTAGTAGGGGAAACTACAAGACGGGTGAAGAGTAGAGACTATAAGAGTTTTTCATCACTGTCTATAAATGTGTATTTGGTCCATGAGGGAGGAACAGGTGGAGTACTATTTACCCAAAGATAACATGGAAACTTAGCAGATAATACAGAGCTCTTTAAAGAAATCTGGATTGGGAAGAGTCTTTTGGTCAAAAAAGTGAAAAATGATGTCCATTCTTCAGAGGTGGAGCTTTATCACTTGTTGACAGGGATTATATGATGTCACTAAGTGGAAAAATAGGGTATGGGCTTGGTATTTCTGAAGGTCCTTTCATATTCTGTGCTCCTTCTCCCCACAGACCTCCACAATCTTCTGCTGGAGTTAGTGGTCTTCAAGGAATTTGGGAAGGAATGGGGTTTTTTCATTAATTTGGTTGTGATGCAACATATTGTTATGGTTTGGAAAAGCATAGAAGAAAGTCCCCTTTCCCAGAATGGTACATTTGGGTCTTGCCCTCCTAAAATTCTCCTAATTCTTTTCCAGTCTTCCAAGCAGTACTTGTGGGAAATGACACTAGATGTCCTCTCCTGACTTCTGCCAAGGGTCGCACAAGGCATTATATGACATTACAAACTCATCACAATTCTGGATATATGCAATTATTTCTCTCTTTAGGAAAAAATACAGACCTTATGGAGGGAAAACAAAAACCAGCCTGGGGCAATGAATAGTGGGGGGGAATCCTTGAGAAGCAAGAGTCCTCAGATATGCACGCGCTGGAAATAATTAGTTTATTACAAGCTGATGAGCTAATTCAGGCTGTGACCGCCTTGTTTCTTTCTGGAGTGGGCTGCCATTTCTTCTCTGGACCACCAGATGCCAGACTTTTACTGCAAAACTCCAGCCCTTTGCCTACACAATGGAAAGAAATGTTTATACCCTTACCTTTCCATGAATCCCTTCAGTTTTGCTTTCCGTGAAACGCTTGTAAGCCCTCTACGCAGAGCGCTTTGTACTCGTTTCTAAGCATGCACTGTAACTCTTTAAGATCATTTGTAAACTAATTGCAGGTGTTTACTGAGAAACAGCCTCTTTGTAAACTACTGGCTTCTGTCACAAGACGGTGACTTGAATCCCCTACCTCAAAATTGTAATGAAAACCGGGCAGTTAGAAAAAGCACAGCTGAAATGCACAAAAGGAATATGATAACACTCGGTAGACAGCAAGTCTACAGCGAGACAGAAATAGCAAAATGTTTAAATTCAATAGCTTAAAATCAATTGCATTTGACAACTTAACTGTCAGGTAAACAAACAGCAAAATATTTACAGCCTCTCTTATCTGCAGTAATGTTCTTAAGAAAAATGCTTAACCTCATGTTTTTTTCAGTAGTTCCAAGATGTAACTATTTTATAGTTTTCCTTTCTAATATACACATATTTTATATAAATCTAACAGTTTACAAATGTACCAACTTATGTTTGATTAATTCTGAAATTCAATTATGGCAAAATTATGCAGTTATATTGTTCCTATTAGAATTATTAACATGCTCATTCCTATTGCAGAATTTATTATTTTAACAAGCCATGCACTGTTTTATAGAATTTAGAAATATTGAATTAATTTGTAATGAATTAATTGTTTAGTGCAGAATGAAAATATTGAACTATGAATCATCCACACTGGGCCAAAGAGAAAGCGCATTGTGCCATAAACAAGAAGAAACATACACAAGCACAAAAACAAATACAAGAAATACAGTTTTGGGAAAAATAAAGCAATGGAAATGCAGCATTTTAAGGCAAATAGGCACGTTATTTTATTACAAGCAACAGCAATATTTTTTTTTCAAAGTTGCTTTGCATTATTTTAGGGGAATATCAAATTATAAAGTGTAGTATACTATTGTAGAATTATTTTTTTTATTCCCTCATCCCAGTGTATATAACAGAACTCTTGACCAGTGTGGTATCAATCATGACAGCCTTCAAAAATAAATCTTCCAGATTAAAAACATACTGATGTATTTTAAATAAATTTATATTTTCCTGTACATTCCCTCCCTATATAAAGGCAAAGAGTATGCAAATCTCCTAAGACATTAATAAAAAATTCTGACAGTTAAAGCAAAGGCTTTCATTAATAATTAAAATACAAATGATGACAGAACACAATGCTTTATTCTATCAAGAAATGATGTTGGTTTACAATTACAAGAACACTGGTTCTCAATTTTGCATTATTTTGTGGAAATTAAATAGAAAATGACAATGCAATATTGTTTGGGTACTGGCAAAGAGAGAGCGAAGTGATATGAAATATTTACCATAAAGGCTTCTCTGAAAGTATATGCATTATTGACATAATCAAATTAAGAATATTTCCATTTTAACAGCTCAACTATCATTAAAACTTTGAATTCAATTTCTCTCTTAGTGTAAAAATATTAAATACAAGAAAATAGAATATATACCAGAGTAGTCCAGAGGCTTTTTTTTTTCATCATCTCTCAGTGTAGAATCAGGATTTATTTGAACTTGACTGAATCACCCATGGATAGCAGAAATCACTATTTGTTCTTGATTCAAGAAGAGTCTTTTTCTTGACATGAAAATGTCAAAAAGTTTCATAATGATAGTTTATGATGTCATTATAATTCCTCTCCATTCTTTAAAAACAGAGCATTAAGTCATTCCATTACACCGCCTTACTCTCAATCTTTCCCTTTTGCTAAAAAATTGACATATTTATCATTGATTTTCCAGCAGATGTTGTACTGGATGCCCTTTTAAAAAAAGTACCTCAGTTAATCTGACCTCTCTTAATGATTACTCACATATTCTTTAGTAAGTGAATAAAACTTTTCTTTCCCAGATAGTAGGTACTTAATCCTCATTATTGAGAATATGCTGAAACCTTGAATACTTGTCAAAGATTCATTTTATTCTTGACGTTGGTTTGCCATCAGTGATTTACGCAGGAGCTGCGCTTGCAATAATTGATTCATTCCATACTTAAGGTCTACTGCTGTCGTTAAAATGACAGTACAACACTTGATGTTGCAATTTAGATTTACTTTAAAAAAGGCTTCCTTCTCTCCTGCAAATAAATGGTATCGAAACAGAAGAAATAATTTTGTGTGTCAAAATAAAATGACAATAATTTAATTTTTATTCTCAAAGTATTAAACTGGAAACATATTTAAAACGCGAGCTAGCTCTAGTGAGGTTTGATGGAAGTTTAACCTGCAATTGTATGAACAATGTGTTTGTACCTTTTTGTTACTCTGTTTCGGTTCAAAGATCATTTTTAAAATCACTTTAAAAATCTGTCTTTGCAACTAAGTTTTAAGGTACAGCTGCTATAGTTATTTTGCATCTCAGATGCAAAGCCCAAAATCGATGCTAAGATTTTATGATACAGCAGATTGTAGTGTGGGACTGTCGGTGACAATGCCACATGTAAAAGGACATGTAAATTTACAGTTACTCCAGATAAAACTATACGGGCTGCATTCTACCGGCATGTATTGCCTTTTCTAAAAAACAGACTCCAGTGAAAAGTGTTTAACCAGTTCCTCACACTGACAGTGTGACATGCAGCTTTCATTTTCTTGAGTGTGTTTGACGAGGGGATTAACTAAGTGCTAAGGTACAGTAGATCCCTCTAAAGGACACGGCAGTGTTTTCCCCATAGGTTCTAGTTTTGTGAAGCTGTTGAGGGAAAGAGTTCCCTGTGAATGCATTAATTATTGCCCAGCAAACTACAGTTTGAAGTTAGAATTTCTAGTTAGTAGGAAAAAAAAAAAAGGTTATAAATGAAAGAAAAAAAAACGCAATTCTACAGCTCTTCCAGTAATATTGTGTCACGTTAATTTTAATGAAGCTTCATTAAAGTTCTCAGATAATAGGAAGGAATTCCTATTCAGATAATTCAGATAATAAGGAAGATAATTGTCGTTCATTAACATTGTGGTTATACCCCCAGTTGAAAAACTTGCTGTAAAACGTTAGTAAGAAGAAAGACTGAGATGGAAGGAGGCAGCGTGAAAGAATTAATTAAGCCACAAAAACTGCATCATTGATAGTTTAGTAAACTATCAGGAGACAAGAAAAAAATTAAGTTACAGTGAAATAGTATCCTTTCCAACCTTGATGTGCCTCAGTAGTAGACCACATGCAAAAGCAGGAGGTCACTTAGGACTGAATTCTGAGCATAACAGCAGCTCACTCTCCTCCCACCGAGGTCTCTCTGTCTTCTGCACTTATTCAAGGACAGAGCAGGGTCTTCATCATTTAGGGCATCTTTTGCAGTGTGGTTAAAGAGAATAATTTGGCCCTGATTGAAAGATCATTCTTCATTTGGGAGAGCTAAATTTAGCTCTGAATGTGCCATAACGCAGTTTTCAGCTGTGATAAAATTTGCCTTGTTTCCACTACTGTCAAAACAGGCATTTAAAAAAAAAAGAAATCCAACTGTCTCAGTATTTTCCAAAGATTATCTTGAGTTTGGGCCTGCCATTGTTCTAATAGTCAATATACTAATAGTATTGATATAATAGGAAGAATTTGAGAGATTATTTTGTTGTTTTGAAGGCATGCTGATTTATTCCTATTTACACAACCTGAATTCTACAATCCAGTATCCTTTTTACCTTAATGACTGGAGTGCTGTACGTCTATATGGTAAGCACATTTACATAACTGATGTTTTTTCCTGTACCTGACTAGGTAATTCACCAGATTTCTTATTAAAGTTAAATACAGGAGCCTGGTTAAATTGCTGTTGGATAAAAATAGTTGGGATAAATTTTAGGCATAATTGCACCTCTGAACAAATTTGCTGTGTGCGCTTATGCTCAGTCATGTAAATGTGAAGCCTCCAGAAGCAGGTCTTGCATCTGAAGTTTCAGCGAGGAGGAAAACATCCCTGGCAAAGTTAGAATTGCTCATGAAGAGGAGTCTATAACATAAATAATCACAATTGTTAGGGGTGCAGGGAAAGTGCTTAATTACTGCAATGCATTATTGTTCTTCACCTAAAATCCATAATATGTTTCTTCTGTAAAAGTAATCTCTAACTAAACCACCTGGTTCTGGTGTATTTACAAGTTTTTTTGGTGATTTACCTAAATATTTTTCTTTAAGTGTATTCATTTGTTTCTAAAACAGAGAGAAAAAGTTGCAAGTAGCACATCTCATTAGTGGCAGAACTAAAAGACCCTACATAAGGGGGCAAATCAATTTATTGAAGAAACTGGTAATCAAGAAAAATAAATGTTTTGACAGTATGTTCCACAAGTCATTGAATTTCATTTAAGGAACCTTCTAAAGAAATCTGCTAATTTGGAACAAATGCTGTCTCAGACAGATCTCTTCTTAATTCAGTGAAAGTTCTAAAGTGTTTATTTTTCCAGAAATTTAAGATTTTCATTGGTGAAAATTAGAATTATTTTGTGCTAATATAGATTTATAGCAAATGCTCCTAAAGTGTGCAATAGGATAGATGAAAAAAAAAATAATATGAAAGGCAGCCACAAATTAACTGATTACAGTTTCTGTTTGCATTTTTACAATTAAATCCACAACTAGAAAGCATAGCTGTCATTTCATTCTCTAGGAGATGCTTAGTTAACTTGTAGTTAAAATTGACAACAATCCACAGCTTTTTCACTGAAACTCTTTGGTTTCTTGACCTCAGAAATGTCAGTAGGAAGTCCACACTTGTGTGTTGCATGTAGTGTTGGAAGCATACTCTACCAACTGTCTTTATAAAAAAAATACAGCTATACATATTGCAGGGAAGTTTTGGGTTGTTTTGTTTGTTTACGAGCAGCTGAAACAGTCCTTTGCTGTGCGTAACAGCTGAGGTGTGTGTTTTGTTTAAAAGCATCAAATGCCTTTTAAAAATGTAATATTTTGTGCCCGGAATACACTAAAAAGTCTGTGTGTGTGCGCGTGTGTGTGTGCACAGGGGGCTACGTGGTACTGGTCCGTGTTTCTGTAACTATTGTTTGGAGAAGACGGATGGTTCCTCCTGCCCCACAGGGTGATTTGATGAGTGAAACATTTTCTGTAAAGAATGGGAGATGGCAAGAGGAGAGGGACTCTCTGCTACTGGCAAATGGCCCCCACATCCTAAAAGTTAGAAGATTATCACTGTAGGAACAAAGATGCTATGCAGTGAGATGAGAGAGAGGATACGCTGTACTGGTCATAAATCACGAAGCAGCTGAACAAATCTGCACATAAGGAAAACGGCACTCTAATTTTCTGTTGAAAATCCAGACAACATTCTCACCTTGCATTTCCCTGTGCTGGTGCCGCTCTGCAAAGGAGAAGAAAACTGATTAGCAAATTGTTAATCCAATAATTGTAACAAATAATTAGCTTTGTAATAATTAGACAGAGAAGCATATAGAATAAGAATTACATCAAGTCTGAACTCTCTCTCCTCCCTTCTTCCTCCCCATCATGTTCACGACTATTTGTTTAAAATACCTTTTATATGAGATTCCAGGCAGTGTTTTCTTCTTTTCGTATTAAAATATTAAAAATAAATAAATTGAAAACATAATATGATTGTGAACTGAACACTCGATAAGAATAGCAAGGTCAAGATGTTTTCTTTGACCTTCCTTTCTTCTCATTATCCCTTCCTCAGGACTTTCACTCCTTGTTGTGACCCTTTGTAATTTCTCTTTTATTATAAATTGTTAATATAAAAATGCTGTGGGTCATGAAGCTTCAGGTATGAAAATGCTATTCATGTCAGAAATAAAATCAGATTGACATGCTAGAAGAAAATGCTCTTAAAACTAGTGAATATTCAGCCCTGGATAGGATTCCCTGCTGGTTAGACCATCTCGCCTTAATATATTTCTTAAGTGTTTGTCAGCTACAGCATCTGCTCTTGCAGTTTTAAGGTTTATCATGAATGTTGCTTAAAAAAATCACTTTACATTTCAAATATTATGTGGACATTTGCACTTATATTGAAGTCACATAACGTGACTCAGAACTAAGAAGAGTGCAAAATGTTTAAAGTAGAAATAAAATAAATATGGCTTGCTTGACCAAGGGGGACACCACTACCTGGCATGGAAGCTGTTCTACAAGCCCCTGGCTGGATAAGCTCCACTGAGCAATGCCTCAGGTACCTGGAGAGATGCCCAAAGCATAAAATCAAAAGGATGGTGTTACCTCAATTGGAGCCTGGTTCTCCCATTTGGGGCTCAGAGGGCTGAGAGCTCTTGTTCTGTAAATCCCCTTTCAGCCTTTTGTTTATAACCACCCCCACTTCTGCCGAGACCAGGCAAACTTGTCACAGGTGCAGATCCTGCTCCAGGGGGCTATGCCTGGGGGAGAGCCACTTGCAGGTCCCCATCCTCGTCACCTCTAAAAGACGCCACTTCAGAGTCTCCCCTCATTTACATGGGGAGATTTAATTTCCATCCCTTAAATATGACGAATTACTGAGATTTCCTTCAGTTAACGCTTTTAACAGCTCCCAATAAACTTCATTAATCAGGCCAGCTCTAGGCCCAACGTGCAGCCTGGAAGCAGCTAATTTGCCTGATGAGCCCACGACTTTAGTGAATAAACAGGTGGATAAGCCGAGGGTTTTATGGCCTTAATTACACTCTAATCAGTTCAGCACTTGGCGGGCAAAAGGGAAGAGGGGAAAAAGGAGGTGGCAGCAGCAAGAGCATCAGCAGCTGCCACTTCTCAGCCCTTCCCTTCCTGCATCAACTCGGCTCTCAGCTTCACCCTCTGCTCTCCTGCTTTCTTTTTCCAGTGTTTGACTCTCCCCTCCTTCCTCCTCTCTTGCCTTTCTCCTTTTTCTCCTCTCTTTCCACCCTCCTGCTCCTTTCCCACTAAAATCAGCATCTGATGGTGAGGCTGTTTTGTTCTTTCTCTCCTGCTATTTGGCTGTCTCCCCTTTCCTCTTTTTTTTTTTTTTTTTTTTTTTTTAATTATTTTTCCCTCTCCATACCTCGTTCCCTCTCTCACCTCTCCCCTGCCTCTGGGCTCTGCCTCCCCCCGCCACCCCCATCCCTCTCTCCCCTGCTACATATTCTCCCTGTCACAGTTAGGCCGCCTGACAAATCACTTCAAGGGCAGCCTAACTTTGAAGGACAAGACAAAGCTTTAGCATATGGTCCAATCCCCAGATGTTTGTCTCTCTCTCTTGCTCTCTCTCCCTCCCCTCTAAGAAGGGCTACTTAGGAAGCCTGGCTTTTTTTTTTTTTTTTCTTTTTTTTTTAAATCCTCTCCTCCCTCCCTCCCCCCAAGTTTTGGTGGGGGTCTCTAACTATCAGCTAGCGCTGTTTTTTTTCCCTTTACAGCCTCCCTGCGGAGGAAGGGGTGTTGGGAGTGAAAGGTGGGGGGCGGAAAGCATTGCTGCTTTTTTGAAACTTAATGATGTTTTTCACAGTGCGGGTAGGGATGGTGGCGGGCTTTGGGAGGCAGAGGATGCTCCCGGCTCTCCCAGCCGTACCTGCCGCAGAGTGTCACCCCCCAGCTCCCCGCTCCTGTGAGGACTGAGCCGGGGTAAGGCTGGCCGGGGGGATGCTGCCGCAGTCCCTTAAGCAGCCCGTGCGAAGGGAGGAGCACATCACCACCACCCCCCTTTCCGCCTCCCCCCTACCTGCGGTGCCCGCACCGAGCGGGGAAGGGGGGAAATCTGCTGCTTCCCCTCTCGCACGCCCGAACGGCGGCGAGCGGAGGAGCGGCGGCGGCGAGGGGCCGGGAGGGAGGGATGCGGTAGTGTGTGCGTGTGAGGGGGGGGGGATGGCTGCGAGGGGGGAGCCACGGCAGGACCCCCTGGGGGACGCGGCGCGGCTCTGGCTGGTCCCTCCGAGCCGGTCCCAGGCAAAGGCGGCTCTTACCCTGGGAGCCGGCGGGGGTCTGCCCTGCCCCGCCCCGGGGCTTGTATTTATTTTCACGATTCGGCTCAAAATACACAGCTGCGAGAGCCCTAACTGTAGGAGCAGAACTCTTTCGGTAGCGGAGGTCTGGCATTTGCCTGTCGGGATTTTGGGTAAAAGTTTTGGTCCTTCAGTAACAGGGGGGCCCCTGCACCGTGGTCCAGCCAGCATCAAACCCAAAAATGTCTGCATCCGCAGCCACTGAATGCACTTGGGCAAGGGGGGGGGAGGGGGGAGGGGGGAGGAGGGAAAAAAAAAAAAAAAAAAAAGAAAGAAAAAGCTGTTTAAAAGGAAACTGTGGCTCATGCCTGACAGTGGGAAAGCCCAGCTTAAAAAAAAAAAAAAAGATATCGCTGCTGCTTGCAAATGAACACTGAAGGTTGTAACTGGCTGCTAAAACTGGCCACAGAAGTTCTTAGAAGCCAATATATTTTTCCTTTCCAAAAACTTGTCTTGAGAAGGGTTTGTTTGAGCATTTTATCTCAGCTGTCAGAGGCATATTAAAGGAAAAAAAGATTGTATTCTCCAGTACCCCCTTCTTAATACAGTTTTTTATCCTGTACATGTAACAATATTGAGACGTAAAAAAAATGAACTGTCACAAAAGGAAAATGGATTTCATATTTGTCTGTCTGTTTTCAGAGGGATTAAAACGTTCTTATTATTTTAGAGGCTGATATGATTTTTACTTGAAATTTGCATGAGTGTCTTTATGATGTCTCCTATTTATTTTGTTTTTAACTGTGTTAACACTTTTTCACAGCTTTATAATAGATATCTGTAGTGTGTGACTCAATTCCATTTTTAAAAAACTTTGGTTTACATGACTAGCATATATTATTAACTGTTACATATTTTATAAAAAATAAAACACAATGCATTCTTTGCAAATCAATTCAGAAAGCATTTATTTTAGACAGCATTTCTTGCTTAAATGAATTTTTAAAGTGGAGAATTAATTTAGTCATATTTTAACTCTAGTTACTTAGAGCTTTTTTGACCAAAAATAATTATGAGGAATTGACTCTTAAAATTATCAGTGTAAAGGATACCTTTGGAGAAAGTTATACAATGACCTATCTCTTCATTTTCAGTGTTTTATGGCTCTAGGAATCCGGAGTGTACTTGATGCTAGGTTTTTGTGTGTCTGCTGTTATGATAAATCTATTCTATGGTATAAGGGAGAAGAAACGGATGGCAAAAACTTGCAGTTTTTGCTTACTGTACCCAGATTAAATTACCTACCCCTTAATATAATTACATCCTGTATATGGAATGGCATTTGGGATCATACTATCCTGCAGTTCATTTCCAAGTCTGCATATTGCATTACTGTCCGATAATCAAAGTGAATTAAGATATCTTTTTTAAAAAGGGAGAGAATTTCCCTACCACCACCCCCTCTACCCCACCCCCCGCCCCAAGTTCTGCAAATTCTCAAAGTGGCCCTGGAGAAATACAAATGCACAAAGCGAGAGGCGAAGCCGGGCCTGTGTTCAGCACTCCATCATTCCTTGTCACAGGTGCAGCCACTATGCATTATCCTGCCGTGATTGATAGAGTGGGTTTGTGCAGACTGGGGGAGCTGGGCACGGCTCAGATGGGGCCCTGTCCTTCTGGCTCCATTTCGTACTACCTGTAGGGAAAAGGAAAACTTTGCCGGGATTGGCAGTTTGGTGGTGGGCAGAAATTTTACTTCTTCGCCCATGATGTAAAGGTCATATTCCCTAAAAGGTAAATGCCGCTTCTAGCTTTATGGGGAAACGATCTGGGAAGCAAAGGAAAGGAGGACAGACCCTGCCTGTGAGAGTAATATCACAATAATAAAGGAGTCCTCAGGTTGTCAAGTTTGTTTCTTTGTTTTAATTGAGAACTTCTTCAGTGGGTAGAGCACTCAAAGGATTTCCCTTATCTTTTGACTCATTTAGTCATCAGAAGGAGCTGGCAGAAAGGCCACACTTTTGGCGCAATAGTGCCCTTTCAAGATAAATTTGGTGTCAGTGTTACTGGTCAGAAAAATAGAACAAAATATACATAAAGTAGATTGTTATACATCAAACCAAAACATAGTAAAATTCTATTCCCAGTTTATAACAAGTGACCAGAAAGTTTGCCTAAAGGAGCTATTATTGCTGTAGGATATATTGTAATGATTTATGCAGTTAGAATCTTTGACACGCTTTTGTTCAGCTGGGAAGGAGTTTTGGTTTCTTTGCCTATGATCATTCAAGATCTTGACTAATTAATGTAAGATCAAAGATGACAACTATCTTACCAGTGTTATGTAAAACTAAAATATTCTCCAGTTCCTTCATTTCTTCCTGAAATGGCCAAAGGCAAAGTAATTTGCATAAAAGGTCTCCAGTTTTAAAATGTAAGATTTCTTTCATTGGGACTTTTACGTGATCCCCAAAGATTTCTACAGATGTTTACAAACTTAATCAAAATAAGCACATAAATATTATTGCAAGTTATTCTAGGGTAAAACAGAGCTTTTTTTTTTTTAAGTATTAACAAATTACAATAATATGGAATGACATTTAAAAAATGTGGTTTTTGAGTTCACATCTACATTTACAGTAATTATTTGCTAGAAGGGGTCACTCTCAGATACTGATTGATGAATCCTAATTGATCATCCTGTAAACTCTCCCCCTCCCCCATTTCATTTCTGTGGGCAAAACTGCCTTGAAATAGGAAAGCAAGGAGGCTGTGTTTTTTACACCAATAAAAGAAATTAGGAGACTTACTTTCTAATACAAATTACTTTAAAAATAATCTCAGTATATTTTTCTGTGTGTGGTGTTTTTTTTATATACTGATAACAAACAAGCAGGTTAAATGAATCAGCACTCAGATTATTCTGTGCTATGGTTTATGC
Organism: Gallinago jamesoni; assembly: GCA_025769975.1. Taxonomy (NCBI): domain Eukaryota; kingdom Metazoa; phylum Chordata; class Aves; order Charadriiformes; family Scolopacidae; genus Gallinago; species Gallinago jamesoni. The sequence goes on from JAOQGH010000023.1 coordinate 20,991,307, forward strand.
ATTTAAATAATTTGCAGGGAGTTTTATAGACTGTGCCAAACCAGCATGAACCCGCTCTCATGCCCTTTAGGAAATTTTAGAAAGATCGCTTTTCTTTCATGAGTATTTTAGGTAAGAAAGAAATATTTTTTATGTTATATCTCAGGTCTTTTCAATGGAGAAGAAAAGTATTAACCTACTTGTCCATATATTAGTGTATATAATTGCGTACAGATGCTGATTTATGTATAATGTGCTTGTAAAATTAAGTTTCACTATTTATTTTTTTTAATTTGAAGTGAAGATAGCAAGATCATTCAAAACTTCGTTTCTTTCCCCACCTCTCACCTATCTTGTGGCATTTTGGAATATACTCCCCTTAAGAATCTACCTCAGATTTAAACCCTGTCTTTGCAAGTGTGTTATACCTAAACATGTAAAAATGTGAAGCAGCTACTTAAAAAATACTTACCACTATAGGATAATTAACATCACCCAGGAGTAGTACATCATAGCTAATTCAGTGAGCCCTGCCTTACAGCTGCCACCAAGCAACAAGCAGTAGTTATAAAATGCTCACGTATCAGGATATTCCTTTAACACCTCATTTATTATCGTAACATGAAAAATGTCCCCTTCCATTTATTATGATATCACTGCATTAAGGGTCTTAGTCACAAAGAAATGATTTGTATAGGCACACATATAAAGGTGCAGTTTTCTTGTAAAACAGAGAGAATTTGTCTAATGAATTATCCCTGATGCAAATTAAATGGATGTTTATTGAAGGGATGGCTGAAGTTGAAGAAATAGAGTTGTATGCGTAGGTAAAAGATAGCTTTGCTTAAATGAATAGCTAGAGGGTCGTTCGTGTTTTTCTCTGTGCTTAATGCTTATTTTCTGTGAATGAACACAGGCAAAAAGCAGCTACAAACAGAGATGAGAAACACAGAAAACCAGACACCCAGGCACACACATGCGTGCAGGTTGACAGTTCATTGCCTTTATAAACATATGATAGACCCAGAGGCAAATCCAAAGCTGCCAACAAAACTACTAAATGAGTCTGCCAAAGAGCCAGATGCTGCAGCTGGAAAAGCATTTTCATTGTCTTAGCAGCTGCATTTGCTATCCCGAAAGGAGAGGAAGGAACTGGGACTATGGTTATCAATTAAATGGTACCCAGTTATGCTTCTGTGTATGTATGCTTGTTGAGTGCATATGTGTGCAATTATGACAACAGCTATGTTTACCAGGGAGAGAAATATACTCTTTTTTATTTTCCAGTGACTTCTTAAAGGTCAATAACATAATTGTTTGGGGGCTTCATATTTTAAAAATACTTAAGATATCTAGTTCTGATGTTCTGTTTTTTTAACAGCTGTTGGCTGAGAGAGGAATGACAAACACTCACCTGAGTGCTTTTGGGGATCCCCACAAAGATATATCCTTCCGTCCCACGTTCCCATAACCCCTATCCTGTGCATATGCGATTTTGAGTCAGGAAAATGAATCCGAGTAATCCATGAGTCCTTAAGACACAGTGTAATAACTACCAGGCTCAGAATGGGTGTTGCATTTGGAGCCCCAGCAAGCTCAGAAAGTAGCACTCTAACCTTCGCTTGTGCAGGGCACTTTATGAGAGCTGGGATGACCGGGAGAGCCCGCATGGCAGAAAGAGCTCACAGGGATGCAAGACCCAGCTTACCAGCTGCTTGAGTTAAATAACAAAAGGAAGCTGAGCAAATCTGCTTCTGTAATGTAGTCATTTTACCTAGAACCAAAGGGAGAAAGATGAGGAGGAACAGGGATGACCATCTATGCTCTTCTGGTTAAGCAGCCTGTGGTCTGCACTACCACGTTGCTCAGTCTAGCTCAAGTACTGGCTGTGCACCTGCTCCTAGCAGGAGGTGACATATTTACAGTGACTTGCAAAGACGAATGTGTGCAATTTATAGAATTATATTTTTTTAGGAAACATATTAGCTGAAATGGTGTTTCTGTTCTTTTTCTAAGAAGCTGCACAGATTTGTCCGCTGAACTAATGAAGAGGTCTTTATATAAAGTTAGAGATTGGAAAAGTATGTGTTAAAGCCTCCTTGGCTAGATAATTACTTTTTTATCATTATAATGACCTGTCGTACTGCTAAAGGTTTTTTCTCTTCCAAAAAAGTTCATCAGTCCTGTAAAGGAAGGGACTAGAAGAGAAAATCATTTGAAATCATTATTTCACAGGCCAGATATAATCTTAAATCTTACTCTTTAAGTGGCTGTATATCATTACATACTATTTGTATTATAAAAGTTATTAAAAATTATTAAAAATCCCAACCAACGAACTAATACTAAGTGCAGATCTTGGTTGGCGGACAGTGCAAACAGTGCCTATGTGTATATATATCCATATGCAGCTGCTTTTCGAGGGAGTAGAATAGTGCATATATTTATGATATTAAAACACTTAATCTGAAATAATGTGGCATACATCAGCTTTCAAATTCGTCTGGAGGAACAGAGAGAAAGCAAAAAGTCTGCAAAAGAATATTCGTGCTCTCAGTTTTTATTGGGAAATGATAATGTTCAATATATACAGCATAAGGAGGAGAAAAAGTTTTCTGATTAAAAAAATGGTGCACACAGAATGTAAGTTCCACCATCTTTAGGGACAGCAAATTTCTAATGGAATATCCAGTTAAGAGATTTTCAGTGAGAAAATATTGTTTTCATCCTTTTGCAAGACAATCCTTTTTTTTTTTTTTACTTTTCCTTTTTTTTTTTTTTCCTTCTAGATTTAGTGGCTATTTCATTTTGTTGCCCCTAACTCAAACATGGATCACAACAGTGGATGCAAAGAAGCGATGGAATTGCAGACGCAGCTGGAAAAAAACTGGAAGAAAAAAGAGGAGTCGATGTCCTACAGAGGAAGTTGCAAGGTAGATAAAGAACTTTTGTTCGGCATTTGGTGGAATAGTAGTGTCTCCCAGTAGGCTGAGCAGGCTGGCTGATACATCCAGAGGGGACGGGTGTCAGGCTGGTGCAGGTGTCAGTGGTTGCCAGTGAGTGATTGCACCATCAGCCTCCTACCGTGATCCATCATGCGGGCCCAGCCGGTGAAGAATCACAGCCTCAGCAAGGTGCTGAGCCCAGCAACATATCATTAAACAAGGTTACCACCGGCAGATTTGTTCCCATGATCAATCTGGTCAATAACTGTTCCACCTCGCTGTACATTTTCCCCCCTTAAAACATAGACAAGTATTATGAAAGTGGTGGCGAAACAATGTAAAGCTTTAAGAAGACTTCATTTCTCTCATGGCAAGCTGCAGGTTTCTCGTAAATACCTTATAAATCGTGAAACATAAGCCTTCCTACAGAAACTAATCCTCTAAGATAATTTATATTTTATGATTTGAAGTTGTTTATTTCTGACTCTTTTTCTGGATAGATTTTTTTTCTTTCTAAGTTTTCACCCCAAACATGGATTTCTGATATGTATTAGGATGTAGTGTGCTGTGTAATACCTATGTAGAATCATCCACAAGCAATCTCCCAGAAGACAGAAATAAAAGACTTCAGTTATTGCTTTGTTTTCATTCTAGTCTCTTGTATTATCCCTCTGTCAGATCTGAACAGACCTTCTCCCACCCAGGCTCACCCAGCATCCTTGTGATGTGTACACACATCCCCCATTACGAAGATCCCTGTGTTTGTATTCACCTGAAAGCAGAAACTTCCTCTGTATGCTTACAGGGTTGTTCACCTTTTCTGGTGTGATGGTGGGTCACAAACCCCTGGGCAGTAACTGGGGGATCCTGGAGTCCCCCAGGAGGCAGCAGCTCACCAAGAGAGTTATTAATACAGTCTTTGTGCCACGCTCAAACGGTTGTGATATGGGAAGTGAGGGCCAAATCAGAGAGTTTCATAAACTCATAGGCAGACATGAATAAACTGAATTTCTCCACAGCAGGCTACTGAGCTTTGGGAAAACATTTGGGAAACAAGTAAAGGAGGCTATGGGAAAAAACAGAGCCATCATTCCTCTGTCATCTCTTTTACCAACATACAGATATGGGAAGGGGCTGAGAAAGGAGTACGTGTCTATGGTAAACAGCAGAGTAGACTGTGAGCCGGTGTCCTGTCTCTTTGGTAGCCACGCCGGTGGCCACATAACAAGTAATCCTCCTACTACGGGCAGCTTGCAGTGCTGTGCACACCCCTGTTTAAGAACTGGCTGTTATGTTTTAGTGTGACAGACGGTAGATCACAGGTGTCATCAGTAAAGCTTGCTGTGCTCAGAAAGAAATGTGAACCAAGTCCCTGTCCCATACAAATACAGAAAGTAGTAGTTGTCATGCTAATATTTAGTGGAGTCAGAGTTAGACTGTTTGTACAAGGATCATCTCTCCTTTTGGTTGTTGCCAGATGTATAGAAAAGCTCAGCTGAAACACTGTATCTGGAAGAAATTTGCAGGTTTCTGCAGAATAAAAAAAAAAAAATCTCATAGTTTTAACCTCTGTGATTTTTAAAGCATTTTAGTTAAGTGGGTGCAGAAGGCTGGATGAACACTTACTTATGTTGTCTGTCCTGTTTTCTTTTTGCCATCTTCTAATCTAAATGAATAAGAAGCCAAAAAAAACTTCTGCTGGAATAAAAATAATTCTGAGAAGGCTGTTTCTGGTGGTTTGACTAAATAAGTTTTAAAGTCCTCCCATGTAGACAGGCTGACCATGCCTGTGAATGAATGGCTGTTGCTAAACCTGTTTGACCTTCCCATCAACAAGGGTGAGACTAAGGGCTCAGGGGAAATGTGACACATGGTGCTCTCTTCTCCTTTGTACTTTAGGTCAAAAATTGCCTTGGGGACGATGTCAGCACCTACAGCCAGACCCGTAGTTCCTGCAGCCTCCAAGCAGTTAACGCTCCGTTGCTACTTCAGTAGCTCCTCAGCATCACTGGTACCTCAGCTACAAAACTGATGCTTTCCCAGGTACCAAAAATTTATGCTCCTTTTCACACCCCCAGATATCTTAGTCTTGCTATGCAACTGTAGCTCAGAGCCTGCATCATATTGTTATGCTTGTAACAACAAAATCTCTCTATGGGCAAAAAGGATATGGAAAACCAAGTTTTTATTGTTAGCATAATTAAAATTTTAGCAGTCTGATCAAAGTATTGTTATTACTATATTAGTCCGGATTGATTCCTAGAGAAGGAAGGAAGGAAGGAAGGAAAGTGGGTGAGTGGAAGGAGAGGGAGAGAGAGAAGGAAGGAAGAAAGAGAGAGAGCAAGGGAGGAAGGGAATACTACTATACAGAAAAATTCACCATAATACAGTTAAATCGTTGTGCATATTTTCTAGTTTCTACCCATTTTGCTGGTGCTATGTTCGCTTTTCCCTGTTTGCCTGTGCACAACATCTTGTGCACAACACTCCTCAAGGCCTCTCTCCTGGCACACCAGACCTGTGTTGCTCTACACTTTTTCATTGTGTTAGAATCTGAACTATCTCATCCTGTGCAGAAAATCTAGTTAGTATTAACTAAATAAAACCTATGGTTCTATTATCCAAAGATAAGCCATAGTCAGTTGTCTTTTGAAAATCACTGTTCCAGCTAAATCAAGAACAAAGAGGCAGGTAAAAAAAATTGCAGACAAAGTCTGAGAAATCTCAGTCCTGAGGTCTTGCATGGTTGGTACAAAGCCCATGGCTGGTACTGATGATGGCAACACTACTACAAGGCTAGCATCTTCTGATAAGATGCGTGAAGTAGGCATCTTCTTGCCTTCCTGCAGGACCTGATGAAGTATATCCAAGCTCTGAAGATACTAGTCAGGATTTTGAGTCTGACTCCCTTTAAGTACTTAGTCCCTATGGTACTTAGACTTTATCCTGTATGTTACTTAATTTACTAATCCCTACCCAAAATCTTAGATAAATTGCCAGTCAGACTATAATAATTTTAGATGATTGAAAACATGGATATGTGTCCAAATCTAGGCTGGAAGAGCAATTATGAGATACTAGCTGTTTTCCAGGCTAGCTCTTATCTTGATGTCCCATTAAAGTATCCATGAATCTGCTTCTGAGTTTCTGGTCAAGCAAAATCAGAATTAAACTTCTCCCATGTCTCCTGATGCTTTCTTTGGTCCTGAAGTTCATGAAAGTGACAAGCAGTTTGAGAACATTCTGGGAATGTTTATGTTAGTCTGATTTTGAGGAGGTTTGTGACATTTCTTTTTGGATTTCACTTCCCTAACAGCAAAAGACATTTCACCATATTCAGTATTTTACAATAGGTTAGGTTATCTTTTAAACAGTTACTTTAAGTTACAGTTTAAAAGTGGATCATTTACTGCCTGCACTCATGCATTTGAGAGGAGCTTTTATATTATCATATTATGGAAATAAATTCACAGTGATAGAGGACTAATCAGTTGTGGGTTTTTTTTCCATGTTTGTTTGCTTGCTTTTTCATTTGCTTGCTTATTTGTTTAACCTACAGTGAATTCAGCTGTGGTAATCATTCCTGGTAAAGCCGGTATCAAGACCTCATCCACACAATCTGCCAATAATGGACTTCTAGCCTGTATTGATATATGCACTAGAGAATTGATTGCCTGCCTGGGTAGATAAGAACATGTATTGTTCTTCAGTGGGTGTAGTGCATTACTCTTTCTTGGCTAATGTGATCTCAGAATCCTTCTCAATAACACAATTCCACCAATCAAACCAGATGACAAAATATAAATTTTATGGAGTTGTAGTCCTCAATTCATAATCCTTTGTAAACGACAAATATGGATGAGTGAAGTTTCCCATAATGAAAAAAGCATAAAATTTCACAGTCAGCCAAGGTTCTCTTCTTGATGCATTTCTTATGTTCATTCTTTTAGTTTTTCTATAGATTTAATTTCCTTTTTCTGATAGTAATCCTGTGATTGTAGATCTAATTTTTCTTTTAGTTAGTAAAGAGTAAGTCCCAGAACTACTGAAGCTATTTAATGTAGTTAACACCTGGATGAGTTATGGCTTCAATATTGCTTTGGTTGTAGCTGCTCAATAGTCATGGGTGGTTCTTATGGTACGGGAATACCAAAGATAGAAAGGAAGTCTAGAAATAAATAGCCAATAATCTTGTAAAACTATTTAAAGAATAAATTACATTTACACACATATTGTTATCAGCATTTTTTCTTTGTTAGTAATTAGAAGCTGAAGAACATTGTATTTTTTTATTAAAAATGTTTTTCTCATCATAGTTTTATGTATATTGCTCCAGTACAAAGTTATTTCTAACTCTGCTTTCATAAGATTGGTGTCTGTCTATTTGCATCCAGATTCCAAAATGTCAATACACCTTTAACCTAACAAAAATAGGGAACTTCTTTATCCCATCCACTAGAACATTATTCAATGTCAACCTAAAAATTTGTTTTCATACACTCAAAACAGTATTACGGCAATCCTAAATGCTGTAAAAAATCCCTAAATTTCTACACTGTAAGCAGCCTAAATGTCCTACATCTTAGTCCTATACAGCCCACAAATCAGAAATTCTGTAAAAATCTTAGGTAAAATTATCTTAGATAAAATTTATTCTCAGTAGAAATTTTGTATGAAAATCAATCAAGAAATTTTTCAAATTCAACTGGCATCTGCTGCTCGCTATAAATTTAACCCTCAAGGAATGTAATATACTCTGCATGGTATCACATCCTATATGCACAATTGTTTATTTGAAACCTTAGTAATATAGAGTAATAACAGGAGGAAGTACAAAAAATTAACAACTGAAACCCCGATTTAACATTTACAATGAATTTCTATGTTTCTTTTTACTATACCTTCACCAAAACCAAGTTACCATATTATACTAGCATTTAATTTTTTTAAAGCTAAACCCTCATTGAAATCAGTGAAGAGTTCTGCTGAAAACCGAATGGACCAATATAGTCAGTGGAATGGACTGGCTGAGGAGGAATATTGCTGTTTATACTTGCTGTTTCACAGCACTTGTCATTACCTTTCAATGGCAATAAGGTTATGAAGAAGCAGGGCTGTGAAAGATGTCCTTCCCAAAAGTGGTATGTGGCTCCATGCCAGACTTTGCAGGTAACCGAGTCCTATTTGGAAATTGTTTCTCAACCAAAGCAAGCTACATACAGCCTCAGGTTTTTAAAAGAAGTGAAATCTACTGACTTTGTCCATCAACGGCATTGAGAATCATACCTATGTGATCCAAATCCACTCCAAATGGATTAACTCTACACATAAGAACATAATGGTCAGTCAGCTGCATATTGTCAGTCAGCCTTCATTGATACGACTTTTGCTTTTTTTCCTAAATCAAGATAATGGGTGGTAGTAATTCTGAACAATTATCCTTTTTTTTTTCTTCACCCTCTTCCCCCAGATTCCAAAATGTCTTAAATTTGCTAGGATCTCTGCAATGTTTTTGCTCTGAGACGTATTACCTCTCCATGGATTCTCTTCACTGCTGTCAAATCCAGGTTTAATTAATAATATTCCAAAATATCTTAACTTGCACGAAACCTGTGAAGTGCCACAATGTCCTTTGATTGTTATGGAAAATTAACTGAAATTTGAAAATCATAGTGTCTCTTCAGTGCTAGTTATTTTGGGCAAAATTATTAACTATGGCTGGCTTCAACACCCAAGACACATGAATTCTGAAGTTTCCATAACAGTGAGACTGAAGAAGAAAAACTATGAAAAAATATTGAAGCAAAATCTTTAGAATAAAATAAAGTGAGAATAGGAGAATAAATTCAATAGTTGAAATGTATTCTGCTAACAAAATAAATGCAAATCTCTACCTGCCCTTGGATAAACCTACTAATGTTTTAGAGTTGTATTCCAGTTTTATAAAATGCTTTTCTATTCCCTTTTCTTATTTGTGGAAAAGATATAGTCCAGAGGGAACAAAATGTACTGGTATGCCATAATAACACTTCAAGCAGATATACCAGAATTTCCCATGGAGGGCTTTTGCAATGCAATAGTGGTATTCAGAATTCTGTGCCAGTACTTCTGAATTCCCGTTTCAACCACAACTCAAACTTACATGGAATATGGACTTATCAAGAGAAAACAGTGAAACTGACTGTACACAGAGTTCTCTGCAGGGGTGAAAAACCTACCTGTTCTTTACTTTCTGCCATGCTGCCATCACATCATAGCATATTATGGTTCTTGCTTATTTGGATGTCATTAATGTAAGTGGGCATTGCCTTTCTGGCCTTGCAATCAAAATAAACGCTAAAACCTCATGACTGAAAGAAATACGGGTTCTCCCAGTGATATGAGGGCACACATTTTCACATAAATAACTGGTTTTTCTTCTTCAATATTTTGCTAAAGTCAGTTCAGTATATTAAAATAGCATACAATGTTGATGTTCAAGGTAGATGAAGGATTATTCATCCAGTAGCTCCTGGAAGACCAAAGTCAGAACGAGAGGAGTCCTGAACTGCTTGTGAGAAAGGGAGATGGAAATAAGTTGACCTTCACATTGAGCAGAGAAGAGCTAGGGGCCATGAGTAATAGATAAACCCAGAAAATTTCATAGATATATCGAGAAAATGTTCTAGATAAACACAGAAAATTTTGGTGATGTCACTGCTTAGTTATATCCAGTTGATCTGCATTTGTAAAAGAAAGACCTTGCTGAACATGAAAGATAGCTATGCTTGACCATGTAGGTATGATGCATTTATACCTAAAGCACAATAATTTGTTGTAAGGAAAAGCAATGTTTCTATGCAGGAAAACTCCTAGCAAGATAAAGTTATGGGAAAGGACATTAAAATGTAAATGAAAAGATACATCTTACACATAACAAGTAAATTCAAGAGTCCAATAAGGCACAACAGAAATAACATAGGGTCAACATCTGGGATTCAGGCGGTACTTACTGACTGGAGGCAGCAAACAGGAGTTTTGAGGAAGGCATTTGGTTTGACTTTTGCCACAGAAGCTTCTCAGAAGTGAAGGACAACCCTAAAGAAGCAAAAATGCAGAGGTTCTGACTTACAAAGTTATTAGTTGCTACCAACCTTCCTTATTAAGATGCCCGTCCTCATGGCTTTCTGTGCATGTTTTGCCTACAAGATATTAAAATATTCTTGTGTCTCATAACAGAGAGAGCCAGTGCCCAGCAACAAGACCTTCCCTGGCTAAACAATGTAATACCAGCTTGGGGTTATTGCAGTGTGTAGGTATAGCCAGGTGGCTTATCAGAAACCTTGAACTTGGTACATGGTTAGAAAGACTGCTTGATGTTTTTATCACAGATGTTTCTTTGCTTGGCATGTTTCTTGACTTGCCCTAAATTCTTATCAGCATATTATTGTACATAGGGATTACATTCAAGCAACCTATTAATGGGAACCTGATAAATGGGAACCATCTATCTTTTCAAATGCTTACAGAAAAAATATATTATTTTAAAATGTGAAATATATGAACAAGTTTGGTATTTGTTACTCGAATTTTATCACACAGGACTTCTTCCCAACACAATGGAGGGAAGAGAGCAAACACGGAAGTAATGGAGAAGCAGGGAAGAGAGGTAATCTGTTGAAGGTATGAAAAATGTCCATCTATTCATGATAAACTTAAGCAGTGTTTTGAAAAGTCTGGAAAGAAATTAGAGCAGTCCTTTCAAGTGACCTGGAGACATTGTCCTAGGTGCTGCTTAAGGATAGTTATCTATATACAAAATTGGACCATCAACGCGCCATCATTACTGCAGAAGATACTCTTTTCATCATTCCTATGTCCCAGGATGCTAGAAAGACATGGGGTTTTATCTTCTTTTTGTTCCCTCATTTTCACTTTTTCTTTTGCTTTGTCTTCATATCTTGCTCTTTGAATACTTACCTATATATACATATACATACTTTATGAAAAATGATCTGTGAATCTATATGAAATAAAAATGTAAAATATAAGAGTTGTGTAGGAATATGTGCATATAGTGACCCTATATAGCACTAAATGTTCCCAAATTAATATATCATGTGTTATATCATATCATATATGAATGAACAAGTGAAAAATTTCTAATTAATCTTACCTAAGACAACATTCTGCAAGGTGGGATTTTGTGTTTTGCAGAACCATCCCTGCCTGAAACAGAGCAATGAAGACAAGGATGCAAATTAATATATTGGCGGGTCATGAGACATATTCATCATCTACACTGGATGAAAAATACAGCTAATATTCATAATATTCAGGGAATTCTGTAACCTAGTTACCCTTTTCTCATTTTTCTAATTCATCTGTGAAACTCAAAGAGGCAGGATATGTAGGAAAAAAACAGCTGACTAATGCTGAAGGGTGAGTTTAATCACTTTTGAAGAATGTTATAATTAGAAGTTGATGTGGACAGAATTTATTAGGACTTTGCACCATCATATTTAAGGCATAAACTGATCAGCAGACAAGGTCAGAAAAGCAAATCTAAGTCCATTTGTGAGTATCTGCCAATTTGGCAGGTATCCTACTTCTGAAACATTAATTTCTGGCAATTCTTAGAAGACATTTTCAAGAAAGAGTATGTCATTAGCCTGTTTCAGTATATAAACTTTTATGATAGAAGTGTTTGGAATTTGTATGTATTTCTTGAAAAACTCTGTTACCTAAAACTCTTTGAACAACCAAATAGAAACAAACACTGAAGGAAACGTGATCCTATCTGAAACCAGCATAACATCCCCCCAGACCCCAGATATTCCCAGGCTTATCATATCTCTCTTCTCCTTGATGTGCTGACAGAAAAGCCTCTCTGAAGACCTGTTTCCCCACTCATGGGCACACTACAATAAGGGCAGAAATAATTGCACTGGGTGATGGTAAAGATGGCTCAGTCCATGTTTAGAGGAGTTTTACATGGACTTTAATTCATAGGTACAAATCATGTTTGCTGACCATTCAACTGTGCTTTGTTATATCCTTAATACTGTAAGCCACTGGGGAGCTCTCCCCATCCTTTTCCTTCTAGGTGTTCAGGAGGCAAAATCCAGGCAGCTGGTTCCTGTCCTGTGATCACACTGTTGGCTGTGTTTTTTCTCTTGTGTATCTATATGCTGTGCCAGCCAAAATTTACCTACTACTGATTTCACACAGACCTCATAATCACTTCAACAACATATGCCAAATTTTCTTGCATACCTTTTCTATGAAGCTATTTCTCTCCTCTTTCATCCAGTGTTTACCACTGAACTTCAGAAACCAGTACAGTTAGTCCTGGTGGGGGAAAAATGCAAAGTTCACTCAAAAACATGAAATAAATATTTTGAAGTTACTGAAAAAGAGGCAAGCATATTTTTGTATTTTTGATTGCATTTGGAGAACTTGAATTTAAACACTGATCATTAGATCATTAGTAGTTCAAACAACAGAAGTGAAGATCAGCTCTTTAATAAGCTCTCTAATTCAATTTAATGGCTGCTTTTTACCAAATCTAAATTTAGGATTCTACCGCCTATGACTGAGTGTTGTTATTGATTGAGGGTTTCTTTTTCATACTCTTACAGGAAATGCATTCTCCATGTTTTACAATTATGTTAACTGCTAAGTCTTTGGCAGTTAACATGCAGTGACTCTTCATTATATTTAGAGTGATTCTTTTTTAAGGCAATATGATTCACCTGTGATTTCATCTATTTGAATCATAGACTTTCAAAATCAAGATTTCAGGGTTTATATTTGAAAAAAAAATCTAATTTTTCTAGTATCTTAATTTAAAAAAGAAATTCAGTAATTTTCTTTGCATTTTTTCTGCATTTGACACTTATAGTTACATAAGAAACTTGTTTTCATGGAATCACAGAACTGCTTGGGTTGGAAGAGACCTTTAAAGACCACCTAGTTCAACCTTCCATCCATAGGCAGGAACATCCCTCACTATATCAGGTTGCTCAAAGCCCTGTTCAATGTGACCTTGAACACTTCCAAGGATGGTACATGGTTTGTTCAACATTAATAATTTGAACATTTTCGTTTGACATTAATCATCTTAATGCTACTAACCTGCAGTAAAGAAGAATTACTGAAAATTGAAGATGGTCCCAAATTAGAAATTCTGAAGTGAAGTTAAAATCTTTCTCCAAAACATTGAGACATTCAGCTTTGAGGAGTCATTAGGTTCAACTCTGAGATCCAGAACATCCAGTAGAGAAGTTGTGTTACTGATCTATGAATAGAGAGCAGGCTGTGAAAAGCCATAGTTTGGTTGCATGTTCAAGGTAGTTGGGTAACAGATACTTCTCCAGAGCAGACATTCATGCCCCATTAGAAGGAAAGGCTTCTTGGTGTGCCCCATGGAACTGCAGGAAAGGTTGGGCAGAGGAGTCAGACCCATTGCTGGGACTGTCCAACATCCACAGAGCAAAGTGCCTATAGATGTCTTGAGACCCCCAGTAGGAAGTGAGGGAGAATATCTGCATAGTTCGTAGGGAATGAGCAGTTGTAGTGAATGTGTGGGCTGATCAGCTGTTTAAAGCTATGTGCATGCTTGAGAGTGGTGTCGGGTAAAAAAATGAAGTTGCCGTAAAGAATTCTTTCCAGACAAATAGCTTTAGGCTCAAAGCCTGCCTGTGGAGCTAAGAAAAGACCATCAGCATAGCTCTGTGCATGAGACAGTAGCCCTTCCGTCAAAAGCCCTTAGCTAGAACTGCTTTGTGACGTTCTCAGTGCAACTGGCAAGAAGGTGCTCATTCTGGTCCTCGTGTTCTGAGGACTCTCAATTGGTTGCAGCAAGGAAGGTGTAAACAGATGCAGGCTTTGTTCAGTGGTATAGAGACCTCCTGTTTAGGAGGGCCAAATGACTTTTGCCTCATATGCCCAGTAGAAAGAACAGCCTGACGTGCTCAGCCTTGTGTCTCATTCAAGCAATGGAACACACGCCACTGTACTACTGATGGGAACATAATTGCTTACACGAAAGGGGATCATCAAGATACGAGACATGCTGTACTAAGGCTGCGGAGAGGTTAGAAGTGTTGACATACCAATAAAAGCTCCATGTAAAAGTGTTTAGTTGGTATAAAAGCCATTGATGAAAAGTCTAAGGAAGGACTAGATGTCATGATGGTTAATCCTCCTCTCTACTATCTGACCTCTGTAAGGCTGGAAGTAAAATAAGTTAAATGAACTCTGCATAATTCCTCACAGTTATGTGTCATGAAACCACTGTACGATTCAGCACTCATGTCAGCCCGTTTGGGGGAGGCCCTGCTGCAAGAGCAGGGGGCTGTGACGGACCAAGACCAAGGCATAACCCATTGGCGACCGTGTGAGAGAGGACATTCATACCGTACCTGCCTACACTTTTTTCCCCGCTGATGTTGTTGGCTCCAGATTCTGGGTGTTTGCGGACACAGTCATTTGCTGTGCTCCAATTCTGAGGGAGAATTTTTCAATTTTTGACAAGGCCCTTAGAATCACATTGCAGAGAAAAGGGTGTATTATAATTATCAATATCAATAGTAATAAAAGTTTATTAAAGGTCATTAAAATGAAAGGGGATGGCTATAGATCCCATCACTCTGAACCGACTCCCTCTGCTTGCGTTAATTAGAAAACTCAGGTAATGGTTCTATGGGGGAGTGCAGGGAAATTTAATTACGAAAGTTTAATGGGCCACTATCTACTTCCTGCCAGATTAAAACCTGATGATTTACACTATTTTAGATACTACTGTGGGCTCACTAACAAAATATGTTGCAGAACAAAGAGTAATGCAAGACTTCACCCAGAATATTTTGCGCGTTTTTAAAACAAAGAGGTAAACAGGCAGACCTGAATACCAAACAGCTGTGACAGAGCTGTTACCACCAAAACCCAAAAGGAACTATGAGCAGTGTTTGCTAGTTTCTTCAGTTTATTATTTATTGTAACAAAATGAAGAACACATTTGCATAAGCAGAAATGTCTATCCCCTCGAAATCCAAAAAGAAAAAGCTTATGGCATAAGTGTGAAAGATAAAATCAGTTCACTCATGTTCAGATGCCATAGACACCCAATTTATGACTAGTCATAGCCTTAAAATTATTCACTTTTTGGAAAAGGTTGAAATCTGTCACATAAAATTAGAGGCTATTTTTTAAACATTAGTCTTAATCAGCTCACTAGGAGTGATACTTCAGTGAAGTTTGCAAAACAGCTCCAGGAATCTTTCTTCAAGACCTCTGTTCTACCTACCAGTTCCATTTAATGCAGAGGTTTATTATTAAATTTCTGTTTGCATTTAATGCAGTGGTTTATTATTAAATTTAACTCCCCTCCTTAACAAGCCCTATTTTTAGTGGAAGCACTGTACCATATTCAAGTGCAATTGACGTATAAATTTCCAGTTGCACTTTTTTTTTAGAATTAAATGATTAGCTTAAAGGGGTTTTCTACCAAAAAAAAAAGTAGAGCAAAAAGTGTGGTGTATCAAGCTCCTGTATTTTAAAAAAGAGGGTAAAATATATGGGAAGAAAAGAAACAGAAGAAACAATGCCCAAAAGCAAAACAACAAAAAAAATTCTCATGTACTCTGTTTCCTTTTCTGGGTAGGTTTTGGTGTCCAAAAGTTGAGAACTCAGCATTATAAAACCAGGGATGGTTGTCAGTTCCAATTTAGGTAGATGTAGACAGTTTTATACAGCAGCTTTGTGGCCTGGAGCTGTCTGTCTTGCAGTCAGAGGCCCACTGTGTCAGCTGCATGTCCTTGAACACTTCAGGTAGAATATAACTCTGGGAATTGCCACCCTCCTGGACTTCAGGTGTGTAAACAAAGTCTCGTATCTTTACTAATTTATTACCAGGTAATGAAACAACATGGAGAAGGAAAAAAAAAAGAGAGAAAAGGCATTTGAACAGCACTATTCTTCATATTATTCAAAGACCTTAAGCCACCTGGATGTACACAGATTGGGAAATACTCATTTTTCTTGGTCTTTTGCACAGACACAGGGTTTTACTACCTGCTCTGCAGTTTGGGTCTATCATCACACCCATTCATATTTCACAGAAAAATCTGTTTATGCAATGGATATCAATTAAAGCTAAATACATTTTCATCAACATAGAATCCAGCCTTTTCTTAGCATAATATCCTGCTGTGTTTTGAAAGTGCATCTAAATTTGCAAATAATGTAAAAACATGACAGGGCATTATGGCTGTCTAGACTTCACTTGTCTAGACTTCAAATATGTAATGCTGAATAGATATCAAAATCAAGTGGATGTCTTCAGAAATATAATTGAGAAAAGCATGTATAGGAACATTCTCGTGCCTTTTCTTTTATTTGCAGTGAATGATTCACAGATAAGCTCTGTACAGCATTAGTCAGTTTACATCACTGTAACCACCAAACCCCAGGAAAAAAAAAAAAAAAATTCTCGTTGAGGAGTTAGTTACTTTATTAAGACAGCTGTTATAGTACTTCATTCCTTTGGTGGTTTAGCTAAAGAGAGAGACAGAAAAGAGAGATTGAAAAAATATTTAAGTTGATTTTGTATAGTTTGGGGTTTTTTTGGTTGTTTTTTTTTTTTTTTATTGTGATCCTTTATTTGATTAAGATAGCAACTTAGTTAGTCTTAATGCACTAATAAGTTGTTGTTTTTTTCCGGACACTTAATAAGGACCACTCATTCTCCCAGGGGATCACAACCTGAATTCTTGCTGAAAGACTTGTGCTACAACAGAGGACAAAGAGAAAGGAAAAGAGGGGAATTAACTGGGAAAAATGCCAGTTACTGTCTTGATCACATGAGTGACCATATGCTAAATGACATGGTAAAATGAATGGAAGCACAGTGTGTTGATTTAGTTACTTTTTTCCCCCCTTTCCTTTCTTGTTTGATTGTACACAATGTAATTGTTCCATATGGCAGAGTGTCCACTGTTTCCTTACTGTGTCCACTATTGTGAGAATAATTGGAATGTGACCCAGTCTTTCAGTGGCACTACATTATTTTACTAAAATGAGGGTTTGAAAACCCTAGTAAGGCAATACAGGGTGATGAATTTTAGACTTCAGCACTCTGAAGTGTTATTGGCCAGAGCCTCAACTGGAGAAAACTGGTGAAATTACTCTAACATCAGTAAAACTCTTCAAAAGTCCATATGCTAGTCAGGGATCTCTCCCCTTTATGTTAATGAATTTTCCTACTAGCATAGTTTGGATTTGGCTGAAAGGACAAGCCAGTGATGTTTTCTTGGCAATTCCTGAAAAGCCAGATACTTACTTGAGCATATATATGGATCTGGCAACCTTTATGCTCTGAGTTATGTCAAATCTTGGTATATGGATCCGATCCTGCAAGATGGTGAAGAGGACTCGTGTACTGCCCAGTGTGTCGGGCTCTTCCTGCCAAGTCTGCACACAGATGTTACATGCACTTCCAGCTGGGAATTCAAGTGGACAGTTCCAAGAGGAGAGCTTGGCAATCAAATACTAAAGTATTAAGATGCAAACTATGTGCTCTTTTTAGCAGAAGAAATCCAGAAATCTGGATCTAGTACCAGAGATGGAAAAAATGTGGCTATATGCCAGTTTTATTAGTATACTCATAATGACGTTCATGTCAATATTTTCAGGAGTCTCCTTAGTCCCCTATGCTTTGTCTACTTATGTGCTTTTTTCACATGCATAATAATGCCAAATAGTTATCAAAATATGATTCAGATGTTCAACTTTTCAGATGGTTCTTTGACAGATGGCAAAACAAAGGATGAATGCATGGGTAAATACAAATATAAGAGATGAAAATGAATCTGCTTTGCATTCCCAGAGAGAAAGTAGTTAAAGAAGATGGCACTTGCATAATTCCAGATTATTTAAGCTAAAAACTCTGTGTGGGAACAACTGTGTTTTGTTATGTGTTTGTTAAGTCCAAGCACCAGCGGATTGCCACCAGGGACTGCAGTATTAATCATGAAAGCCAGAGCTTCTTTCAAGTCAAACCACAGGAATATTTTTTTTTTAGTGCATATTGATTTTGAACAAACAAGTTACCTAGACAATTAAACAAGTTAAACAAAAATTATATGGTTTCAGGCAATTATCCACGTGTGCTGACCTCATTTGGGAAAATAAAGCATTTCACATTTTATTACCCAGAGTGGCAATGAAAACATATTCAGGTGATATCTCATTAATGGCCTCATTTTCCCAAACATTGTACAAAGTCAGTGCAATACAATGCCAAGTCAATCTATCCATTTGATCTTATATAACCTTCAGGGATATTAATAATATTCTGACTCAGATATGCCCTCTGTCAGTCTCTTTTTAGGCATACAGGTGCTTAAATGTCCTTTACATCCTACTGAATGGGACTTACGTTTAAATTTAAGCACAAATGTCAATACTTTTCTGGACAGAGATGCTTGCTAGAATGAAGGCTTCTGCATCAAAATAAACACAGTTGTTGATAAGAGTGTACACAGAGAATTTTGATTCGGGTTTACACAACCTGTACTATCATGAGGTTAGAGAATCAAATTGCTAGAACAATTTAGCATATTCTCGTAACACCAGCTGTGTTCTACTGTTTGCACAATTTCCTTTTTTTTTTTTTTTAAGAGTCTCAACATGTATTATAAAGTATTTCTAAAGATTTTCAAACATTTTGTTCACAGATTGAGTTTTGTCAGTGAAGGAAAGAAAAAGAGCTTTTACAATTCTCTAGCAAAGGCATTTAGGACTCCCAGAGGAAGACCAGAAAAATCTATCAGCTCTTGTAGAAAGTGCATTATAGTGGAAGGGGCTTAGCATGAAACACATGCAATCAATGATGGGATACTTGAACTTTGCTTGTACAGTTATTTCCTTAGGGAAGGTATTCTTTAGGTGTTGAACTGCTTTTTCCGAGATCAAGAAGCCACAGAAATAAATGAAAGTGATATTATTTTATTTTTTTAAGCCTTGACGAAGCATGGAGGATTGTGTCAGACCATTCCTGAACGCTGTGATTTAGAGTCACCAGGGCAGATGCAATGGCTCAGTCACTGGACATACGACTATTATCAGTTTCTAGGCACGTAGAAGTCAATGTGGGAACTGAGAACTTCTGAAGTATGCTTTTCCTTCTTTTGAACCCATTTTGTTTTGGCATGTTCATTTGGCTTACTTGTGCAATGAGGAAAGAATCACTGATAATAGTTGGCATGAAAAATGTTACTTTTCCAGCTCCCACTGCACAGGTCCCATGAATCCTCTTCACTCCCACTAGCAATGCCCATGTCCTGTTCCAGCTTTTTCTGTGAACTATCCAATGGTAAGGGCAGGAAACCAGGGCTGCCTTGGCTGAGCACCTTGCTAATGGATACTGAATTATGCTACATGTTTATTGTTTTTTCTCTGTCCTGGTGAAACTTCTAGTGTTTGCTGTATAGTTTCTCCACTTCCAGAAAAGTGGGGAGTGTTGTCCAACAGATTTGTGCTTAGAGAATTTTCCTGGGAGTTGAAGATACTGTGTTTCATCTATTTGTATATGCTTTTTTTTTTGGATTGGTGATGTAATGTTGCCCCAAATCCATTAAAATAAATAAAAGATCAAGCATGATCTTGTAATGAGATTTTTCTTTTTTTTTTAGTGTTTGGCAGAGGGAAGGTCAGACTTGCAGACTCCACAGTCTTCAAAATACCAGCTGTATACCCACTCATTAAAATGATGCTTTCACAAATTGGTTGAAGATGAGTGTGTTCTATTCTGAACCTGATTGGACATAGTGAACTTTGTGTCTCATGTGGGTGAAATTCTTAGAGAGGTGAGCAGAACAAGCAAGTTATTGTCTTGGTTCAGAAGACATCTCAGGGAAGGCAGCTCATCCAGAGTCTCCAGTATGAATGGGTGAGGGGAAGTCAAATCATCAGTCTTCAGCCTCTTCCTGAACCCAGAATAAAACGGAGAGAGGAGACTCTTCTGCCAGACAGTGCTGTTAACATCTCTATCTCAGTAAATCTGTTGGAGGGCGAGTCTGGGAGACAAGGGTTCACTCACCCATGAAGAGGAAGAGCAAGTGTTTGAAGGGGGAACTTTATAGCTGAT
>JAOQGH010000023.1:21012699-21015199 GCA_025769975.1 Gallinago jamesoni
GCGAGTCTGGGAGACAAGGGTTCACTCACCCATGAAGAGGAAGAGCAAGTGTTTGAAGGGGGAACTTTATAGCTGATGCTGAGGACATGGGTCAGATTTTAGATGATGATTTTGTTTCAGTATTAAGATATTCTGTAATTGGTACATGTAACAAACAAACAGCTGCCACTTTAATATCCTCTTTAGGATGTATTAGGAAATCTGTTTAAGATTGTGTTAGGATTGATTATTTTAGTATTAATAATAATACACCTCTCAGTATTGTGTCTAACTTGTTGATTTGATCCAGCCTGACAGCTGAATTGTTCTCTTCAATAGCTTAGTAATTATGACTTTGGTGGCATTCAGTTTTCAATGTTATTTTTGTTTAAGTAGCCTAAGAAAAGGAATAAAATCAGAGCTAGGCATGTTTTTTCAGTAAGTAAAATGGGTCTCAGACCCCTGATGACCTGGGTGTAATCAACCAATCAGCCTAAAAAGTCCCCCCAATAAGCCCTTTGTTGTCTCACAGGAAAAGTATATGAACTGGAAATTTACTTGAAACCACAACAATAAATATGTTTGTTCAGGGGAAATTAAAAGAGGTGAAGCAAGATGCCTGACATGACTTCAGTTTTGAGGAAAAACCTGTTTGTGTCTAATACATCGCAGAAATTGCTCAAGAACTTTTTGTCCTTGTGTAAGGCTTGCCCTGTAATGCTGCTAATGTTCTTAGGGTGAGACCTTGGGTTATCGGCTGTGTATGTGCCGATCATGCAAGTTAAAACTGATTTTTTTGAAACATAGCTTTTATCTTTGTAAGTTCATGACACTTCTTCCTTGAAGCTAGATCCTCTCCTTCCCCTGCATTTTCTTTTCTTTCCTTTCTCCTTTTGGCCTCACTTGTTTCCACTGTGGGCTGCACGTGCTTCTCGATGGCAGTGAAACCTCCAGATGGCACATTACCAACTTCTCATAAATTTGAACAAGAGAGATGCATAAGGCATTGGAATTCTTTGAGGTTTAGATTTATAGAGATTGCAATATATTCAGTCAGATTGGGAGGGTCATTATGTACTGATGGAATGCAGATAAGATTGTGCTGCTTTTATTTTTTTCTTAAAGTTGCCATGAGACCATCTCTTGAAGGCTCTGTATTTGGACGCCTCTGTGATTTCAGACATGCATATTCTGTAGGAAAGGAAATCCAGAGCTGGATCAGAAGAAGGAAACTATAGTCATAATTTGAGGCCAGTTCTACAATACTTTCATCTACCATACAAGGCATGCAAGCCTTCACTGTTCACACTCTGCCAAATAATGGTCTTGAAGCCAGATCAGAGCTCTACTTAAGCAACTTAAGCAACTACAACTCTACTTAAATGTGGTAAAAGCTTTTCCTAAACAAGGGCTGCAGAACAAGAGCCATTCAGTTCAGACAGAACAGCTTATTGATGCCACATGGCAGAATCCTTTCCTTTGGCAGGCTCAGAATCTGCCTGCCTGATTACGAATTTATTAAAAGTTATTTTTAATATTATTAAAATATTAATGTGTCCAGTTATTAAAAGACAACTAAAGAAAGGCAATACCATGAAAAATGTGAGATGACATGAAGCACTCCGTCCTAAAGAAAAACAGAAGAATCAAAAGGTTGTTCTTTGTATTTCTTCTTAAGCTACCACTTTGTTTCATCAAGGGTCAGAATATCATTCCTCCTAATCACCTGGTTAGGCCCTCAAATGTGTCTCTGTTAAGTGGAATTCTTTGCTAATACTGTTCTGATTAATTAAGAAGCAGTCTTTCCCATTCACTGTCATCAGTGACCTATCATTCAGTGTCACTATCCTTCACTGTCATTAAGTGGAGTTTGCATATACTGTAATAGGTAAGATGATTTCAGAGAGAACTATTGATCCTTTCCCAGTGGTCTATTGCTAGTTAATGAGCATTAGTTTCTTTAATGATGTTTAATGTTGGTGAGTTATTTTTAAGTGATACATGGCCTGACCCTGGAAAGTGCTGAACGCCCTTAACTCCTATTGACTTCAGTGAAAGTTGAGGGCACTCATGAGATCAGCCCATAGGTCTTGTGTCTGAAATGGTACCAAAAGCTTCTCTCTGCATTCTGGCAGGAGTGAGCAATGAGCAAAACAGCCAGAGAATGAAGCAGGTTCTTGTAGAAGGGATTTTAAAGTCTTGTTTTCCTTTCTATCATTGAAATGGCTAGCTCTGAAGAGAAGGGGCAGTTTCTATAGAGGACAGACACCACTATTCTTCCGGCTCTTGCCTTCCTCTTATTTTCTTCCCTACCTGTTACTGTCCTCTAGCTTCTTCCTTTGCCAATATGAAGGAAGAGGCATCTCTCACCCCTGCCGCCTGCACCCCTCTTAGTCCTGCTTGCCTTCCGACATTTCCTTTACTTCCAAATTAAATGGACAGGCATTCTGTCACCATTACCTTGAGTTATTCCAACTCTTCTGAGTCTCCTGCAGTTGGCTTTCATTTCTATACTCTCCTA
>JAOQGH010000023.1:21017699-21032699 GCA_025769975.1 Gallinago jamesoni
GGGACAACCTCTGAAAAATTGCCTTTGATGGAATGCAATCTGTGCTCTCCTGAGCAGCACATGAATAGTCTGCAACACATGAAACTGTTACCCACCTCTCAGTTGTAAGAAATTGGTTAGAGTCCTTTTGGTTTCAAGACCCTGCCCTTAAACAATGCAATCTTCCTTTCAGCCCCTTCAGAGTGATCAGATTTTTTTTTATTAATATAGAGGTTATTAAAAAAAACCAAACAACCACCAAAGAGGGAAAAGTTGCTGTGTAAGCTAATGAAGGCTGTTTGCTAACTCAGGGCCTGATAGGAGTTTTAGTGTCATTTTTCACATTTTAAAGTAACATCTGTATGAAAGCAGTTAGAATTTTGGGAAGCTGTTTAAAACGAGAAGGAAGCTTTCTCAAGTCAGTGGCATGCTTTTGCTCTAAAAAACCCGCATTAGACTATTTCACTTTTTCACAGTATTTAATTGAAGCAAAAGCATCATTACACATAGTTGCCATTTTTCCTCTGAGAACTTTTGCCTATGTGAGCTGTCACTGATCGATTTATCAGGCTGCTTTAAGTACGACTCAGGGTCTTTTCACTCCATCAGACCACAGAAATGTTATCTTTTCTCATTTATTTATCTTTTAGAGATGTATGTATTAGGAAAATCAGTGGGGAAAAATATACTTTCTATTCCTTTTAGATGTCAGAGACCTTCAACTAATTTACATACAGATATATGTTATGCATATTCTAATAACAAAATAAACCCAGTGCTACATGTTGGTTTTTTTCTTCTTTGACAGATGAACAGCAATGGCTTGTTACTTGAGTTTGCCACCAATTAAAATGCACATTGGATCAGCTCTGGCCTGTCACCTACCATTATTGGGAAAAGTTGGCTGTGGGCCACGTTTTAGATGATTTAGATGTGTGGGATTTTTTTCCTTGCCCATAGTGTTTCTCATCTCTGTTCTGTAAACTCTGCCTGGTAATTTAGATGCTGGGCAGTCATTGCATCTGCTTTTGGGGGCGTTGCTTCACTTAAGGCATTTTAATTGTGGCAAGAGGTAAATCTTCCTAATCTGTCCTGTGTGAGAAGCTATTATTTGAGCTGGTTTGAATCCACCACAGCACCGTTAGGTCATGATTTACTTAGATATACATTGATTTTCAGAACTTCTGTTCAATTTTTGTTTCATGGCACCCACCTTGGTGCTCTTTCAATCCTAACAAAGTAAAACAGAGACATAGAGATGTGAACTCATCATCAGCAACAGTGAGTTATTCTTTTAAATATGAACTTGTCTAAAAGAGCATAATCCCACTGAAAAACAACTATGAGGAATTACTGACATTTGAACATGGATATCAGCTGTTGCTCAAAGATGAAATATAACTGGGGAAAATATATCAGAACAAGACTCATTTAAAACCTCACTTTCATGAATTACTGGCTACAAGGCAGTTCAAAACAGCAAAACCAGAGCCTGATTATTGAGAAATGATACTAATATGCTACAAAATGAATTAGAGAATGGATCAACTAGAAATTCAACTTAGTAAAATATTTAGATAAAATTTTCTCTAATGTTTGGGTTCTTGTCCTCTTTTATGAATGAGGTTTCAATTTAAAACACGCTGAGCTGTTGAGGGACCACAGAGCTTGCTAATGTCACCTCTTTGACACTTGTTTTGTGCAGAGGTAAATAGCAATAAGATGGAAGGCAGTAGAAAATAAGGTCCATCGTCATTGCTCATTGTTTGTAATTTGTGGAGTGTGACAGTATGTTCAGCAGTATGCACAGCAGGAATAGAGACAATCTTTGCCTCCAACAGCTTGCAGTCTAACATACAGATACAGATAAGATAATGTAAAACTGTGAAAGATGTAGAATCCTGTTTCTTAATTTTTTTATTAATCTCCTTATTGTTGAATTTAGGAAGGGTACGATGATTGGATGGATACAGTCGTGTAAAGACCTGATATTTAGCAGTCTCTGTTTAGGCGGGACTAGAATGATTAGGAGTTGCTAGCAGGAACCCCAAGATTGAAGAAAAACATATATAAAATCAAAGGTAAATGTGGCAGTAGACTTGAAAACACACAGATGGACTCAGAGGAAGCTGACATTTCTGGTGGGATGAAGTAAGCAAAAAGGTTCAGTAGAGACAAGATCCATTATGCAGCCCAGTGCTGAGTGAAGCTGTGTTTTGAAATGAAGACATAGTCAAAAGTTAATATGGAATGAGAACTGAGGAAAAAGAGACAAGGAATGCAGAGTTTTGAAATGTGGCTCAGGTATCTTTTGCCACTCGATGGAGCCTAGGCAAAGCCCTTCATATAAATAATGCTTTATTTTATATGGTTCTGCTTTTCGCCAGTATAGATGCTATAGGATGTATCATTGCAACTATTAAAAAACAAAACCCAACCAATAACCTAGCATTAATATATATTTACTTTTCACTAGAGTCAGTTATTAATATATTTTTCCTGAAAACTGAAAAATTAATGAAAATGAAGTCCAGCAATGTAAAGATTGCCTCACAGCTTTGTTGCTTCTTGTGAACTTTTGACACACGCGAGCACATGCATATGCACAAAAAGAGGTGAAAATCAGCTGGAAGTTGATAGTATGAGCAACCTTTGCTCAGTCTAGAAAATAAAACCCACCATAAATATGGGTGCAGTGTGTGATAGTTCACTGCTTTGAGCTGGATCAGCCTGGGGATAGTGCTAATTTACATTCTCAACACTTACATTGGGTTTTACTGTACTTCAGTGTTAATAAAAATGGCTAATTAACTGAAACACCCCCAATATTGATGGTATACTGTAAATGTCACCTCTGAAATACACAGCACATTCTTAAAGCAGCACATTCCTGAAAACGCCAGCAGCCCCTGGAGCAGATCCCTTTCTGTGCAGATTTGTTCCGGGGGAGCACACCATTGTGTTCAGCTCCAAAGCTGTAGTTCTGCCACTCTTCCTTCACCGGTCACAATAAAATTTCCGTGGGAAAATTTGCAGAAGAATCACATAACTCATTGTTTCACTTGCATAGTAATTACCAACTCAAACAGCAGCAAGGCAGCCGCCTATTCCTCTTGGCTGAATGTTAAGCTTGACCTACCCTCCCCTTTCCTCTCAGTTCACAACTCCTCTCATCTTCCAAAATTATGTGAGAAATGATTTTTCATGCTATTTGCATGTTTTAGAGCATCCATCATTATCATGTGCACTGACAGCTTTATACTTCAGCTGTGACAGAGCTTGAAAAATGCTAGTCCTATCAATCAACATATTGTAGGTTTCCAAAATGAGATCTTCCGCAGCTGACATTTTCTCTTGCTTTTTCTTTTATTCTCTTCTCTTTGGCAACAATCTATGGCTTGCTTTTGCTTTTCATTTAATTGCACAATATCTATAGATTTTATAACAGTACATTAGAATGAAATGCTTCTGACCCACTTCAGATTATTTGATTGAATTACTTTGCCATAAATCTTATCTATTTTCATCACAAATACTGACCTCAAAGTTATTTCAGTAACTCTCCTAGTTCCATTGTGCTCAGCTTCACCTACCCACGTTATTTATGCACATTAATTTCACTCTCACTTCTTAGTCTAGTATATCAAAATAGGGTTTCCCTAAATTTTGCAAATACTCAATTCCAGTTAATAGTTCTAAGTGGAAGTAAAATTAAACTCAATAAATCTATAACAAATATGTGACTATTTCCTAAAGCTGTTTTTTCTTGCGTTATTTTGGACTATATCTAAAGTCACTTTTCAAATGCATGTTTGCCAGTGAAGACACTAGCCATTAAAACTTTGAAGCAGCTGAAGATCTTCTTAAGCATTCATATCAATTTTTCTCTCTTGCCTCCTCATCAAATAACAACATAAAGGACTGTTTTGATAATTAACCTTACAGTTTGCTGGCAATATGTTGAAAGTGTAGCTTCCTATTTTACTTTTAAAATGTTCCAGTAGGCAAACTTCTCAATACGTAAAGTCTCAACTGCAGGAAAAACCCTTAAGAAGCCAAAAGATCAATTGAGATATGAAAGAATGAAAAAAAAAAAAAAAATCAATCCTCATGCTGCAGCTTTAGTGTTAGAAGTTAGTTGGTTCAATATTAGAGTTCAACTACATTTAGCAAAAGCCACCCTGTGTGAAAACTGGGGAAAACTGGCAGAAATTTTGTTCATGGAAATAGTAAAAAAGAATTAGTCATACTGTAACAATAAATTGGAAAAGCTTTTCCATGGAGTTTTGATTGAGAACTATGGCAATATTCTTTTTTATGTCTGGGAATCTTCCTCAATCGAGTTTTCTAATGGTGCAAGCTATTGCATTTGCCAAAGGAGACATAAACTGGAAATGAAAATACGCTGAAAAGCAAATTTACTAGTATTTCATGACTAGTATTTTTATTTCATTGCCACATTGGAAGCTATAGCTTGACTTTATTGAGACCAACAAGAGTTTTGCCACTGATTTGGCTGAGGCTAGGACTTCACCCATGGAAATTGTTCAGCAATCTGAATAGATGCACAGAGGTAGTTCTTCCAGAGCTAAACGCGGATAAGGAGGATACAAATGACTTTGAGGTTGAGTTCTGGGATAAAACACCTATCCTGTCCGGTCACATGGAATTCAGTTTGCAACCCAACTGCTTTGTTTGCTGCAGAGTTTTGTAAGGGGTGATTTTAATTAGGGATTTAGTATGGAATTACAAAAACTTTTTGTTGGCAAGCAAGATTAGCCTTGTTTGCTGTTGTCATTGTGGAAATATGTGAAGGGCTAAATCCTGAAGATTTTTTTTTTTCAAGATTCAGAAAGCTAAGAAACTTCTGAATTTTATGGCAGGAATAAGTGATGCCACAGTTGCCATCCTGGGACAGGCTGTGGAGCTAAAGCCTCTGACCAAGAAAATCCTCTTCACCCTCAGGTACCCTTGGGCTGTTATGATTTCTGGTATCTCTGTCTCCCATGGAATAGGGTCAAGGACTAAGTGAAACCACAATATTAGAACATGTTTATTGTTCTCCAGTAGATTTTATAATCAGATGACAGAAAAGGTGAATAAGATGCAAGAGCAGCAGAGCAATTAGTCTTCTGCCTGCAGCTGATACAGGTTTCACAGAAGTACTGAACAATTGATTCAGTGTAATGCTGAATTTTAATCAAATGGGAGAATAAGCCAACTTTTAATCAAGATTTTCCATAATGGATTATTTTCCTAATTGAATGAGTTCAGGAGACAAACAAATACAGCCTAGTGCTCAATGGCATTCTTCAAATATTGGTAAGCTTTCAATCTCAAATCACAATGAAAAGCTCTGGAATAAAACCTGTACAGAACACAGCTGAAGGTTACATTCATCTTCTTAAAATAATCCAGGGTATGCAGGGGAGACCACTACCAAATTAATTCATATTTCAACACAATTATGCATACTAAAATGTACACTAAGGAGACCAATCATAAAGGTCAGATGTAGACCTAAATATGAAGCTAGTTAGCTAGTTACTTTTTTTTTTTTTTAATACAAAAGGCAGAGTGATTTGGAGAAATAATTTACAGACATGTGAAAATGACTCTTCATAAAGGCAGAAAAACTTAAAATCCAGAGATTTAAAAAAATGGAAAGAAACAGAAACAGAACCCCTGACTGTCTTTAGGTGAATTAATACTTTATTTAGAAAGTACAGAAAAATATTTTAGTTTAAAAAAATTGAAAATATACTTGTAATGATGACTGAGAAGTCGCACAGTTGTTATATTAGACTGACATGTTATGCTTAAGGGAGGAAAAAAATGTATTGTTAGTGCAGGTGATGAGACAGCTACTAACGGAGTTACCCCA
The DNA here is from genome assembly GCA_025769975.1 of Gallinago jamesoni. NCBI lineage: Eukaryota > Metazoa > Chordata > Aves > Charadriiformes > Scolopacidae > Gallinago > Gallinago jamesoni. Next base: position 21,023,563 of record JAOQGH010000023.1, read on the forward strand.
AGGAAGGATAAACTTTAAAACAGTAGGAAAAGTTGAAATAAAGTCTATCAATACTTACTGTCTACTGAAAAAGTACAGAAGGATTCTGGGGGAGGAAAGGTTTTTTTAGGAGCCTTTATGTTGAATTTGTTCAAATGTGTAAATGTGTCTTTTATTCTAAATGATTATACATTGCATTAAAAATATTTGTTTGGAAATTTCTCACGAAAGTGCTTCTGGTTTGGGGAGTGACTTGATGACATTTAGCAAGTTTCTTTAGGAGACTTGTCAGACAAAAATAGGGAAATATTTTTTGCTCTGCCAAAGCCATTGAAAATGGTGTCCTCCTCCTTGCACAATGTGCTTAGAGATCTTTTAATTATCACTAGCAAATGGGAGCCATCAGACTAAAGTTGATCCAGGCCAGCAGCTCCAAGAGCAAAGAAGCTTCTTGTTTTAGCTTGGCAGTGAGAAGGACTTTCCTTACTCAGCTGCATAGTCATACCTAAATTTTCTTTCTAGGTGTCTTATTTTATATGTACAATTCCTGACTGAAATATTTCGGATGTATGGAATAAAACTTTCTACAGCCGTGTTTGGAGAAAATTGTGTCAAATATTAAAGACAAAGTGGTACTACTATTTGGCACTCTTTCCTTATTAAAAGCATCACAATGTCTTCTGGGTTTTTTATTCTAAACCCTGTGGCAGCAAATAGTGTACACTATAAAATACACTTTTCCTTTATCTGAAATCGAATCCTATTTCTGAGCTCCTATAGAGCTTCTTCCCTTTGGTATGTAAGCAACACCAAAGAACCCCTGCCAAACTCATGCTATTTAATGTTAGTAATTATTAAAATTTGATCAGCATTCTCTGTTCTGTCTCTCCTTTCTCACAACAGTTAGAAGCAGAGCTGTATGAACAAATCAAGGGTGTTGCACATTTTTGAGGATTTTTCTGATTGCTTCTTCCAATACTCTCAGAACCTGCTGTTCAGCTGGTACCTCTCAGTAATACTTCACTATCACTAAATTATAGAACTGATAAGTAACTGAAAATGTTGAGACTGATTAGCTATAAAATCTATATTTAATCATGAAATATTTTTAAATTGATACAGAAAAGGTACATTCATATTTTAACTGGTGGATAAGGCTAATTCTCATATACATAAATAAGCCTTTCTTCCAGAATACATCAGAAGTAATTGTCTTTTGATGGTAATCATGAACATATTTGGCAGTATAAATCAAATTGTGCCCTTAAATACACACAGATTTGCTACTTTAAATAGGATCATGACTATAATCAGAAAACAATAATAATTAAATTAAAATGTCTAGAACTTGAAACTGCTGTTAGTTCAAAAAAAACCCTCAATTACCAGCAATCAAAATTTGGCTTAAGGAGTTTAAAGAAAATTTGACTCAATAAAAGTTTTTGTTTAAAGATCCACTAATAACTGAAATCAAGATAAAACTTTTTTTACAGTATTGTAAAAGGATAATTCATAACTGATTCAGAACCACAAGCGCTGCCAAGTGTATACTGTGCATTTTATTTACTAGTTGCTGGAAACTGCTGCCAAGCACTGCAACAAATGTTATTATATTTGAGGTGAAAGGACAATTGTTTCTGAGCTCTGAATTTAAGATTAAACCATCTATCAGTATTAATTAATTGTATTTCATTAGAATATATTAAAAGACCTACAAATTATAGTTCCAGAGTTCTGCAGACTCTGTAACCAGGTTCACTCATAGGTTAGTGGATGAACTGAGGACAAATATGAGGACCAAACAAGCAAACAAAAAGGTTAAAAAATACTGAACAACTATTGCATGGTTTGGGGCAAAAAATACCAGCTGGGTATAAGGAACAGTCTAGTCCTTTATTGCAAAACGTCTGTAGTTTAACATTCTACCTGTGGCATTAGCTATAAAAAGGATACTTTAAAACCCCTAAGTAAGTAGGATAATAGTATCCTAAATCTAATAAAATGTGACATCAGATATCAGAAAATATGATTTTCTGCCAACCAGGCTGGTAAGCTACTTTATGTGACACTTTTCAAAAAGAGAACATTCTTCCTGTGTCTCTTAACATTGTGTCTGAGGGGGTAAACTGCCAGTTAGGGGACATGTGTGATGATGAAGAGAGCCTCTGTGCAGCTGACATGTTGTCCACTCATGTATGGCTGTATGTCACCTCATTTTTGCTGTTGCAGGACCTGGGGCAAGTATTTGATGCAATACTGGCTTTTTTCCTTCTCATTCAATATTTATTTTGTCTTGCTGTTTCCAAACCTCTGTAAAACTGCTTTGATAGGGAGAGGAATTTTTTGTTCTTTTTGTTCTTTTTTTTTTTTCCTTCCCATTTTGTTTGCTTAATACCTTTCTAAGAGTCTAAGAGACCAAATACGCAAGGTGCTTCAAACTCACAGGAGATCAGAAATGTTAGCATCTAGTGATGCTCAGTACTTCATTTGTAAGTGATTCTTCTTCATTTTACTCCAAGACAGAAAACTAACAGAAAAGTGTTGGGCTGGTTGGGAGTCAAAAGGAGCATTAACTGTGTTCAAGGAAGGTGTGCTCTCCAGGGTGCACCCGTTTTCCATCAGCATGCACGTACTGATCTCCCTTACTCATGGTGCCGGTGATCTGGTGCCTTCCTTCACTTCTCCCAGTGGGTGAAGGGCAGCACTTGGACACAACTGAGAGGGCCGACTTGGGGCTGGAATAAGTCAAACAAGCTTAACTCGCTGGTGTCAGAATAAACTTGATCTCTTTTCTGCCTCAAGTCGTGGCTACCCAAAGAGCAGGAAGAAAATCTCTCTACGTCATGTCTTGATGTGCATACATTTATCTTCATAAAGCTTCAATATATGTTTAGCTGGGATTGCGTGCTAATCTCGAGCTTTGTGTTCATAAATCATTCTGGACTGTGATGTGCAGAACTGGATGTATAAACATCATCTATGGGGCACCGATTATTTTTTATTTTTCCTGTGAAATTAATTACAGAAGTAGTAATTGAGCCAGGGCCCTTCTGGTAGCTTTGTTTTACCCTACCATAATTACACCAGTGTAAAATACAGAAAAGTAACTATAATGCAACAGTTGAAGCTTTGTCACAACTCCTTGGGTTATAACATAAAAACCTTCTTCCCTGAAACAGAGCTGTGCTAGGGAGGGAGGGAGGCAGGCAGGAAGGCTTTTGAATTGTCTATGCCTGAATGAAGACTGAAAAAGCCACCCACAGTACGCATGTTTTGAGCTATGTACATAACAGAAAACACACAAATATATTGTGTAAAACCTCTATATACAGAATTATCAGATCCCAAATAGTGGCAACAATTGCCAAGACAGATCATTCTAAGAAGTTCTTGACAGTTGCTGTCAAGTTAGCACTTGTAGAGTCAGGAATTGTAATGGAACTTGTACGGGAACGTGCGGAATTACTGTTCTCATTCACTTATGACCATTTCACCTGCACTCAGCCCATCAGACCACCAGTTTTACAACTCCTAGACATCTACACAGCTTTGGAACTGTTCTGTTATGTGCAAATGCAAAAGTTTTTTGGTTGTGTTTTTTTTTTTTTACCATACGAAATTGAGAAATGAGGAATTTCCTTCAGTGGAGTATTTATTAGAAGACATTGGAAGTACTTGCAGGTAAAGGCTCAGGGTACATATACAGTCTAGTTTCATTCAAGATAAGGCTGGCAAAATAATGACTGCATCTTATTTTAAAACTTTATAAAGTACTGCAGGATCACTTACCCATCAAATATATTGTATTTGTAAAGAAAGCCTGATATTACTATGAGATATAATGATTATATCGTCAGTCATCACAAATGGCCCTATCTCTATTCTAGTCATATGGAATATTCTGCAAGTACTTGCAGTGAATTTTGAAACCTTAACTCACCTTATTACAATAAGGCTTTTGTAATTGTAAGCCTGATTAAAATTTTCTGTAGTAATAAATGCTTCTCTCTCCATAGTGGCTGCCTTTAATACTTTGCATGCCTTAATATTTACCTTCCATTCATGTGTTTGACAGACTCGGTTATCCAACTGAACGACATAGCATTATACAAAAATAATGCAGGTTTTGTCAAGGTCTGGAAACAGCCTACTTCCTTTCCACGACAGTTTGAGGAAAGAAGTATAATGTAAACACAGGCTGTGAGCCTGTGCTATATGTCACAGAAGAAAAGGCAGCAGTGACTCTGCCCAGGCACTATATGAATTTAGAGCCTGTGTTTCCCCCTGCACCAGGCTCCAGAAGCAGCCTCCCATTGCTGTGCCATGCTCAGAACCACGATCAAAAGAATTCTTTCAGCAAATTATTGTCCCATCATAAAACACCTTTGCAATGCTGAAGTGGCACAAGGGGAGCAGAAAGGTGACAGCACCCAGTTGACATTCCCTGAAGATGTCATTTCTAAGTGGTAGTGAAGCTACAGGCATGATCTGTGCAGAAGGTTGAGTGAACAACCTTGAAGGTCCAAATAATACGATACTGAGAGAAAGAAAGTGTTCACATGCTGGGTTGTTTTCCTTGAATGCTTTTTCAGAGGCAGTAGCTTCATTTAGCCTAAAACCATGCAGGATTTCCTAATCTTCATTTTCCCACGTCTGTGTCAGTTAAGTAGGTTTATACCAAACTTGCTGGGAGCAGCAGTTTCTGCAGCAAGGAAAACATGCTGTAGCCCCACATCAGCCTTGTGGTCAGGCAGCAATAGCCTTGGTGACAGTACGGATGTGACAAAGAAGGGCTGTGCTTTGACTTCACAAGCTTCAGTTGTTTCCTGCCATCTCTGTTAGAAATTAGCATTTTTCGTTTTACGACCATTTTAATTATAGTTTCCCTATTTCAGTTCTACTAAATATGAATGAAGCAGGTGAAGTGTAGCCCAGTTGGAGGATTATACTGTTTAGTGCTGGTTACTATCTTTAGCAGAGAAGCTGGAATTCATTCTCATCTCATTTGCTGAGCGCTCTATCATTAAAGTGTCATTGAGAACTGACACCACTTAATTTTAGCAGCTTTCAATTCTCGTTTGCGGCAAGAATAGCTTTAAATGGAGAGGAGTGCAAATTACAGAGAGAGGGATATTTTTACACCACACTCAGCATTTTATCAAACAAAGCAGCCTCACGGGGAATAGGGGACAATACATTATAAAACCAAACTCTCCTCTGATGCTGGTAAATGGGTATTTAATCTTCCTATTGCAGGCATCCACTCTGATGAGCCTGTAATGAATAAACTGACTGGGACATTATCTGGGCTGTTGTGTTTTCCTGTTCCCCAAAATACCCTTTAGTTTTTATTTCAGGTGTGGTCAAAGAATAAGCTGGGGAGCTCAGCTGTTCCCTGAAGACCACTGAGGAATCTGTACCTTCTTGCAGGCAAACCAGTTTGGGACGTATTTTCCCTTCTCCTATTCAATGCATAATTGCTTTTTCCTCCCACTGCAGTTTGAACCCTTAAGGGGTTAAGAAAATCACATACTTGGGATCAGTGGCAAATTTTAACCCATTCAGCTTGGCTTCCCTGCTTAATTGGATGTAAAATATCCTCTTGCACTACATCTTGAGATATTGCCTTTCTCTTGGAAATCTGCTACTGAAGAGATGCTAGGTTTGCCTCTGTTATCTGTTGCCCTTTCTCATCACTTATTTATATGAAATTTCAAATTTCTTGCAGTTAAGGTACATTTGGGATAGGTAGGTCGATTATAGCAATTAATTTTGATGCCAGAAATGCAGATAAATATGGGTTTTTGAATGAAAAGTTAGAATAGTTTTAGGTAAAGATAAACAGGTATTTTAAGGCATATTTACAGTATTATAAAACTTGATGTTAATGCTCATAACAATATCATCTTAAGTAGGTATCTGCAGTTCTGTAGAAAGCCAGGACTCTCAGGTTTGAGTAAAGAAACCCAGATAGTATAAGGATTCACACAGAAATTAAGGTCCCTGCCGATCCCCACTCTAGCCTGTGGTGATGACACTTGATCAAATTATAAGTAAATCAATCCAGTTTGGATTTAACTTCTTTTTACAAACATTGTAGATTATATTCATACTTCTTTTTCCTAATGGTTTCACTGCAGGAAATGCTAAGAGTAACTGTATGCTCAGAAGGGCTCCATTTGGACATGATGTGAGACCCTGGTAGGATTTTTGCCCTTCATGTACTGACATCCCCCTCATCCTTAAGTTTATTTCCACACAATTTTTGCCCAAGAGTTTTCTGGGGGTTCGACATTTATTGTGTGGCTTTCCTTTTCTCCTACCTGCTCAGGTTCCTGGCGGTTATGCATGATGGTTGCTCAAAGCTATTCCTCTGCCAGGGGGTGCCAGTGTCATGTTGCACATCTGGGGGTGAGGGTGCTGATGACATGTGCTGCTGAGCAACTGCAGCCTGTTTCCTTTTCAGAGAGAAAGAGCGGAGGAAACGGGCAGTGCCCACTGAGTGTTCTGGGACCCAGCTGGTGCCAGAGTGGGAAGGCGATGGGTGGATAAGCCGTGAGGCAGCATCCTCAGTAACGAAGTGATGATCTAAAACAGGAGAGAATCTGAAGGGCCAACCAGGTATTGACGCTGTAAATAATTCTCATAGTCTGATGTTTCATTGGTTTACTGCATTTTGACTTGGTTACTTGATGGGGCATGCTGGGGGTGAAATGATGTTGTGGGGTGTTGAGACTCCAAGTTCAAAGGACTTACTACTATTCACTGTTAATTTCTCACCAAACTGAAAGGGAAAAAACTTAATTCTGGGTCACATCTTCCTGTGAAGCTAAAGACCATGACTCAAACTTTGATTTGAGTCTTTCCATTTACAGAAATATTTATTTCACCCAACATCACCTTCCCAAGTTATTTGGTTTGTTTTGGTGTGGGTTTTTTCTAAAAGTATTTAAACTGTTTGCAGTCTTCACAAACTTCAGTATTTTGCTCTTAGTATAAGATGTTTCCACGTAGAGAGTTTCATTCTTGGGCTTTTCTCACATAATTTTGTGTCCCTTTGAGCTTGCATTTGACACTAGCTCAAATAGCATTGCTTCATCTCTCTTCCTTGGTCCCTTTAGAGTTTTGTATATCTCATTGAAGTTCCTCATAAGATTCTCTTTTCCAAGCAATATTTTTTCTAACCTTTCAGAATATATAAGATCCTTGAGTCCTTGTATATTCTGGATACCGTTACCTCCTTCCATTTTCATACTTTTATTAGAAAAAGAAAACCAAGACCACACATTTAATTCCAAATGTATGACTTCATTTTTTTCCCATTATTATTTTCTCTGGTTTAGACAGCATTTGATATCTCTTTCTTTTCATTCTTGAATTATTTTTTGGTTTGTATTTTTTTAATTACTCCTGTAATTATCTGCCTAATAAGACATTGGTCTTCACAATGCTGATTCTTAGAGTTCCATAATGTAGCCTCTGACTTGTATGGATTTCTCCTACTTTGTACTACTATAACTGAAATCACATTCAGGTCTCTGCACCACTGCAGTGGCAGTTTGGATCCTTACATTCCTTCATTTCTTTTTAACACATCAGGTTTTAATTTTGTCAATCCAAAAGACTTTTTTATTAGGTCGCAATTTAACATCTTCTGCAATGGCAGGGACAGATTGTAGAGGCTTGATGTGACATGGGAGTCACAACTTCTTACTTCTTTGTGAAGTGTGTAAAGTCATAAAATAACTGTAAAATATTGCCACCCCTGAGGATGGAGACTGGTACTTGTGAACACAGCTGTGAAGTGGAAGGAAGCTGGCCTGATATCGTTGAGATTGCTGTCAGCAGCAAAATCACCCAAATCTCGTGCATTCAGCCTCTGCCTGCTGTGACAGCACAAAGCAGGATTGAAGAGACACTTGGCCACGGATGAGGTACAATTTCAGACTAGCTTGAACAGCAGACAGAGTCATAACTTTGGCCATCAGAGTATATTTTATAGAATAAAGGAATGCTGGCTTTTTGCTACGAAATGTTAGTAGAAATCAAGTGGTTCTTAAAATAGAAATGTACCAGCATGTTTGATGGATAAATGGGAATATACTTGAAACTCAGCTTCATTTTAAGACCTATGCCTGTATTTTAAAGAGCTCCTATCTACTACAAAAGTAGTATTTTCCTCTTAAATGTTTGGAATATTATTGTTAACACCAATACCTCTGATTACGAAAGCTGAGAAAGATCATATGGAAAAATTTGAAATGTCTGAGTTTCTTCATTGTCAATGCAGAAGAAAGAGGTCAAATGTCAATGAGAGTCAAACTTCCAATATATTTTCCCCATTTTTCAGATGTTCAGTGTTACATATTTTATTTAAAGTTTGATTTACTATTTCCCTTGTACATTGAGTCATTTTTTGTCCAATGGTCTCACAGCACAAAACAGGAAATGAGAAATTTTTAGAAGATACTCAATTTTGACTGTAATTACTGGCAGAATGTGCATCAAATAGTAAATTCCAACACTTATCAAACATTTTAAACATCAGGTTTTCAAGTACAAGATTTAAAAGAATAGACATGAACAGTTACTTTCTCCAACCAACGTAACCAAGAAGACTGAATAGACATATCTTCTTGTATTCTATCTTCTCTCAGGACTAAGAACAAGAGAGCAATTTATAAAGGGTACTTGATTTACGTCACTTCTGAGGTATCCTAACTTCTCTTTACATCCATAAATTAAAATTTATATAAGGCTACTGAAAGGTTCAGGATAGGTCCCACTTAAAACTGAGCAAATTTCTTTAAATGGCAAGCAGAGAGTAAATCACCAGTCTGCTTTTTCCTGCTTTCATAGGAGAGAAGCAATCAACCTTTATGTCTGCTTAGACCACAGTTTCCCTCTCCGCTGATAATGTTAACAAGAGTTCCAATTATTGTCAATCATCATGGCATTTTCGCTAACATGAATACCAACAGCACTGACTCATTTCTAATATGGTCACCAGTTTTTGTCATTCTCAACCCGATCTGGGTTTGCATCAGTGACTGACAAAAGAAGTGTTCCACATACCATTACCAGGTTCTTCAATCATCCAGTCTCCTCAGTCACTCTGAATTTATTGACCACTTCTTTTGGTATTGTTCCAATTTTTC
>JAOQGH010000023.1:21037699-21042387 GCA_025769975.1 Gallinago jamesoni
CCCTCTTCCTCTAGAATGAGTATAGCCATTTTCTGTTATTTACTTCTACTCAGCTATAAATGTTTGGAGTCTGTCTGATCCGTTTTTTTATGAAGAACCTTTTACTACACTAGAACTGGAGTAAATTTTAAAAGGTCATAATCAAATCAAAATTTTAATTTTTACTTACTGAAATAACAGCACAGTTTTTTCAGGGATATTATTGTTTTTTATCAGCATGTTTCCAGCTCATGCTTTGCCTTCCTTTTACTCCAGTGCTACGCTACTTTGCACTATAGAACTCACCTGAAGTCTGAATCACATATGAATACAGACATGGCAGTCTCTCGATATATTGACATACATATATATTTGATTATTTACATGCTAGTCCTTGGTATTTCCTCTATTCCACTTCATATTTCATGCAGACACACACACAAAATTAGGATTTTTTCATAACTGCATAAAGCCATTCAGTTCAATCTTCAGTCACCTAAATATTTTCAAAAGTTGGTTAGTCAAATTCTTTAAAACTCATGTCACATGTTACAGATGGAGAAAATATAAAAAAATTAAAGGAACAAAAGAAAACAAAACAAAACACCTTTGTCACATTTTGTTTTCACCTTTGAGAAAACATATATTGTCCTTTTCTTCTGAAACAGACATTTAATTTAGAAGCATTTTTATGAAAAGGGATTAAAGACACAAAAAAAGAATCAAACTAATTCCATGTCTGATAAAAGAAACACAGTATCTGACTGCCATGCTAGGACAAGACTCTGGTAACCATTCTGTTATTCTGCATGAATGTTTTGTTTTCATCAAAAAGCTGTTGTTCAGAAACAGATATCACAGTGGGCAACAGCCTACTTCAGATCCCAAATTGAAATAAAAAAAAGCTAAACTTCCCTATGATATGCTCCTTTAAATCTATTATGTCTACCATTCCAGCACAGTCTGCTTCCTTGTGATCCAGAATGACAGGAGCATCTGCAGGAGAAGGGAAGACATACGTCTGGCTACCACCGCACACCCAAAGCCTGGCAAGGTACAGCAATATGTATTGCAAGCCTGTGACATCTTTGTCTATTTCAACTGTTCCAAGCATCCTCCAGTGCAGAAAAAGCCCCAGAACTTGAGAGGATTTTATTTATTTTGGTAATTTTGTACATTGGATTAACATTTTTTCTTGCAACCTTTATTTTTTCCAGCATCCAATTCATCACCAAAGTTTTCATATCTGGTTATCATAGTATGAATATTCCCTAAGTTGTGATAGATATTATTTATGTTTTGTTAGTGAAGTCTTGGGTTTGTCATGCACTAGGATAGATTTTGAGAACAATTTGAAAACCCACAACATCAACTTCATATTTTCCAAATTCTCCTCCTGTCCTAAATTGCACCTCCGACTTAGAGAAATGAGTAAAGAATTTTAACTTTAGTTTTTCCCCACTTTCTTACAAAAATATGTGATTCCGTTGCATTATAATTTAATTCAGATAAGAGAAAGGCCAGTTTCTTGCAACTGTTAAGATATAACTTTTGCAATATTTTTAGCCTTTTTTATGTACTTTACATTTAATTTGCACATGAAAGATTATTAAATATAAAGGAAAAAAAAATGATTGATCTCTCACTGTCAATTCTATTTTGTGGAAAAGATTTATTTAACTTTTGAAATTTTTTTTGCAAAAAAAATTTGTGTGACTGTTCAGCACAGACTAAAGCTTAAGCTGTTTCATCAAATTGCTAGCCTCTGCATTATGGAATTATAAATCAATTAATATAATAAAAACAATTTATAGATCTGAAATAAAATGTTAATTTCATGACTACTGGTTGACTCATAATTCAGACAGCGTGAAGCTGGTAGTGAATCTGTGACTTTGATAGATGCCTTCCCAGTCTGTATTTCATGAAAACTTCAAAAGAACTTAAACAGTTTCATAAAACTGAATGACATTTCTTCTGCTTGAATTGATTCATGGTGATGGTTATTTATTTACTCTCAAAAAATATCCATTGTAATTTTTGCTAAATGTTGTTAGGGTATATGACTTGTGCTCTTAGTTTCACTTTCCTAAATCATATTTAACATAAAGCAAAATTCTGAACAATACTTCTCAGACCTCTCATGTTGTCCCTCAAGTCCCACTACTGGTCCTCCTTCTGGGTTTGCTGGCATGTAAAGTCACCATATTACAATTATTACAGTACGGCAGAACTGGTTAAATTAAAAATACTGGACATACTGATAGATTATTTCTTCCTAATTTTATTTCTTCTGTTTATTTTCTCTTTGGGGTACACAGCTTCCAAGTACAAATGTCCCTCAGTTATATTCTCTCCTTTTTTATTTGCTTCTCTTCAACCAAGTGTATGCAAGACTTCCACTTTTGTATTGTATCCACACTTGATTATATCCAGTTTCACAGGAAAAGAAAAATTCCAGAAATTCTTCTATTTCTGCCAAGCAAAGAGCTGTTAATCATTCAGCACAATTATAAAATATATAGGGCTATATACTCAAGGTTGTCCTAATTTTAACTTTTGTCATCATCAAGACTTTTCCTTGATACAGAAAGGGTCCTTTCCACTTGCAGGGGTGAGAAACTGAAATATCTAAAAACTTATATGCAATGAAATAACATTTTCAAGACGCCAAACTGACACATTTCCGAAAATTGAATTCTTCAAAGGTGTTTTAGGTGTATTCTTCAAATAATATCCAGAGTTGCTATCTACTTACACAAATATTAACCATTCATTTTACAGAACTGCACCTCTGAATTTTATACCTAAAACTCAGATTATTTGATAACTTTTGTCTAAAATAAATCTAATGGTTATTATTAATATGTTAGGAAAACTTTAAAATTGTTTTCATCTCTGTTTATTAACCTACTACATTAAAGATAGATACATTACTAAGAGATGGTCACAATAATTTTTTGGTAGAAATAGGAAGAGAAAAGTTCCAGGCTAATACCATATATCTATTCATAAACTGCTTCATAAGGCAGAAAATTATAATATGATATATATCATATATATATCATATACCTGGTTTGGTATCAAATATCAGAACATTATCACATACAGGTTAAAGAAACAGAGTGCTTGTAAGGGCCATCAACCTGTTGCCGTGAGGCATTGTTATGGTTTGAGAAAACCCATAACAATATATTGTCGTTTAGATAATTATTCTATCACCCGATGACCCCTCCCCATCCGGAAAAGGGAATCGGGAAACCAAAGGAAACACAAGGATTGAAATATAAATAGATTTAATAGACTAAGACTAAATAATTAACAATAATACTAAAGAACCAGTATTAATCCTGATACTGATATAAGATATACAAGAATTATACTCAGCCAATTGCATCAGCAGGAAGCTGTGCACTCCCAGCAGTGGACAGCTAATGTCGGACACTGGGAACGCAATGGCTTCAGGAGGAAGGGAAGGCCTCAGGGGTCCGGCACTGGGGCAAGGAGTTCTCTGGACCTGTCGCTATCAACGGGGAGAGAGCTACGCAGCCAACTTTTCTAATTTATATTGGATGTGACGTTCATTGTATGAAAAAATCCTGTTGGCCAGCCTAGGTCAGATACCTTACCCAGGCCTTGCTCCTCCTTGTCCCTGCACCTGGCAAGGCTCGAAAACACTAAGACCTTGAATCCCACAGAGCCTGGCTGGCTATAAAGTAAATATTTTCACAAATTCAGACACTAAAGTCTTCTAGAAGTACAATTTTCCCAGTATTAGAAGAAAAGGTAGTCCTGTGTCTCCCAACCCAGGACAGGCATGCTGAAGACACTGCATTACAGTCAGAGTCTTATGGAGATGAGCCAGGGGCTCCTGAGGTAGTTGAAATCAACCTATGAAACACCTCAAGGTCTTAGGGAGACACCTATGAAAGTGGCACAGCCAACAGTCCAGCTGAAATACCTCTACACGAATGCATGCAGCATGGACAACAAACAGGAGGAGTTGGAAGCTACCATGCTGATTGAAACTATGATACGGAAACCTCTGTGGACAAATCCTATGACTGGAGTGTGGCTATTGACAACTACAAGCTGTTCAGAAGGGACAGGCAAGGAAGGAGTGGTGGACGTATTGCCCTCTATGTTAAAGAATGGATAGAGAGGATGAACAAAGACTTCCCCTTGGTTGAGGAAGATCAAGCTAGAGTTAGTTAAGGGAACTTGATATCCACAGGTCCATGGGTCCTGATGGGTTATACCCGAGAGTGCAGAGGCAGCTGGCAGAAGTCATTGCTGTGCCACTCTCCATTGTCTTTGAAAGGTCCTGGAGAACAGGCAAGGTGCCCGAGGAAAGCCAATGTCACTCCAGTCTTCAGAAAGGGCAAGAAGGACGACCCAGGAAACTACAGGCTGGTCAGCCTCACCTCCAATGGCCCACTCTGGGTGTCATCTCAAAGCATATGGAGGAAAAGAAAGCTATCAGAAGTAGTCAACATGGATTCACCAAGAGGAAATCATGTCTGATTACCTGATAGCCTTCTAGGAGGGCATGACTGGATGGATAGGTGACGGGAGGGCAGTGGATGTTGTCTACCTTGACTTCAGCAAGGCTTTCGACACCGTCTTCCATAGCATCATCATTAGATAAGCTTAGGAAGTATGAGTTAGATGAATGGACAGTGAGGTGGATTGAAAACTGGCTGAAAGAC
>JAOQGH010000023.1:21042487-21055248 GCA_025769975.1 Gallinago jamesoni
CATCATCATTAGATAAGCTTAGGAAGTATGAGTTAGATGAATGGACAGTGAGGTGGATTGAAAACTGGCTGAAAGACCTGAGTGAAGGGATGGAGTGTACCCTCAGCAAGTTTGCTGATGATACAAAACTGGGAGGGGTGGCTGACACACCAGAAGACTGTGATGCCATACAGTGAGACCTGGACAGGCTAGAGATTTGGGCAGAGAGAAGCCTGAGGAAATTCAACAAGGGCAAATGTAGGATGCTGCACCTGGGGAGGAATAACCCCCTGCACCAGGACAGGTTGGGGGTGACCTGTTGGAGAGCAGCTCTGAGGAGAAAGACCTGGGAGTTCTTGTGGACAACAGGATGTCCATAAGCCAGCAATGTGCCCTTGGGGCCAAGAAGGCCAATGCCATCCTGGGGGGCATCAAGAAGAGTATGGCCAGCAGGTGGAGGGAGGTCATCCTGCCCCTCTGCTCTGCCCTGGTGGGGTCCCACTGTGTCCAGTTCTGGGTTCCACAGTTCAAGAAGGACAGGAAACTGCTGGAGAGGGTACAGCAGAGGACTACAAAGATGATTAGGGGCCTGGAGCATCTCTCTTATGAGGAAAAGCTGAGGAACTTGGGTCTTTTTAGTGTGGAGAAGGCTAAGGGGGGATCTGATCAATACCTATAAATACTTAAAGGGTGAGGGCCAAAAGGATGGGGCAAGTCTTTTTTCAGTGGTGCCCACTGACAGGACAAGAAGTAATGGGCTGACAACCTGGTATAATGCCATATGCAGATGTTAGTATATTATTTTTCAAGTGACTTTTATGGCAATGTAACCTCTTCCAAACCATAATAAGATTCTGAAGAGATTTTTGTATTAGTTTTACTAAAGTGGTTTAATTAACACTGTCAGTTTAAATAATGTACTTCTGTCTGTAAATCAGCCCTCAGTTTTTATGTTCATAAAGAGGGGATAATAATTCTCATTTCTCAGATCCTTGGGTGGAATATGCTGTTGAAATACAAAACATTTTGCTCGTTAGTACTAATGCACAGGCTACAAGAAAAATGTATCCAGTAAGGACTCAACCTATTTTACCATATACCTCAAACAAGACAATCAATCCAAAACAAGGTTGTTCTCAGAGAGACTTTCAATCAAAATTTCACTAGAGGTAAAAGTGGTAATCCTGTGTTGTCTAAATGTGAGTTTGGGTGTAGGCTAGACCCAAGAACAGGGATTACCATTTAATGGGATAAGGCACAAGCAAAGTCTTGGAAGATTTTCCCTGTCTTTGTTCAGTGACCCGTAGCATAATAACTATTCTAAATGACTATTTTTGTTGTTGTTTTAGAAAACTTAACAACAGAAAAAATTGCCTCATGCTACATTGGAAGGAGAGCTCTCTCTCTTTGTCATCTATCTTCAGAACACCTCTGAAGAAAGTAATGAGTATGTGTCACGTTCGGAAGGAGCCTAGATCACCTTAAGGGAGAACTGATTTGTATCTGTCATCAGTTTTCTCAGCACATACATTAGAAAGAGTTAAACTTAGAGCTAGGTGTATATTTTGAGGCCCATGTATGAACTGTGTCTGTTTTTCAGAGTTCCTGTATGAACTTGGACAAGTCATTTAGTGTCTGTGCTCTAGGTTCCCCAACTGCAAGGTGGAAATAACTCCACTTACATTCTGTTGTAGTCTATGAGGATGAAAAATGTTGCATAAGAATTAAAATATTCTTGCAAGACAAAAAAAATATATGTAAAAGAAAATGAGTCTGCTTGAGTCTCCTCTTTATCTTGTTTCGAGTGGTTTACATCCACTGGAGTTATTTTGGCATTTACAGAGTTAATGTTGATTTACTGCATTGTAAGGAACTCAGAGGGAAGTTCATCAAGTGTGTGTTGATATAATTAACATGCTGCAAGAAAGCAGCACTTGCAAAGCTCAGGCTTAGCCGTACATAAAGACATGCACATTTTAGCAAAGTGAGAAAAATGTGCAGGAAAAAATTAGGTTTGCTGATTTAACATCAGTGCAAACTAAATTAATTCCTGGGGAAGATATTTTGGATAAAGATCAAATAAATCCCTTTAGATGGAAAGACTGAAACAGAGCTTTGTTGAACATCATTAATGGTGCCTCTTCTCTCTGCATTGATTAAGCTCATTGGCTATGAGCAAGAAGGTTGCCCAGCAAGCCATCTCTTTTTTTATTTTATTTCAAGCATGTCTTGTTTGAAAGGGATAATTGTGCCCAGCAGATCTTGTTTCTAACGCTTCTTATATATAGTGAAATACAGTAATTTAACAGCTTGCTGGGGGAACAAGAATTTGTTCCAGTTCCTGATTTAAATGTTTATGCTAATTGCTATTTATTGGCTCAGATGCAAATGATAGGTTGGCCAAAGTGAAATTTTATGACGAGCAAACTCCCCCCTTTTGTGCAAATTGAAAAAGTGAAACAAGAAGAGGATGAAATGAGCCGAAGATGGTCTTAATGGCCGCTTTTTAATGGGGAAGATAAAATTAAGACTGATTTACGTGGCCAACTCCCCTGTTTTCTCTTATCAGCTCATTTGGCAGGAAAAATGGAAAAGTAATTGTTCCTCTTTCAATGTGGGCCTCAAACCATTATTTATGGGCTGAAATTAATCGCTGTTTATCCTTCATTCACGTGGAAACCGCTCTATCAGCATTATGAACCCCAGCAACTCAACTAGTCCCTTGCAATTTAGCCAACAGCAAGCACGGATCCTGATGAGCCGTGCCTTAATTTTCTGGGCTGTGGGAGTTAATGAAGACTCCTTTCTTAGGTGGACATATTTGTATTTCTACAACATTAATAACAAAGGCCCACACTTTCTTTTCTGCAGCATGTAAACTTTTTTTTTTTTAGTAGAGAAAAAATAAAAGACTACTCATAAAGCTGGACAGGGTAGAAAGATATGACAGAGAGAAGACTGACATTTTCTTGTACAGAGAAGCTGCTCGAGAACTCAGTAACAATATGGTAGACGATTCTTTGATCCCCTTAAGAAGATGTCCCGTGTTACCAAGTGTATAGTATGATTGCAATGCTTTGCCGCTGAACAGTGTTTTTATTTATCCTTTCCTCCTTATGTTTTATCTTCGTTGTATCCATCTTCCAGTCTGGTAAGTTCACTGTACCGACTGCCCATGCATTTAATGCCAAAAGGGAACTATGCAATTGGGACAGCTACAGCTGCATCTTATCTAATTCTGCCTAAGGGGGCCAACTGGTGCTGGCAACATGCACTTCAGGCAGAAGTCCTTTCCTGCTTCTTTTTTGAGATGGTGCAAAGCATCACCCAGTTCTCCTTTCCACATAGCCAGGAGGAGAGTTGAATGCTTGCCTTTCCTTTGCTTTTATTTTTTCCAGCCACAGAATGCCCTTGGAAATGAGATGGTTGATTTTAGTAGCAGTAGCAGCTGCTGCTTTGAAAATATCAGCAATAAGCAACTACAGTTTACATTGTAATAGAATGAAAAATGGATTATTAAGCAGACACGGTAGGGACTGTCCTACTGCTTCAAGCCTAAGGTGTGTCTAGTCCACTGCTGTGTCTACAACAGTGGCCAGCAGAGAGAATAAATAAGAAGGTGTGAGGCAGTCATGTTTGCTGCCTTCAACTAAGGGCCAGCTTGATTTCTAATTGTTCAAGACAGGCTGAAATCCTGAAGCACGAATTTTAAAAGATTTAAGACCAGCAAAAGCAGCAATGGATGAGAAATAGGCCTCTATTGAACCTTGCTTCTGAACACCACTTAAATATTCTGATATTCAAAAACTATCCTAATCTTCACGGAACCTAAGTATGAAGTAAAATTGAGAAAGTTTTAAGTAAAGCAATGTGTGCTGCAGTTTAGGCTTTAATGTTATATAATAAGATATATTTGTGAATATATATATAAAATAAGATATATTTGTGTTGTCTTTCTTCATTAATGTTATGAAGGAGCTCACTGGACACACTCTCACATATTTGCTATGGGCCTGATCTAAAATTACATTGAAAGTCAATAGACGTTTTTCCACTGATTTACCTGTGTTTTGGATCTGCTTCAAGATCTGTACATTACCATTTTAGAAAGGGCAGAGGCAGTGAATTTGTCTCAGGTTTGTAAACCCAGTAATGAATTTCCAGATGTGACTTATGTTCAGCTTACCTCTTAGAGACAGGACAGGAATGTGATACGTATGGGTGAGATTCCGATACTGGTATCAAAAGCAATACAAACTTTTTAGTTAACAAGTGAAATAATTTGCAGATGAACATTTATGCCTTCATCAATATAAGGTTAGAAATCATAACGAACACCAGCCTAACTTTCCAGAAAAACAAAAAGGATACATAAATATTTTTAAATTATGATTTTATGTAACAGACAAGGAAGGGGCTGCCATGCTTTTGAATGGGATCCAGGTAAAGCTACCTGTGCACATAAAGGAGTAAAATGCAAAATGTTGCTGCAATCATGCAGATGTTTAGTGTACAGTTTTTTCTTACATAATAATGTGTGATTGTCACCCAGAAAAGATGGATGACAAAGAAATTCACATTGCTTCTCAGTCACCACTTTTGAGACTAGATTGTAGATGACTTTTTCATAGAAACATCCATGAAGAGAAGACAGGACCAGCTCCTCTATACTTTCACAGAATCCACAATTATCACCCTTCACCTCTTACAATGCTGCAAAAGATGCCTTTCAACACTGTTCCCCCAGGCTAATTGTCCAAGCATAAAAGGAACCAAATGGAGAGAAAACACAGTTATGTGTAGACTTACTCTTCTTTACTGCCAGCTTGATGTTCATATTCACATGTACCAAGAGAAGAAAATAACAGTTCACAACCACAACTTTGGAAATACTCCATTTGGGTATTTTACTCTCATTGGCACAAATTAGAAGTTTTTTACATTTTGTTGCTTATCTAAACTATGGCCTTGATCCTGCTTCCAGTTACTTCAGTGGGAATTTTGCCATTAACTTGACTGCAGCTCTGTGTATTGGAACACATCCTCTTTTTTTCTAATTAAAGTCAACCCTGACTCCAGGAGCTAAATTCTGATTCTACTTCAGTCCAAATGTCCGAACTTGATTTCACCTTAAATTTCATTCCAAGCTCCTTAAAAAACTTGGAAAGGTGTTTCTACACCTAGAACTAGCTCACTTTTTTGAAGTTAAGTACTATTTCTAAGGCAGAAGGTTATCATACCACAAAGCTGCGTATTTCCAGGCAGATTCTTTCCTACTTATTGCATCCCAGTTGTCTTTTTTAAAGAAGTGTCTATCTTTTTTTTTTTTTTTTGGAATTGCTGCGTGTTTGTTTTATGATGTCAGAGTTCAGCATGCATGGAGAATTTCAATGAAGAAGAAAGGCTGATTTTTCACTGTCCAGTAGACCTAAGACTAGTCGTCAGTGCCAAGGTGAGTTCTTGTCTGCTAATAATCATTCTTGCCATTGCAGTAATGTGCTTTTCTACTCTGTCATCCAAAGTACTGTGGCTTTAAGAGGAAAGACATGGCAAACAACAGATCTGTTTAACTTTACTTTGACTTTGCCAGCTTCTCAGCGATGTCATTAAATTCAGCAAAGTTGAAGTTAGCCCCAGAATTTTTTCAGTAGCAAAAAGCTTTTTTTTTAATATTATTTTTATGATTAAAATGTTAAAATGATATAAGATTGTTCCTATCCAATTAAGATTATTCTCATTAGTTTTCATAATTGTTAGAGTCCACTTAAGTAATCTATGGGTGGGCCTTTAATGCAGCTGTACCAATAATTGAATCCTCTTTGGCCTTGCTGACCGTAGTGCTTTCCACCTAAATCTCCACCTAAATAATTGATACTGGATACACTCAGATGTCACAGCTCTTGGGAGATACAAGAGCCTTGAAGGGATCTGGAATTGTGTTCTATTTCATTTTGTTTATACCCTACAGAGATGATAAGTATCTTGGGAATATAACCTGATTATCCAAAATCCTGTGTGGAAGAGCTCTCACTAAATATATTCTCAGTAAGAAACGGTCTTTCTAGGACAATGTAAGGTATTCATTTGGAAATCTACCTTGGTAAAGTAAGCCATTACTGTGTGTCCAGTGGCTGCCTCTTATTGATGCTTTGGGCAGAAGCTCTGCTTTAGATAGATGAAATTTGCATATATAGAGAATATACCTGTCCATGTAACTCACCCATGTCTGTTTAGCTGGAAGTATTCATACAATTTAGGATATAGTGTCATTCTCTGAAGGGGGTGTAAGATAATCACACTCAGAGAAGTGTATCATAGACCAGCTCCA
This sequence comes from Gallinago jamesoni, assembly GCA_025769975.1. NCBI lineage: Eukaryota > Metazoa > Chordata > Aves > Charadriiformes > Scolopacidae > Gallinago > Gallinago jamesoni. The sequence continues at coordinate 21,048,795 of JAOQGH010000023.1, forward strand.
GAGCAACTGAACAGAGCTTAAATATGAATGACTGTAACCTCCCAACAGATCCTCTGACATTTATGTATCTATGTTCTGGGAAACTCCTCAGGCTCTGTTTTACTCTCACAGTGTATCCAAGTCCCATTTAGCATTCCTGTCTCCTTTAGGAATCTGGGGACTGATCCTCTGTTGCCTCATACCTTGTACTGTTATTCAACCTATACAAAACGAGTGCCAAACATTACAGGCCCCATTTTGGCATTTACTTCAGTATAGATATATCCGTTTATACCACCAGAGATGATGGCCCTACATTCTGATTTGGCAGCTTTTTAATCTCACTTTGCACGGGAGAAATAGATGTACAGTTCACGGCAATGGGAAAGAATAGTACTTCAGGTGTATTTGATGGTGAAATCATTTCATTTCAAATCCCAACTCTTCAAGACAAGTGTAATAAAATTTTCCTCACAGGAACATTGGGAAAGCCTTGCCTTTCAGCTCAATTGCTAACTCATTTGAGAATAACAAACTGTCTTGTCTTTGCTAGGATTTTGTTAACCGTCTATCCCAAGCTAATGAACTCAAGCTGAACCCATTTTCTCCCATTAACATGGCAAGGGCCTTAGGGACAAAAGCAACTAATTAAACTTCCACATATTTCTACCATCCTTGTTTCTGAAGGTAAAGCTACCCTAACTGGTCCTACTGAAATATAGCCATCCTCAGTGTAATGTATTTCTTGACACCCTTTGTCTAAGACAGAGCATGCTGCTGCCCAAATCTGTCCCTTGCGATGGAGAGGTTTAGTGCTGCTGTGGGAAACTGCCTGCTCACCATCCCATCCCTGTCCTCTCTGAGATGGTATGGAAGTTAGAAATACCCAGCTGTTTTCTGTGGAGTCCCCTACCACTCTGTCCTTCCAGGGAGGCAGAAACTTCCTGTCCAGCTGCTAGCTAGGACAGTTTGTCTTTAAGAAATGAAGGAATTCTGGATCCAAAATTAAATTGCAGCCTCACAAATCTGCTAATGTTGAAAATAGAAATGAACATCTGAAGGCTACAAGGGATTCATACTTCTACACGGGGCCAAGCCAGATTCCTGGATGGAGCCATCTACCCATTTCTTCTATATGAGTTTGACATCTGGGTGAAGATTCACGCAGTACAGACAGTATTGTGTGTGGAGGAGATGAGGGAGGGAAGAAGTAGAAAAAAACATTACTGCTTTGAGGAAATTTTCTGCTGTGGCATACAGAGAAGTGCCAGGATCAGATATCCATGTATCTTTTCTGATTTCCTGTGAATGGGCATCTGAGAAAAGCCTTCAGCAAGTGTCTTGCATTCTGTGATATCCTTGTGAGAGGACTACACTGCATCTGGCATTTGCAGAAGACTGAACAAAGCTGTGGGGTGACCACCCTCCTGCACCATCTCTCCCTGGCCCCTGGGGTGGGAGTGTTGCCAACCCTCTTATGCACAGTGTAAATTTGCCTAGCTTTAGTGGGCCTTGTTTTTTTGGAAAGGCCTTTAGATGGTTATGACTTTCTGAGGTCCCACCTCAGAGTGGAGCCCAGCCTCTAGACCAGCAGACACAGCCAAGAGTTGTCTTGCCATGCTGCTATACAATGTTCTATTGCTCTAGTATGTTCTCTTTCTGGTCTTGTCTGTTCCAGTGCTGGCTGAAAAAAAAATCTCAGCATTTTTTCCCACACACCTACATGCTTTGTAACCAAAACAACAACCATCAAGATATAGTAGCAGATATTGTGATCTGGGCTACAGTGTTCAGTGGAGATACATCTCATTTAAGTGAGTTTAAATGACTTTAAGTGAGGGGTCTGGAGAGAAAGTCTTATGAGGATTAGCTGAGGGAACTGGAGCTGTTTAGCCTGAGAAGAGGACACTGAGAGGAGACCTTATCACTCTAGAATTACCTGAAAGGAGGTTGTAGAAAGGTGGGTGTCAGTCTCTTCTCCTAAGTAACAGGTGATAGGAAAAGGGGAAATGTCCTCAAGTTGTGCCAGGCAAGGTTTAGATTGGATATTAGGAAAAAAATATTGACTGGAAAGGTTATCAAGCATCAGAACAGGCTGCCCAGGAAAGTGGTTGAGTCACCATCCCTGGAGGTATTTAAAAGATGGGTAGATGTTGTGCTGAGGAACATGGTCTAGTGGTACCTTGGCAGTGCTAGGTTAATGGTTGGACTTCATGATCTTTAAGGTCTCTTCCAACCGAAATGACTCTATGATTCTAAATTAAGGCTCTTCTCAAACATAAACACAGTCTTCCTTGCTATGAAAGCAACAGGAGGAAGGACATAAACAGGAATGATAATACCACTCATTCTGAAAGCTAAACTGTGGATTGTTAGGTAAAAATTTTAAAACCTCTGCCAAATAATTTATCCAGTCTCTTCTGAACCAAACTGGTGGCTCCAGATCCTACCTGCACATTTAAAAAAAAAAAAATAAATCTGCATTTACTTTGAACTAGGTACCTGATATTTTCATGTGGTGTCATTTTATTTCGGTATGATATGAAACACTGGTACTATACTGGCCAGTACAGTCCATGAGTCTGTAGATCTCTGTTGTAGGTCCCTTGGAAACCTTCCTTCCAGCCCAAGGAGTCCTTCTTGGTTCAGTCATTCCTCTTACAAAACACATGGTATGCTTTGCCAAGCCCTGTACTTCCATTCTTTGTACATTTTTGAGCTCTGTGAGTCAACTTTTCAAGACAATGGAACTAGAAATTCATATAATACAGAGGATGAATGAACAACAGGGTCTCAGACTAGCAACATTAATTGCACCTGGTAAAGGATGGTGAGTGTTTCCACAACTCCCAGCAGCTCCCAAAAAACTAAAGTTATACTGTTACTCTTCTTTTTTTTTCCTTTGTTGTTTTTGTACCTCATGGATTTCCCTGATCCAGGGGAACCTCTTTTAAGCCTATATTTTTCATTATTAAGACTTATATGTGAAAAAGAAAAATCACAACCAAGCTGACAGTTGGCACACTGTCCAGCTTATCACTTCATCTTGACATGGTTATGTATGCTAGCAAATAAAAGGTTTCAGTGAATAAATTTACTATTTTAACAATGCATAAAATATATTTAGTCAGATTAAAAAAACAGTATCTTTGACATCTTGTCAAAATATAATTTTATTCAATTATTTTATCATGGTACATACTCTGATGTTCACATTGATACTGGAAGATTTACACTGAGATTATGAAACAGCTGATTTCAGTTGAAGGCTGAAAAGAGATAGGATCTGAAAAGTCTGAGTCCAGATTTGCATGTTCTTTGTGTTCAGCATTTGACTCAGATGTGCTACTTTAGCCAGGGGCAATTTCTGTAGTGAGGAAATTGTCTAAACTATACTGTGTGAGGACACAGACTTCACCTTTTCAATCAGCACTCTGGTTTTAAGTTACTCTGAAATTTCTAAAATATTGGTCATAAACTCTCAGTGGCCATTTAAACTGGGTCTATCTAAATCAAACTAATCATATTTGGACTTCAGAGGGAAAAAGCCCCCAAAAATTAAAAATAAAAATAAAAAAAAAAAACCAAAAGACTATGAGGATCACTTTTTTTGATTTTTGATTTTCACTTACTCTGACAGACTTGTATGTCTAAAACTTTCAATATGTACTGTAGGTGTAAAATAAACACATATAAGCAGTGCTTAAAATTTGTGTGTAAATTCTGGAGCGTCATGAGTCAGTTCACACTCGTGTTTGTGTATGTATACTTTGGTGAGAGTTTATTAATAGTTTTTTTATTAGGTGTCCTTTCCTTAAAGCAAGTATTATCCTTTTACAAGTTCCTTCCTGGGTGCATCTGGTAAGATGACTTGGGTGTTGTGTATCAGCTGGAAAACCCGAGCTGCAGCAAATGCATGACTTTGATGGAAACATGCATGGTTGTAACTGCTTTGTTCATGAAGGAGGTCTCCATGACAGGAAGACACACGACAGTCAGTAGAAAGAGAACTTAATTTCAGGACTTGGCAAAACATTTTCACTCAACAAAAGCTCCATTTGTCCTCCTTCTCTCTCTTGCATCCCTTGTGCTTTTTGGAGGCCACAATAAATGAGATAATTGCTTAGTCTTGACAGTCCTGACGGTTTATAATGAGCCATGGAGGATCTGCATTTCTCAGAATTTTCCGCTGTTTCTAAATTCTGCTTTATCTGGGAGTTACAGTCAATCAAAGCATTTACATTTTAATAATGAAGAGAAGTAACTTCATCTGCCTCCAGTCTTAGGCCGTTGCTGGAAGTATTGCTTCGGGCAGCAAGATGGTCCTCCTCTGCCCCCTACCCCAATCTGCTCACAGTCGCGTTTCATGCTGGTGTAACGTATTGGGGGATGTCGGGTAAATAGATTTCAGGAACCCAGCAAAAATTAATGGCTTTTAAAAAATCAGCCAAGTTTCCCAATCCAGTTCACAGCGAGGTTTTTATTTTTATTTATTATTATTATTTAAAACAGAAATGATCCAATTCCCTTAAAAGTACAAAATGATAGAGTAGTTCTGAGGATTTATTACTGTTGCGCTTCTACCATGTACCAATGCCAAAATGCCATTGGCCATTGCAATTTCTTGACAGGTCCAAATTTTCAGTTTATTATTAAATGTCATTGCTTTAAGCTTGCTGTGGGCAAAAGGTGCCGAGATAAATTAAGTACAACAATCTTTTAGCTTCCTCTCTCTAAACCTGTTCCTAAGTTGTTTTCTTCAACTTCCATGAGACTTGTGGGTGCTCAGAACAAGGTCCTATTCAGCAAATCAGTCTGCCAAATACGTGGAGATATGGATTAGATTTTGGCTGACATCTCTATCTCAATATGACAAATGCTAAAAGTCATCCAACCTCCCTCAAAATAAAAGTGAAAAGAAAAAGCAGGAAAAGACCTTAATATTGTTTAAAATGTCAGTTGATTTAAATGAGAGTGGTGTGATTTCTACCCATGAGGGGAGAAAAAAGAGCACAGCAGGTATGTTAGAGGTGCAAAAAAATATTGAGTTTCACACATAGCATGTAGGAGCTGACAAGTCTGCTGGCAGCTGCCTGGTCACGAGGGGCTGCTGGGATTGCAGGAAAATACAGAGAGTGCCCTGGTACTGAGAAATGGCAGAGAAACAGAGACAAGGCAGGGCAATAGATATGTTGCTTGGCTTGTTAAAGCCCAAATTGCTTTGGGCTGAAGTCTGTGCTCACAGAGTTGGGAAAGACCAAAACTCATTTACCAAGAGAGTTAAAACATGAGACACCCTCCTTTCCATAAGTGGCACTTTGTAAGGATTAATACCAGATTTAACAAGCCATAAGTAATATAGGTGGAGGGAGAAGTGGAACAAAGTCAGTGAAGAAGACTGCGCTGAAAGAAATGCTCCAACAGTACTTAAAATGAGGCATCTTTGAAGGTGGTGGGACAGAAAAGATTGCAGAGAAGGAGAAAAGCTGAGCCCATGAACAGCAGGAGCCTGAAACGGCAGTGCAGATGGGTGCAGTCATTTCCATTGTGGAGGGCTGCCTTTCCTCTCCTGGGCTGGGAAAAGCAGCAATCTCTTGGCCTGCCTTCCATTTACCTCTTTTATAAAATATGTTTCCCATCATTTTTCCTATTTCGCTAATATCTGACAGATGGTATCTTTTCCTTCTGCTGACATAACTTATTAAAAATAGGCATAATATCTTAGGTGCATTTGTGCATGTGGTTATGGCAATTGCACGCATCTACATGCACAGATAAGCATTTAAGTTTGAAAGTAGTTTTCCTTTACCATAAAGCTTTCCCATGAAGACTGATGTCAAAATTTCTTCTCAGTCCATTATCTAGCCCTATGCTAAACTCTGATTGATCACCTGGCCCTTCTCTACAACTAAATAATGGCTTCATTGTAGTGAATCTGTATGGAGCATAATGGCTAAAAATACTGGGAGCTGGTAAGAAAAAAGACAAAATATTAATAAAATTTAAAGCACCTTATCTCCGTTTTGCCAGTATTAGTATGAAGCTTCAGCAAGAAAACCAAAAGATGAAGTCTACAAAAATCAGAAAATTATCTTTACTGATAACTGGAACTGATGAATGGAGAAATGGGTTATTTGTTTTGTTTTTACAAAGATAATAAATTACATTTCAAGGAAAAGAAAAATTGAAAGCAAAAATAATTAGACCAGAAATGGAAATACTTTTTCATATCCTAATGCTGAAACAACTTTTTAGGCTATATTATCAATAGTTTTCTGGTGACGAAAGAAAGTGTACAAGGATTATTTTAAGTTTTTAAGTATTAGAGTGGTTTTAAGTATCTTTAAAAAAATAATTATCTTTAACTGAAGTTCCATTTTCTCTGCACAACCCGCTTGTCGAGTCCAACCATCTACCCTACTCTACAAAGTTCTCCCCTACACCATATCCCCCAACACCACATCTAAACGACTCT
>JAOQGH010000023.1:21055348-21090843 GCA_025769975.1 Gallinago jamesoni
TTCCAATGCCCAACCACTCTTTCTGTGAAAAATTCTTTCCTAATGTTTAGTCTAAACCTACCCTGTTGGAGCTTGAATGCATATAATTGTTATGACCTGTAAGCTGTGCTCATGGTACTGTTCCTGTGTGCTTTTTACTGTATTTGCCACAAGGAAAGGCTGACTTTACCATCAGCAGATTTATTTTGGGGGTAATTTGGGGGATGAAAGACCCCACTTCAGCACATCACTTAAGCAAGACCTTAGCTCTCAAGTTTAACTTGTAGGTTTAAACATTAGGTATGCTGAATAGAGCTGTGATAACTTGAGCCATGGTTTTCTCAGCCTGGAGATGAGCAAACACCACAACCAAATGGGAAAATCTGGAGACAAGGCTCTGCTCAGGCTTTCAAGGGACCCAGAAAACAGCACTGAGCCTGCTGGGCTTTGGGATCCCCTTCCCATGGGCATGGGCTTGGTGCACAGACATGCCTCAGCCCAATCTCAGCAGCAGTGGTCTTGCAACAAGGCTGAAGATTGGCATTGCACCAGCTCGCCTTGCTTAGTGGGTGTGATATTTGACTCTCAGATAGCATAGGACCTAGATATCAGGTTAAAATAATTCACTGGTGGTTTTAGGAAGCCAGCCTACCTCCTGCTCTCTGCAGTGCCAATTTTTTCATAATCTTCTGCCATGCTTTAGGCTGAATTAACTGGACTGGGCGATGAATAAGAACTGGATTCCAGCTCTGGATTCAGGAACAGATGGACCAGGATCAAAGGCAGATGAATAGACAGGGTCCTCTTTGGATGTCAGCCACTGGAGAAAAGAGGCCTGACCCGTTGATCACTCAGCTTTTATATTGAACATGGGGCAGATGGGATGGAATACCCCTCTTGGTCAGTTTTGGGTCACGTGTACCTGTCTGCTCCTCCCTGCAGGTAGGACCCCTCTACGCTTTTCCGTTTCTGACCCTCCAAAGGAGCAAATAACAAAATTAGCTGACCTTGGTTGTTATAGCAATAAGTATAAGCAAGAGCGTCTCTGCACACCACTCCTTGGCATGAACTATAAACATTGGTCTTACCGCTCTAAAAGCGAACAGTTTTCTGCCCAATGTGCTGTTAATTTCAGAGAGTTAGAAGACACCTAGCTAAGAAATAAAATTACTGAACAGAAAGTTGGTTCTATTTTGCCTCAAACCAGGAGCTTCTTAAAAGCAGACACTAAGAAAATGCAATGCAAAGGCAGGCACTCAGTTTGGGCAGCCACCCAACTGCACCCGCCTTCGTGGGCACGGCCACAACATCTCTATTTCAGCTAATGACTTCATACTTTACAGCACCATGATATCACAGATAGGGGTTTTAGCAGATTTGAATTCTGTCGAAATCTTTAGACTTATTCCACCTTTATCCTGAACGTCAGAGAAGCTCCAGTTAATCTTCTTTAAGGCCCTATTCACTTAATGGAAACGCTTAGCTGCATAATTGCTTTGAGCCTATTGCTATTCCAAAAGGAAAATATAATAATCTAATGGTATTGTCTCTATAAGCGAATGAGAATTTCAGGAGTGGATGTTGGTGCCACCCATGTGATCCGGAGAGGTTAATGCAGTTAAAGTTATTTCACAGTCCATTAAGGAGCTTACGGTGACCCATCGACCTTTGAGCCAACAACACAGAATCCATTATCATCACAACGGAGGAGCTGGGGCTCCGCCGGCTCCGCAATGGGCCCAGGAAATCCCAAGTTAGTACTTAGTCTAAAAAAATGCACTTTTCTTTCTGCTTCTTGGGTATGGCTATTAATACACCCTCCTGTAATTTGTAACATTAACATTGCTGAAGGTGCAGAAAAGGACATTGAAATGAAGACGTCAAAACTGCTGACTTGGTTCAGAGTATGATAATATTGGCTACATATTGAAATGGTGGATATATATAACGGGAGAGATCAAGATGAAGAAAGTCAAGGAACTCAGGGAAATTGATGATAAATTATCCAAGGCTCTGAAACTCATTTAAGCAAATAATAGCTTTACTTCACATTTCCTGATACCAGAGGGCTGGCTTTTGGTTGGTTTCGTTTGGTTTGGTTTTTAGGATTATTTATATGATGTAGATGTTTGGGGAAAAAAAAAATAAAAAGAGACATGGAGATTTTACTGTATGCAGCATAGGCTTGTTTTAGTTCTGAAAATGTAGTTACTTCATATTCCTTCATCTAAAACATTTTAGATAACTATTCTATGAAAACCCTGCTGACAATCTGCAGGAGATATATTTACAAGTGTGTTTGATAATGTTAAAATACGTATCCTGCTATGTACACAGGAATTTTCAAAAGATAGTGTCAATCACAGAAAAAAACCCTAGTGATTTGGGGTACTGGTAAAGAAAAATTAAATTTTAAAGACCTGAAATTTAGCAATAGTGTGTCATCGAATTTAGTCTCAAAACTGATGAAAATGCAATCCTCCAGGTTCCTTAGCAGAATTAATAGTGCATTGAAAAGTTGTGTGCATGAAATTGTGTCACTTTTTATAAAAATTATTTTGTTAAAATTCTAACCTGGAAAAGACCTAGTCCCAAAGCTCCATAAACATTAAATAATTTGAAAATGTTAGCATCAAAATTGTATGTTTATTTGAAATGCTTAACGATGAAAAGAGAAAGACAAATCTTCCTAAAATACCTACAAGTAATTAAGGATCACAGCACTGGAAAGATGGCCAGTTTCTTTGATACTTTAGGATCCATTTTAACCAACTAAAAAATAAGATTGCCACAAGCACGGCCTCTCATTGTGTCTGTTGTATTGTAGTACTGACAGAGAAGAAGCATGTGTAGGTATACCAATTTCAAGAATGCAAGGTAATAACATCTTTTCATAGCTGACTCTCTGCTCAAATAATTCACAAAAGGATTATGTCCTCCTGATTACTCTAAAGAAAAAATAATGTTCTGATGGTATTTTTTAATCACAGCACTTAAGGTAAACTTTGAGTCTATACTACGGAAAGCTTTAAGAAGGTAGTTTGAGTTCCTCTGGTACAAAACATAATTAAAATTTGCATGTATCCCAATTTTCTGTGTCAGTGGCAGTGAGGGGAGAATAACAATTTTAGTACCAAATGATAACAAGCCTTAAAAGATATTTTATGAGATACATGTTATTCTAGAAAACCAGTGAAGTCATCAGGATTTGACGTGAGAGGAATGCCATACTGGCAAATTTCTTTCTGTTTCAAGTCCTTATTTTTAATGATGACGGGGTCATTTTTTTAATTCCTACACTCATTCACTACAGCAGTCTGCAGCTTAACTGAGTCCCAGTTCTGTCTCTCTGACATACAGAGGCACTCTCAAATACATTTACAGAGCAGCAATTATTGAGAAAGTAGGCAGGGTAAATGTAGATAGATATAATAATATAAGTAATTAATCATGTGGTGTAGGATTCATTATGGCAACAAACTAGATGAAACCTCCTTGGGAATGTGATATAAAACAATATGTAAGAATGATTTCTTTGAAGTGACAGGCAGAGATAATCAATCAAAACCCTAACTGAAGAAGCAACATATCCATAACCCTAGAATACTTGGGACTAGGAAGTGTAGATACCGTTACCACAAAACAATAAATTTCATAGAGTTCTTCTGCAAATGGTATTAATAAATGGCATATCAAAATAATAGACACATTTTACCGCTTCATGTAGATCAAGGAATAGTACAGAGATTTTCTTAGATATAATTTTTCCTAAGGACTTGAACACTTTCTTTATGATTATAGGGAAAGGCATAAAAAATGAGACCACTCCTGAAGATTCTATATTTTCAAGTAGCAGTGGAAGAAACAAATAACATAGCTGCATAGCTGGGAAGTCCCATCACCAGATACAAGCAGCAGCTGATTTTTCTACTTAGAAATCACATATAGGACTACAAATTTCAGGGAAAAGTTGTAATAACTTGCTAGTGAAATACCAAGTGAGCAGTGAAAATCTTTGGACATAAATGGAGCTCCAAAGTGAGTCTCTCAGCCTTCAGTAGCCAAAAATAAACCAGTTCTTGGCTGAAAGACATAAGTGCTATTGTGAAATTGATATCCCTCCTTGGCTTATTCCCAGACAATATGTTGCCTTTCTGGGGGCTGATCAATGTGATTGATGTGATGTGTGAAATCCAGGAGGGAGCTCCCCTTTAATCAAACCCACTGTCCTCCACTGATAGGCAGCTGTGGACTAACATGTTCTTCCGCCTCGCTCCCTCCGGCTCCCCTTAGAAATTGGTACAGGCAAATAAAAAAAATTTAAAAAAAAGGACAAGAGAGGAGAGAAAAATGAAATGCTGCATAGGACGTGAGAGGGCAGCAATCGAGCAGTGGATTTAGTCCTTAAAAAAATAAAAGGCTGTGACTCCACTTGCAGCGTCAGGCCTGGCTCACAAACAGCAGCCCCCTCCCACTGGGCGCCAGTCCCAGGGAAGGTGAGGAAGGTGTTTCTCCCAGGACAGCACCATGCCCTGGTTCTGGATCACCCCCAGCATCCCTCCCCTCCCTTTGCTATCAATCTGATCTCATTGTACTGCTTTGGGCTAGCACAAAGGTAAAATAATTAGGGCTATAAATACCTTAAAATGTGCTTGGATGTTGCTTTACTCATTTAGACATGATGTAAATATCTGTGCAAAGAATTTTAATTACTGACCCATTGTGATTTTACACATCACTGGCTTATGACCACATAGGTTTCTCTTCTGGTAGTATAAGAAAAGATATGCTGTATGTGTCCAACTGCTGATGGTTTTGTACTTCATGCAGGACATTCTTTTTATCTAGACAGCAGTTAAATTGTTAATACTTCCCTAGCATGTGGAATGAATTAAACTGATCTAGCTTAAAAGACTAACATTACAGCATGATCTTTGGATTTTTTTTTTATTTTTAGAGGCTTATTCTCATAATTGTAAACATTTCAGAGGTACAAATCACATTTGGTTAACTTTTCTACAGTTTGCTATATTATTGTAGAGCTTGCATATCTTGATGCCAGACTGCCAGCTAATTATGTCATAACCAATCAGCTACAAAAGTCCATCCAGGCCTCCCATGGCAAATTAATATGGTTTTAAAGCTAACCCAAGATGAAATGACTTTTTCTCTTTTAGAAGCAGAGCAAGTAAGAGAGCTTCACAACATAAACATGTTGTTCATTCCAAAGGTGCAGTAGCCAAAGTAATTAAATACAGCTTGAAGAATACTTATAACAGGAGGGCAAATAAAAGCCCATCTAGCAAAGATTTTAAATGCATCCTGACTTTAAGTGTGTGAACAGCCTCACAGTGTCTATGCTGCTAATCACAGATCACATGTTTTAGTGTCTTATAAAAATGAGTTTACAGAGATAAACTGGCTTTTTCACTGAATGTGTGTATGGTGCTTTGATACTAAAAGAGCAAAGGCTTTGTTTGGTCCAGCTATTCTACTGTCAAGACTTCTCTGGGACTGTCAGGTTTTAATATGTTTGCCGTTACAGTGGGGAGTTGACAGCCTGGAGAAGATCCCAGGAGCGTTAAACCCAGAGCATTAATCTGTTTATTTTCCTTGTGTAAGTAGCACCACACTGCTTTTGGGGGATCCATGAAGGTTCAGATAAGCATCCCAGCAAGAAGGTCTACCTTTCTTCTTTACCTTTCTGAATACCAAAAACGAATTCTTATTTGTATCAGCCAAGACCATTCCTTGTTAGAGGGCAGACAACAATCTTTGGTGTAAAAATGTATTGTAAGAGAACTGAAAACTTAATTCTCCTCCCCTTATTTCCACGTTGCACAAGTAAACCCACTTATTTCAGATTCAGGCAACACTGCCCAACAAATTCACATTGAATGGTAAGAAAAAGACTCAGATAACACCACTGGGTAAATTCAAATACCAAGAAGGCAGAATTTTCCAGGGCACCACTTTTTAAACTGAAATTTGTAAAATACTACAATCATAAATGAAACAAATTCACAGATAAATGCTTAGAAAATTAGATCTTAACTTCTATTGCTGTAAAAACACGCGCACTACTTATATGTAGGCACATAGTAATTTGTATTGATAAATCCATACAACACTCCCATCAAAATGAGTTTCAAAGGTCTTCGTTACACCAATAGTTTTCCAAATCCAAAGTAATTCCAGTGTTTTTCTGAGGTACAGGACATAATTGTTCGACTTTTTTGGACTTCAACAGCCTTTTTATTTTAAATTATTCTATTTCAATTTTTTCTTTTCAGTGGAAACAACACAGGGCAGTACTCCTGGAGTTTTTCTTCACTATCATGTAATGAAAATTACAGAAATGTCAGACTACCAGAATGCTGGCTGCCAAAGCCTAGATGCTTTTCTAAAGATGTCCTTTTCAGATGACAGCTTCAATAAAACACTAAGAGACTCAAAAGTGTAGTATTCCTTTACTGAATTTTCAGTCCTGTTCCACCTTGCTATGGTGGTTCTCCACTTCGGAGTCCCTCTGGCAAGGCACCTTTCTCATGGTGATAAACATTGACTGTGTCAGACAAGGGTCAGAAGCTGAAGGTATGAAATGGGTCCTCAGTCACATCAGAGAGAACCATCTGTGGGATGTCACGCGAAAAAGATTTAGCTTGCACCAAGAGGTTCCCATAGAAATCAATCCAGGCTAGAATACTGCCTGTCTAAATATCAATATTTTTTTTAAGACAATCAGAAGACAGAGAGTTACATTTGGGTCTTAATTAAGTTTAAGAGCCGAGCTTTGGAAATGTCATTTCTATCAAACGAAAGCTACATAAATATTGTCTCCAAATCATAATGTTTGGTGTACAAGAAAATTTAGTCACTGAACTACACTCTGTGAAAACCCTTACTTTTAATAATATGCGAAACAGCAATAGAATAAAAATACACTACAGGTAGTAAACATTTCAAATGTGACTTAGTTCAGTAAAGCAAGTTTTCGGTGAATGTATATTTGTAGTAATGCTCAAAGTAATACTGGTACAGATTCATTGAATATGCCTCCAGAATGAATATCTCACTAAATACATTTTCATTGGAGTCACACTGAGAGATTGCAGACTCTGATCTCTGAGTGAGCCACTGAGGTGAGTCCTGCAGATAATGTCTAACGCACAAAGTCTGAACAATGGGTAGACTGCCAAATTCTTATTTGTCCTTCACATGAAGACCATATTGACTGTTTCAAAAACTCTTTGTATGAGCCATTATTTTCAAATTGTTTCCCAAGTTATACTGCAATTGAAAACTGGACAGCTCTTCAATTGCTCCTGCATTTCAATTGATTACCAATACAGGTTTTCAGAATTAAGAATATTGCTCTAATCTTTTCCACAGCATCATGTTGACTTTGTGTTGTGGTCATTTAAATATTGCTGTACAGTTTGTTCTGGACTCTGGTGTTAAGATAACAGAAGGGAGAACCAATTAGACTTATTATCTCTAAACTGTACGGTAAGTGATAAGACAACCCCTACACATAATGTAGCATTCACTTTCAAGGACTTGTATAGTTGTACAGTTTTAGTAGTTTAAGTACCAGAGTGACTTACAGTGTCACATACAGTAACTTATAATGGAAAAGACTACTTAAATAGAACCAAAATTATGATAGTGGGGGAAAATGGAGAAGACAGTAGGTGGAAGGCCTCACTCATGATGTTCCCAAGTACCTTGCATAAGCAACTTACTATCGTTGACATCTGAAGTCTATTCACAACTCAGAGACAAAAACTGGACTGGACAAGCAGTCCAGCCCTTGTCCAGCTTTCTTGAGCTTCCCTGGCTTTCTTTTGTCCAGAAGTCTGTTCTTATGATTTAGCCCTAAATCAGGTTTAAAACTCCCCCTAATCTTCCTTTACTCCCAATAAAACCACTCTTACTGGTTTTAGTAGAACTCATCTTTGAGTAAAAATGAACAGAAAATGCAGTAGCAATACAGTTTAATGCTTTTGCATCCTTTAATGAATTGTGTCATGCAAATGTCCCAAAGTCAACTGAAGTCAAAGAGACTCATTTTCTGATATCATAAAACTTTGCTTTGTAATATGTGCATGGTTGTATTTATGGACAAACAGGTGTAACACAAAAAATTTATTGTTTCTAAACTGAAAAACAAAAGCAGTGTTTCTTTTTTCTCTAGTCAATCGCAGGAATTTCCCTTCATTTGTTCCCATTGCAGATATTCAAATTTATGGGATAACATTATGGGAAAGGTCACACACACAAAGGATAAAGGCCTTGATCCATCCTGCAAAATCGATAGAAAGTTTACTGTTGGTTTCAATGAGAGCAAGATTGGGCCCATAGTTCTTTTAATCTTTGCTCATAATCCTTCAGAGTCAAGTGTTCTGCCTTCAATGACTTTGAAAAAAAAGGAAGTCCATCCCTTTGAATAAATTATTCAAAATCAACCTTGGAAATATCTCCCGGTATAAAACACATTTGTAGCTCTGGCTGATTTTTAAAAAGATAACAAGAAAGAAGTTTCACAATGAGTCAATTCCATGCCTACTAACTTTTCATAATATGTTCCTTTATTATAAAACCTCACCATAAAACCTCGCTTATTCCTAGAACAAGGATTTCATTACTTTTGTGGCACATACAACTTATCCAATAGCTTATTGATTCATGTGTTATTCGAATTTATTTTGCCAATTTTGTGTCCTTATGTCTGAGACATCTAAAGGGCCAAGTAAGTACCCAATTTGCCATGCAAAGTTAAGGCTCCCTCTGGATGTAACGTGTATATATGAATAATGCAAACTGGGAAAGTATGGCATTTTTCTGAAGCTGTAGCATCTCTTTAAATATTTTAATTCATTTATTTGGCAAGTCGTGAGTCTGAAAAGTTTAATGCTTAGACCAGGCACCTCTTCAAGAGTTCCAGGCTGCTCCAGAAAATGGTCAATCGTGCTATGTTGATGCTGGTCCTGCAATACAGCATAATCCACTGCAAAATGTTGCAAAGACAATGTTTCTTTGTGGTGTTTTAAGATTAAAAGAGGTTAGAAAAGTTTGAGATTATTATGTAGGCAGATCATCCAGTGTGTTTTATATCACAATGAAATCTGATATCAACATAGGGCTTAAAAATGCTATTTAAAATATTTGGGTTTATTATAGAAATTGCATATTTCAAAAATCTATTGTTTGTACTAAAAATAAATTTCAAAAATGAGCAAAAATGCCTGATTTCTTTAAAAAGTAATATTCTATTCTTTAAAATATCACAGGTAGATTAATATTGAATATTTTCATTACATTTTTATATACACATATATATATAGCATTAGGACATTGCAAACCACCAGACTTTGTGAGCAGACAGTGCTCATGAAAGTGATTTGCTGTTCTCTTTATCCATTTGCAAAACAGGCTACAGCTTCAGAAAGCAGAAGAGCTGTGCCACCTGGCAGCCCCAGCTTTTCCACCAGTGGGACTGCACCATCACAGTCCACACTGGGAGGAAATGTCCATGAATGCAGCAAGGCAGATGAAAGAAAACAGATTTCAGACAAGTGACGTTTGTAGTCTGTGCAGAACTGCTGCATAGACTGAGACATGGAAGCAAACAGGACAAAATGACATTAATTAAAATAGGTACCAGTGAGTACAAGATCTGCTACAGCTACAGCAAAAAATCTCCCTCTGGTCTCTTTAGCAGTTGAGATCTCCTGCACCACCCGCTCTCACCTAGTCTTGAGACTTCAAGGGGGTGTGTGACTGCAGGCACAACTCTTGTAAGTGAAAAGACAAAAAATTTAAAATTTAAAGAGGAACATCAAATCTAGGGACCTCTAGGACCTTAGCATTTAAGCAGATATTTTTTAAAAATCTAAATTTTGGATTTAAATGCATAATAGGGCAATGAGGTGGCATACCAGATCAATGTCTTTATTGACTTAACACTGGAGATCCTGTTGGCTGTAAAGAGTCATACAATGATGCTCTGCTGAACTGTTAGAGGTTGGTTCTGATGAAAAAGCATGACTAGTAGCAGAAATATTTCATGTTAAAAATAAGTTTACGTGGAACTGTTCAAACACTGCAATTTAAAAATACATTTCTCAAAAAGTTTTCAAAATCTGAGTTTTGAAATGTTGAACATTGACATTTCACACTGCTGTTCTTACTCTACATTTAAATAGCCTTAATAGTAAACTTTTTGCAACAGCTGAAAGTCAGTTGGATTAAGTCAGTTCTCAGGTGAATCAATGTATACTGATTTGCACCACAGTTGATCTGATTAGTCTCAAAAGAGAAGTGGCAGCTCTAATAAAAGCCCCACCAGAAAAAAAGTGCACCTATTTATTGTTATCTTTAATATTTTGTGAAAACAAGAAAGGCTTGAAGGTAAGCAGCTTTAATGCACCTATTGATTTCCTTTATTTAAAATATTAATGAACTGACTAAATCAAGTGATGATTTTTTTTAAAAAAAATATCAGATTTAAACAACATGCATGATGTTTTCTACATGATCCCAAGTGTTTATATATTAAAAACCAAATTAAAACTGATTAGTTGATAATGACTGCAGATGCTGACCTTTGGAAAGATTTATTAGTCCTGCAAACTGTGAACTGGGCTACCTGCTCATTCTGACCTTGATACAAGAACAGAAACAGCAAATGGTAGATTTAACCCTTGCTGATTCTAAAAATAAATTCCTGCTAAAAGAAACATCAATTGTGGTCAAACAGCAGAACTTTGAGGCTGTGTATTAATGTGAGTTCAATTTTTTTTAAATAAGCTTATCCATGGGAATCAAATTAATGCCCTCTGTCTCTTTGGTTCTTTACTAGTAAACATATTTTTAGGCAATACAGAAGATTTGGGGGAATATTTTACTAAACAATCTCTACAGTTGCATTTAATTTCCATTCAGAAGCAAATCAAGCTGAATATGTGTTATACAAATAGACTACTA
Source organism: Gallinago jamesoni (assembly GCA_025769975.1). Lineage (NCBI taxonomy): Eukaryota > Metazoa > Chordata > Aves > Charadriiformes > Scolopacidae > Gallinago > Gallinago jamesoni. The sequence continues at coordinate 21,066,317 of JAOQGH010000023.1, forward strand.
TAGCTTTGCTTTGGTCTCATGATTGTTCTCATTCACTGTCCTGTCATCCACTGCAGGCAGCACAAATATTCCCATTGACTTTAATACATGTGTGTACAGGTCCTAAATATGGAGAAAGCTGTAACTTGAAAGCAGACATTTATCAAGGTAAAAAGTCAATAAGACTTGTAAATATCTGAGAAACTGATTTAATTGCAATTTGACTTTAAATAATGATGATAACTGAAACTGCTTTACCTTTTTATTTATTTATTGTAACTTCTTTTCAGGAACCTGTTAATGGTTCTTTTTAAGCTCACAATTCATGTCTATTGACTTCAATACAGCTCATTGCAATACTAATACACTCTGCCTTCAGCAGCTACCTTATGCCTTACTAAATTAACAGCTAAACATCAATGCTTAGTCCTGTGCTTTTAAGCATAAAGCAGTAAAGTCTGGACTGTCTGGTAAATGGATTCAGATCAGCGATAACTGGTTACATAAGTTAATCTTAGAAAGCGGAGGAAGGAAGAAGGAAAGGGGTAGAGGAGAAGGGGATTGTTGGGTTGTGGAGGGTTTTTATCTTCTTTTTTTTTTTTTTTTTTTTCCCCCCACCACCCTGTGATCTATGCTGCAATCTGTTTTGTCTGTTGTTTGTGACAGTATCACAGGGAACCTCACTTGGTGAGATTGATTGGTACCTCCAACTTAGCCATTTCCTTGCAGAATGGCTGCCTTTTTTTGCCTAATGATGTTACATTTGTCCTGCAGATGATGTAGAGCATGCTGCAGAGGATGAACAGCTCTGCTCTGATCACTCCTTACTTGGCAAGTACTCACGCTTCACACCAACACTCCTCAGCACCATTAATATTATATATAGATACCCTTGTCACAGATTTACATTCGGTGATCCGAAATCAGGACAGGAAGGGTGAAGTGTGCGGGGGGTGTGTGGGTGAGGAGGTGATCTGATTTATTGTGAGGAATGTTGGTGAATAAAAAGGAAGTGATCAAATTTATATTAATGTCTTGACCTATATTCCCAGAGATGCTTTTTTCACTGCTCAACCCCAAAGTGTCTTTCCTCCTGCAACAGATTTCAAAAAGTCTTTAAAAACATGATGGTTCTCTACATGATATGCATTTAGTTGCAATAAAATCTTTGAAATCACAATTTTGTGCATCAGTGAGAGCCCCTGGGAAGATTAATTAGTCATGAAGTAGAGGCCAGGTTCTCAGTCTCTAAAATGGCTTATGCGTGATCTGCACATCCACAACTGGGTGTGCACAGAAGCCCCAAGCACTGACACCGTAAAACACAGGGAGCACTTGCAGAGTTACCTCCATTTACACACACATCTGTAGACCCTATGAGTAAGACTTGCTTGAAAGTTCATTACAGAAGGAGAGAAAAAGAGCAGATCTCTGGTATAAACCTTACAAAGGAAATGCAATATCAAGCCATTCAAAAATGTGTCACGAAGATGGTAAATCAAAGAACTCAAACTTAGAACAGCAGAAATAAGATTACTTACAATATAACTTTAGTCTCTTTTATTTATGTCTTCTAATATTTAATTATTTAGCTTAATGAATTTTTCATATTTCTTTCTTTCCCCTGCTCTGGGGATGAATCAGGCTGTTATAAAGATAGAAACCTTTTCTGGAAGAAAGCCAGCTTAGTTTTTCAGAGGAGATAGCCCAAATAAAGTGTGGGGAATCAGGCAGATTTCCTGAGGTTTCTTATGCAGCATTTGCTAAGTTGCCTGTGTTCGTATACTGATTTCTCAAAAACTTCCTTGAGGTTTGCAGGTCTGGGTGCTAAAGAATCATAGAAACATAGAATGGTTAGAGTCGGAAGTAAACTTAAGGATCATCGAATTCCAACCCCCATGCCATGGGCAGGGACACCTCCCACCAGACCAGGTTGCTCAAAGCCCCATCCATCCTGGCCTTGAATACCTCCAGGGATGGGGCAGCCATAGTTTCTCTGGGCAACCTGTTCCAGTGCCTCACCACCTTTAGAGTAAATAATTTCTTTCTAAAATCTAATCTAAATCTCCCCTCTTTTAGTTTAAAACCATTAACCCAAATCCTATCACTAACTCCTTGATAAAGACTCCTCCTCCTCAGGGCTATTCTCAATCCATTTTCTGTCCAGACTGTATTCAGGGTTGCACCAACCCAGGTCCAGGACCTTGCACTTGGCCTTGTTGAGCTTCTTGAGATTTGCATGGGCCCACCTTTCAAGCCTGTCCTGGTCCCTCTGGATGACAACACTTCCCTCCAGCATATCGACTGCACCACACAGCTCTCAGTGTCGTTGGCAAATTTGCTGAGATTGTACTCAATACCATTCTCCATGTCACTTACAGCACCAGTCCCAGTACCGACCCCTGAGGAACACTGCTCATGACTGGTCACCACTGAAACTCTTTGAGTGTGTCCATCCAGCCAATTCCTTATCTACCAAATGGTCCATCCATCAAATCCATGTCTCTCCAATTTAGAGACAACCATGTCATGTAGGACAGTGTCAAATGCTTTGCACAAATCTAGTTAGAGAGTGAAAAAACACAGTATTTTGAATAGCTGTGCCTCTCCTCTGCCCAAGTACAGTGGAGATAATAAAGCCACCTTAGGAGCAACATGACATGGAGCAAAAGTGCTGTTGATTTCTACATCTCTAAATAAGAGTCTTAGAACTATATAAATAATTAATTGTGTAGTTTGCAGAAAATTTCCCTTAAAAATAATAATTGTGAATTGAAAAGTGGAAATTGTCCATTTGTACTGAGTAGAAATTCATACATTTATTTTAATATGTAAAGTTCAAATTTCTTTCTAGGTGAAACATTGCTTCAAATTGAAAGAAGAACACGTAGAACATGTAGAAATGAAATTACGTGCTTTGAAACATCTGTTGCTAATCCAGAAAATATTGAAATGGACTATTTTTTCCATTCATTTAAAGAGGGCTTTCTATTTATCTTTAGTTCTTGGCAGTAGCAACTGTCTGAGATTGGTACAAATTGACAAAATGTTTTTGGCACCAAGAAGCTATGTCTTTCAGTACAGAAAAATGTTCTGACCGTTGCTCTGCTCTACCTGAGATTCCCTGGACCATGGAAATGCTACAGGGGAGAAAGAGTATATTCACAGAAGCAACCTGAATAGTTCTCCATGTTCTGTGGAAGGATATGTATGACTCAAGCACTATAGTGGAACTTGAACCCATAGCAAATGCAATATTGCAGTGAAGCACTAAGGAAAAAAACACTATTATGAGTACTGTGCAGTGACCCAGTAAGGTAAGCTCTCTCCTACTCACCTCAGGTGGCTGGTCAGCAGTAAGTTAATGGTCTCTTTATACTTCTGAAAAGCATATTCAAATAAGTCATTTACAGTTCATTAAATACCTGTTCTCGGTACTTGAAATGCACAACTTTATGGGAATGATTTGAGATATATAATCTAAAACCTGACCTGTACAAAATTTTATTCCACTTTCTTGTTCTGACCAAGGGGCTTCTATCACTTTGTCACTTTCACTTTTCTGAAAGGATTTGGTAGGAACGTTGCTGTGTCGCTGTTTTCTATTTTGGGTTAGTGGAGTCACGGTGCTTAGCTAATGATCTTGATCAGTTTGGTGCTCTTCTCTTCTGTCTATGTTCTGTCTCAGAAGACCAAGCAGTATTCGCAAAATTGAAATATGCAGATTTGCAAAATATGGGGGGAAAAAAGAACATTTATGCCCCAAACATAAATGTTTGTCTGTTCATTCACATCTAGATTTATTGGCAATAATCAACTCACACATCAAGCATAAACTAATACCACCCGATTACCATCAATGCAACTAGGCATGAACTAATACGCCATAATGCCTCATTGCAATTACAAAGTTTTCTTATAAAATGTTTTAAATTACTTATGTTAATTTAGTTACAAGGCTAGCATGTACTGAGCAGGAAATTATGTTGTATTAATTTCAGCACTCCCCACTCCTATTAACCAATCATATCACTCTTCTTCTTTCCATTTTATAATTATCATTAATTACCAGTTTATAATAAGTTTATTCAGTTAATTCAGTGCTGTTCATGCCCTGAAGCATAAACCAATACTGATATCATTTGAACCTTCAACTAATTAGAAAATTGTAGTACCAGTAGGTAACTTGTTCTGTAAATCATTTCACCCTTTCAGGTAACCCACAACTTTTTTTTTTACTTTTTTTTTTTTTAAATTATGAACAGAAAAGACAGACATTCCTGATTAGTTGCTTTGTAGTCTGCCATATCATGTTTTTTTATGTTTTTGTTTTGTAACAAAATGTTATCAGCAATAAGAAATTAAAATAAACTAAGCTAGAATAATCTGAAATAATTGAAAGTAGATAGTAAGAATCAAATATGTTACACTTTTTTTTTTGGTCTGCTTCCATAGCAGAAAAACCCAAAGAAAGACACAGGCATATGCAGGTGAAATTTGGGAGTAAGGCTTCCAGGCAACTAAGCCGAGTGTTTAATTGAATAACCTTTTCTTGTACCATTTTAAATGAAACTAGACAGTGTCATTGGTCAAGTACTGTAAAGGATGATCTTGTATTGGGCAGAAAATATAGGATCTCTTCTATAATTTCTTTATAGAATTTTTTAAGAGATTCTTTAAGAATTATTTCTTACAGTAATGAAGCTGGAATTTTGATTGCAATTTAACAGCTCTACCTTGTAAAGGAGTATTACACAGTAATGTTACTAAATACAACCTCTTTTTGCAGGAACGGTGGTTTAATTCCAGTGCACTTATGTTATAGTTGCATGTTTTTCGTATAGATTAATTATATAGTTCCTAACGAGAGAAGTAAGGGCTACAGTGGCAGTACTTGTACATTTTTCAGGTAATGGATTGAAATATGTGTTGCCTTTTATAAGGGGTACATGAGATCTATTACTCTCAGTTTAAGTGATTCCTCAACAAGTCCACCTAAACACTGCATTTCTCCTAACACTCCAGAATGCAAATAATCCTTCTTCCAGTACATTATGCAGAAGCAGCAGGTTTGTCTTGCATCAGCTATCCCCAGTCTCAAAGCATTGTGGCAACCGAGTCTTAGCCAGGAGGCAGCTGGTCGTTTAGTCACTTTCACTGTATCAGTACAAAGATATGCACAGGGTTTTAGATATTTCTAAATTATTTTTTAAAATATCTAAATATCTAAAAAAATAATAATAATAATCTAAAAAATATCTAAAATATCTATTATTCAGGCAAATATTCTAGGTCATATTTACAGCTGACTGACTCTTTCACAATTCCCCCAAATTAGCAAAAGTATGACTGCGAACTAGCAGAACTGAGTGTGGATCAGCTGATACTCATTGTTACTACTGTTCTAGATCCATGATCCTTTTCAGGTCCCCTCAATACTGCTGATGGACTTACTACCTACCTAACTAACCACTTTGAGTATATTCAAACAAGACTGTCTATGATAAACACAGTCCTGATGATGTTTCATTGGGTGGAGATATGATAAGTCTACGTTGTGCATTATCTAATCATGGGTCAGTTAATTCATGGACAAGTGAGATACCAGAGGGCAATTCTTCCCTTTTGGTGCCATATAAGGTTAGAGAGACTGTCCAATGTAAAAGTTTGTGTCATATATTCATTACCCGGCTCATGTGCTTCTCCTTTCCGCCTCTCAGATCCCCAAAACATGGGTAACTTAATGATAGCACCATATCTTAGTGGAGATAGGCTAACGAACCACCTTTGACACGGCACTATTATTCCCTGTGTGGCTTCTAATGTTGGGGATACAGTTGAGATCATGAAGATAGTCTCTTTTCTCTACTTTTTTCTTCTTTAAAAGAAGCAGAGGTAAAAACACAGGCATGGCTTCAGGCTCCCCTAGCCTTAGGTTAGACACTTCTGTGACGACTTGGAGTTATGTCAGTCCGTAGGCTTACTGATTGTTGCCCTACCAAGTGTGTGATGTAATTCTTGATACGGTTGTCCCAAATGTGTCTCCAAACCACCACAGTGGAGGAGTACAGAGAAGAAAAGGGCAAAGTGTTTCTTCCTTCTCTCGAGGACTACCCACAATACAAACCCTGAAACCACTAATCCAGTCTTGCAGAACCTGGAAAGAAGTAGTCTTCTGTGTTTTAAATGTGAGTTGACTCATTTGCCATTTCTTATGAAGCCAGCTTGTGCCAGCTCTGCTGCTGCTTAATCACACTGCTGCTAGGAAATTTTCCTGGCAGAAAACCCATACATGAGAGCACAGGGAGTGACAGATATCACCTTGTGCCTCATCATCTTTAGGTGGTATCCCACTACGTTCGTACCACGAATAGGATGCAATAGGCAGAAATACATTTTAATAGCAGCTTGGCTCTGCAGTACCGTATGGTGCCAGGTATAAAGGGAGGTGGAAGAACAAGAACCTTGCTGGGATGGCAATAGAGGAGGGGACTTGGGTAACTGCAAATGAATGTGCAGTGTGAATGACCATGAGACTCATCATTCATACGTTAATCAGAGAGTGAGTAGTTCAGCAGCACACAGCATACCTGCAACCCCTGAATTCTAGCCTGAGCCTCTAAACCTTTCTATTGTCTCTGATTCCTCCTTTCATGGGTCCGGTTAAGTGAGAATGTCTGTTCTTAGCATCTGTCTGTTCTTAGCATCATAGAAACAACCACACTGATAAGAACTAGTAGTCATTATAAGTCAAGCTTCTCTATCTCTTGTAACATGCTTCAAATAGTGTAACAACATAGCTTCAAGTGTGCAATTATGGAATTAATGATACTTCACAGTGACACTAGCTCTGGACAAGGTTTAGATTTTATTTGCTAAATATTTCTTATAAAATAAATATTTCAGTCTTGTTTTTCATATTGCTACAGCCCGTGCGGAGTGATTAAAAATTCTGATCTCAAATGGATGGTTACAAAGCATGATTTTGATTAATCAGAAAATTGGTTTAATCATTTGTTGCTAGGAATAATAAATTAATGGAGATGAAGTCAATACTGCTGTCTGTTGAACTATGAGTCAGATATCACAGACATTCCCGAGAATTCAGAGGAACTACCTAGGGAAATGAGAATATTCCTCTTTATGTTTGGTCTGAAAGTCCTCACTGCTCTGTTTGAAGTATTTGAGACGGTTTGCTGTTGTATCTAACATTTAATTTCTTTCTGTATTCACAGAGGGTAAGCAAATATTAGAAACTAATGTTGCGAGGCATATTAATATTATTAGCTGGTATTTTGAATAATGGAGTCATGATAAAATGCTACAGTGGAGAGGGAAACTGGACAAAGATAATTAATTGTCCACAAATTTTATTCCAATACATTATGAATTTTATATTTAGATATTAATTCTGAAATCCATTCTTTAAGAATTATTTGATAGTTGTATATTGAATGTCATCGTGGTATGGCTAGGCCATTTCAATTACAAATATCAACAGAAACAGGATTTCACCTATATAGTTACCTTTTTTGGAAATATCATTCATGATCAAATACCATTCATATGCTTACAAGTTGACCAAAAACTACAGAACCTTTATGTATTGTATGCCTAATAAAGCAGAAGACAGGCTGAAAAAAATAAGCAATCATACAGAAAAATACGCTGTCACGAGGAAAGTTTTTCAGTGGTAAATAGTGTTTGCAGGAAATGGTAACACTGGTGTTTGGTTAAGTTCTGAGCTCCTAACTTTGTGATCTGAACAGTGTCCAACCAATAGTGAGATTTTCTTATGCATTAAACATTTATTTTATATAAATATGAGAGGTAGGAAGTGAAGCCCTAGCTGCAAATGAACATGAATCGCATTGAAAATTCCCTTTGGGTTACTTCACGTTTCAGATCAAATTGATTACTGGCAGATCACTCTTATAATCCAGGGAGTAGACCTTCCTCACACCAGTAGTCCTGGTGTGTAAATACAAATGGCAAGCATAGACTTACTGTTCATATGCATGTGTACTTTCATTTAAAATAATGAAACATTATTTCATATCAATATGGTAAGTACTGTTGGTTTCTCTTTTATTTACAAACAATATGTTTTCACAAACACAAGTGCACTTTCAAACAGAAACTTGATTTCTCGGTTATTCTCAGCACAGTTCTCTGTAGATGGACTCCTGTTTTGAAAAGGGAGTACGCTGAAGAAAGGAAAACATAAAGCAGAGAGCTTTTACTTAGATAAAAGTCAGCTGTCAATATATGAGTACTGGTCTCAGAAAACTAATACCAACTGTAGTCATGTGTCATGTACCTTTATTCAGAGAGTTGTGCATTTCCTGTGATGGGTCAGCTCTGCAGAAAAAATAGTCAGAAAATCAATAAGTAGAGTAAGAAATGAAATAAAAAGTAGACCTGTTTTAGGCAGAGTGTTTTCTCTCTTTATCACTGACATAAGTAAGCATTTTATGACTTATACCTCTCAGCCTGCTGCTGAACAGGATTTTTTTCTGCATGCAGTGTGAAGACTTTTGATCCAGGAAGAGCAAGCAGAGTACAGAATCCACTGTCAGGCCATTCTGAACTGATAATCCTTCATGGATGTTTCAAGTACATTCACATACAAACTATGAGAATATACCAGACTATGAGAATGATCTGAAGTAAAACTGTTGCATTTCCATATTACATGGACTTGAGGGGTAGTGGAGATCATGGATCTTCTACTAGTAGTTTCTGACACAAACACTACCTGATTTGTCCATCTGAACTATTTTTTAACCATGCTCTGAGCATAAGTGATATAGAGAGGGGAAATTCACTGCTACACCAGTCTCTAAATCTGCCAAATTAATCCCTTCACCCTATTACTTATCTCTTTGATCTACTCTATCTCAGGTGTCCTAATTCAGGTGTGAATCAGCACTCACTGGACCTACTTGGAGTGACAGGTCCAGCACTGTAACTAACTGGTCCAGCATCCTAGTGAGCTCTGCTGAACTGAGCGCTCATCTCTATCCTACAAAGGTAGAGCTTCAACTTACACTTCATTATAGGCTTATCTGCAGCACTTCGCTTTCAGTCCATGCCTTTCTGTGTGGTACCTAGTGCCTAAAAAATGTGTGTGTGGAAGTACTTATGTGAAGTAGTTTACTTAAACTAAGTAGTTTACTTCTATCTAATACTGTGGCAGAGACAACCTTTGGGAAAATAACTTCTTTGACAGCATTAGTATCCACTTAAGTTCAAATGCAAGCATATTCACATATTTAAAATGTGTGTGTATAGAAGTGTTACTTTATAAGCAGAATGTAGATACAACTTATTACCTGATTCAATTATTTTAAATTAAGTGATAAACACAATTTAGATTTCTATGGGGAATTCTATCACAAGTTCTCAAAGTCCTTTGCAAATAGCAGTGAGGTAGAAAAGTATTATTTGTAAAGAAAACTAATGTTGATAAGGGAGAATAGTCAAAGATAGGCTAAATGACTTTAATTAAAGAAAACTGAAATTCACAGCAGAATCAAGTCTTGATGCTGTATCACTGCACTTCAGTCATCCTTTACTCTTTCTGAATAATGATGTTAGTGCCTCTTAATTTCACTTGAACATATTCCGGCAAATTTCTAGCAATTTGGCTTTCTCCATTGTTGTGCAATGGTTCCTGTAATCTCAGCTCCTTTTTGGATCTGAAGATTGGCAGCGTGGTTAAGAAATTCAGGCTTCTTGTGATATTCAGCAGCAGTTTGCGTCTCAGAAACCTTTCTGGGTTTCCAAGTTGAGGAATAAGTGGTGCTAAAAGACTATGAATTAATGCCTTATACCAAAAGAAAGAGATTTCACTGTTCTAATACAATATTATTATTTTTTGTCTGACCATGATAATATGGTGAACCTTCATGTTGTAGATTATAATAAGAAATGTAGCTAAACTACAGTTTTTGTTTCTGGGCACAAGATTTTACAAATTATGCCAATTCCAGTGTATCAGAGAGGTCTCTTTCATCACCTCCATTCGGAAACCAGTGCTATAAGATTTAACAGAACTGAATAAATTAATTTCAGATGCTGGACTACTGCAAAACATTAAGTGTCTTAGAATAAGCATCAGAACAGTGATTTAAATTTACCTTTTGTAGATCGAAAGAAAGAGGTGAGCTCAAATCCTAAGCGATGTGTCAAAAATTGAAACACTGGGGAGAACTTTTGAAAGTACAGTTAATCAAAAATAGCTAAATATTTTGATCTTCAATATCCTTCTATTAGAGGATTTTAATTTCCATGCACTATTTAGTTTACAAGTATTGATGGACTGAATGAGTTTTAAGAAACAGCAGGGGACTTATGGCCTTCTGATTTATCTGGGTCATGAATATAAGAATTTCACTTGAATGTCCAGGAGCCATATCATGCCATTGATTTTTTTTTATTTTTTTTTTTAAGCAGATTTGGCCAGTGATTTAAATGGGGAGTTCTGCTTAAAAATCAATGGCACAATATGGCTCTGAGACATTAAGACATTCAGAATATTGACGGAAAAAGAAAATAAAACCTTTTTCAAAAGCTCTTTCTCTCAAAATTTCCTTTCTGGACCTTTCCCCAGATGGTCCAGACATTCTACTGGATGTTCTTAAATTAAGCATAAATGCCGTTGAATGCAAGTTAACAATTAGATTATTTTTTTCTAAAAAAACATATGACTGGCATCCAACCTTTTAATCAAATAATTGCCTAATCACTCACTGTGGTGCAGCTTCACAATCAACTCTTCCAGCTAAACTGATCTCCCCTGACCCCCTCCTTGCCTCTTTTCCTCCACACTTCTCTTCAGAAAATGTTCAGTACAGCCCATTAAGGAACACTTGAATTCAAGAGGGTCTGGCTGATCAAGAAAAATTAAGCTCCTAATAACAGCAAAATCGAAAGAAATTTGGACAAAATGACTCTCCGCTTCACGGATTTTGTTTACTAGTGGGTAATTAATTCTCCACATATGTTGGGAACATCTGTCGCAGTGACCTGCCATCGTATCTGTGAAATGACTGCTGTGCAGCTCCTCTGCAGGTCATTAGCAACACTCTGAAAGGAATCTTCCTCTTTCTGCCCCAAACGGGCAGCTCTCTCTAGGGTGTCCCCATTCCACAAGTCACCCAGGTCTCAGTGACCCTGCTCCTCCCTTGCTTCCAGCACCTACTTCTCCATCTAAATCATGCGGTGCTCCTGGGTGCCTGATAGAGAGATGTGCAAGAGAGACATTATAAGAAAAATCAAATCGATTTCATCTTCTGCTGCATCATGTTGAATTTTGAAGGCTAAACAAGATAAGAAATCATCCTAATTCAGTGCCTTAGCAGCTAAACCATTTATTCTGTTTCTACTTGGCCAAAGCGTTTTGGTAAGTGGAGAAAAGGAAGGAAGTTTTTTTTTCTCTCTTTCTGTGTAAAGCTTCCTTTTCTGTCTGTAAAGGGGCATCAATTAAAAATAAGAATGTGCCAAAGGAAGTAAAATAGAGGCCAAGTCTCCAGGCTTCCTATTCTATGCCTGTGTTAAATTATTCTGTAATATCTGAGGGATGAGCTGGTATAGGAAATCTTCCTGATTAGAGAAGTGAGATATCAGTGAATACATCTGCAAATCCCATGTTTTATCACAAGCAAAGAAAAAAGCATAACAAATAAACACAAACACACACTCACACAAACACATACAAAAAAACCCAGTATCTGTACTTGAAAACCACATTTAGGTCATATATTGGCCAAGTGCTGCTCACATGCCAAGGCATAATCACATGCTTCAAAGCTTTAGACATTATTTTCAAGGTCATACAGAAAATATTTTTCTGGTGAGGCAAGTTCCCCTCCCTCCCCCCCATACCCATAGGGACTAGAATAAGCTGAGGAGGGTGAACACCTGCAGCTCTTCCAAGACACCTGTGTTTACAATGTATGCCACAGAGCCAACAAATCTTCTTTCACAGGAAACAAAAAAACATGCAGACATCAAAGAAAATTAATCTGAGATATCATTATACACAAAACAAAGCATATACTGTAAGAATCATGCATCTCTCTCCCTAATACTTTATTACATATAAGAATTCCAGCTCCTACCATGCTCAGATTTTCTTTAGTTTTTAAATACCTATTCTTACCTTCCCTAAATATGTATTATATCCTGAAGTCTAGGATTAATTGATGTCTCTAAGTAATCTTCTAATTTTTATTTTTTTCCAAGGGACACTGTCACACTGATATTCTGTAGGCAGGTCTGAGCCAATGTAACCTGGTGAAACTTCATTGGTACCTTGAGAAACAACACTGATTTACATCTAGAGATTGCTGGAACTCTCTGCTTATTAAAAAACAACAATAGAAGTATATCTTTACCACTGTTTCAGATAATAACAGGGAGGAGAAATCTTAGTTTTAATATTTCTTCTCAAATTAAGAAGTTATTCCTATCTTATGTGGTAAAGGCTGCTCCATATGTAGGCTGAAATACACCATGTGACAGTCTGTAAATCATGAGATATATTTTTATATCAAATAAATGTCTTACCATTGAGCAAAATTGGTTATATTCATTTTTTCAAGATACACCGTTTGTTCATATGTATACAAATCAGCCCAATGAAATTGTAGCCAGAGCACAGGGCTGGGAATTGGAAGATGGGAGCTATTCCTGACTCGGCTGAAAACTACCTGTGTGACCTTGGCAAACATCTTAGGACTCACGGAACTGATGGATGCTTAATGAGATGATCTGTTGTGAAAAATGGGGGTGGGAGATATGAATTAGGAACATATATGTGTGTACATGAAAAGAAAGAGTATCTGAGGCCAATCATTACTTAATCGGGTTAGTATTGTAACAGATTTTGCTACATCATATGTACAATGTCTGAAGCTGTCAAGACTGTAGAAGCAAAAGCAAATGGAAGAATTGCATCACCTGACTTGCCTTCTGGTAATCGAATGAGTCAGGAGGCAGTTCTGAATGGAACTGTATTCGAGGCAGGATTTGGTCTCACACGTAAGAAGAGAAGAGGCTGCCTGGGCAGCTAGAAGCAGCTTTGGCAGCAGGGAACAAAATGAAGTTAAATCATTCATAGAATCATATGGGTTTGGAAGGGACCTCTGAAGATCTTCTAGTCCAACCCTGCCGCCAGAGCAGGTCTACCTAGAGCACGTTGCTCAGGAGCTTGTCCAGGCAGGTTTTGAATATCTCCAGAGAAGGAGACTCCACCACCTCTCTGGGCAGCCTGTTCCAGTGCTCTACCACTCTCACAGTAAAGAAGTTCCTCCTCATTCATCCATTACAGTAGCTGAAATATTGAACAACTTTTCTGCTTGAAGACATGAAAAGGTTGCTTTGTTTTTATCAGGGCATTTGTTAGAAGGGAAACATATTTTGTTGTATTTCTAGCAAGAATAAGGCAATGTGTCTGGGTTCCTCATGTGGCTCTGGGGTTCAAGGAGAGGAATTGGAGAAACACTGAGAAGCACAAGTGTGCTTCTCAAGCACAAGTGATGCAGGGTTTCTGACAAGTGGTCTCAGAAGCTACATGGCCTGCAGGAGACAGCATTCAGATGTATTTATGTATATGCATATCCATTCAATTGCTATCTCACACGATACTAATCAGTTATATCAAATATGTGATACTTATTGCAACACGGCAAGATCCAGAATAACATAAAGGACTGAATCACTGTATTTCCAGTTGCGACCATTTAGCAAATGTTTCAGCACACAACTATTTCATTGTGGATCACAAAAACAATGATAAGAGGAAGCTGCCTACCTCAATCAGCATAGAAGGGATACTTCAGCCGTTGGCAATTTTTTGGCTATTAGGTAATACAGGTAAGTCACAGCTCCATTTCCATCTCCCACTCCAGTTCCAGAAATTCAAGAGGACGAGGGCAGAGGGTAGAATGAGCATAATCTTAGCCTTTTCCCTGAAGCTCACAGCAAATCTACACACAAGTACTGCACAGTGTACTCTTTCTATTTCTCCTTTAATAGCTGACAGTGTAGACTCTTCTGCATCCCTTCAACTGAGAGTCTAGAGAAAGTTGACTGTGAAAGAGTCAGACCAGCTCTGGAAAATAACAGTGCTCCAAAGACAGAGGGATATCAAAATTGCTATGCTCACCCATAAGCATTGCCTCTAGAGACCCTTTCAAAGGTAGTCTAAAACACTGATCGATTTTGTCAAAACCTCTTGCATGTTAGATTTTTGTGAAGAGAACATCTTTGCCCTCCCTCCCATTTCTCCCTGCCCATACCTCCCCCTTCCTTCAAGCTGGAAAAATTTGGAGGGCATTCTTCCAGGAAAGATGGAAATATTTTAAGGGGTTTACTTTCCCCAGATTCCACCCATGTGGGATTCCTCCCAACCCACTCCACGGCAGGCCCTGGTCTGACCCAATATTATTCACTGTACTTTCTGCAGACTGTAATCTCCAGCTCTCCCAGGGGAGCAAAACCAGCAGCCAAATATCTGCTGACAGTTTTGCATGTGTAAATCCATAGCAACTTCATTGAAATCAGTGGAATTAGTTTGGCTTGACACCAGTAGGAAGAAGAGCCGGATTTGACTTATTAGCACAATAACAGAGAAATTAGTTAGATTACACTAGGGATTTCGGTGATAAAAACATTTAGTTTTCATTTAACCAGTGCAAAGGTAACAGCATAATTCCCTTAAGGAATGCACAGAAATAGTAGCCTATATACAAAGAAGGAAAAACCTTAGAGAGGAGTATGCTGTCAGAGAGAGTGATACTAATGCCCAGGAGAGCTGTATATAATTAGCTGTCATCATTTACATGGTTAGTTTCTTCACCACATACAAAATGTACATAATTACAGTTCACTTACAAAGGATTCATTTGCTGTGTTCTATATCATATGAATTTTTGTGGCACATAAGTCAGTTACCATTAACTTAAAATCTACGCCAAAATTTTCTAGAAAACTTCTGAGCAACACTCTCTTGCAGATTGCAGGGGAGTCAACTATGACTGCTTGATATTAGAGTTGATAATCCTTCTAAAAATCAGTGTTTAGTTATTTGTAACTACATCAAATATTACAGTTGTTACTCATTAAATAGTAACATTTGAATTGAAACAACTAAAATTTGCCACTTCTGATATATGTCAAAATTTCATAAAAAGCTTCAGAAAACTTCAGTCAAAATAATTCCGCTATTTCAATTAATATCAGTAGGGGAAAAAAAATCTAAGAGGGAAAAAAATGTCTTGGGAATTATTAAAAAGCATGCCACTGAGAAGCTGTATCTAAACTGGACTTTCAAGGCTAGTTTTTGTGTCAGGAATGGGAATGCATCCACCTCTGAGAGATACCTGAACTTCTGCAAAATTTCAGTTCCTACGTAATCTTCAGAGTCCTTGGCAGGCAACTTGTCTGAGGACTGGAGCTGAATAAACGTGTCCTCAAGAATCAGATTTGAGAAAAAAACTAGTAAGAAAACATTTCCAGGTATTAAAATGGAATCAAACATTTTGGGGCCTGACCATGCCATCCACACATGGATCACATAACAAATGAATGTGATCCAGTGTCCTCTGGCTATTTGTATTTTTCATCTCCCCCCCTTTTTATGGATTTGGAGTTGTTAACAACATAACTACTGCTATAAGGCACTCCACTAAAAAAAAAAAAAAAAAGAAAAAAAATTAAAGCAACAAAGGAAGGAACTGAATTAATTTTTAGCTGTTTCCTCTAGGAGGAATGGGATATGCAATTTTTTTAGAAATAATACTAATTAAGGTCCTTGACAATTGTGAGAAAGCATCTCCTCCTTGGCCTATGTATCTCTATGTTAATGAACATGAATTTCAAACCAAAGGTCCATAGAATAAGACTGACTTTAGAGTGATTGACTAGAAATCAAAACCTCATTGTTAGCATGGCCTAAAGTGCTGATTCTTGGTTGGCTCAAGTTCATTTTAATGGTAAAGGGCTAGTATTTTCTTATCAGAGGTTATACTGACTGTATATACTCTATCTCGTTATCAGCACAAGAATAATTGTGCTTTATGGGTAATAGTGTTTTCTCTTACTGTCTGGTTCAAATTCTTGAGCTACAAGACTGTCTTTCCTTTTTCAAAGCTTAGGCCACTGGAGTTGAGGTCAAATGAAGGTTGAGAAAGTGCACAATAATGTAGCAGTCTTCTGAGGAGAGGGAAAGGTAAAACCTAGGAAAAAGGAATATGAAAACAAAAGTAGAAGGGCACTTTTATCATGTCAAAAGTAAACTTCTCATGATTTTATTAAATATGTACACATACATATATTTGTGGGTAAAATACTTTTCTGGACCTTGATCCAAAGTCCATTTAAAAAAGGCAGTTTAGAAACAGCAGTCAGAGAAGACCAGGGACAATGCAGGCAGGAAAAAATCTCAGATGTGTTCATGGGAGTGGATCCTCCTGGAAGAATATTTCTCAGATATTTCCACATATAGAAAGAGGAATAAATCCAAAATACACCAACCATCTCTGGAAATAATTTTTAAACTCAGCTTATGATGGATGAATGCCTCCAGTAAATGGTTGGAGCTTCCAGCATACAATGCAAAGGAAATAGTGTAGTATATGTAGTTGGAGCCTCTTTTTAAAGTAATTAACAAACATAAACCCCTCTATGTACTCATGTCAAAGAATAAGACTCCAGACTGCTTGTTTGCCCCAGAATTTGATGCTGGCCTATTCAAACTCCACCCACTGTCATTTCTATGCTCCACATCCTTCAAATTTCTCAGATTACTTTCAGCTTTGAAAGTAATTCACACAAGTAATATCAGTGCACTTTCTGAAGATATTTGTATGTCAGCTACAGTATGACGATTAATAGTTGTGGCAAGTGTGACTCATTAATAGATTATTTTTTAAGTTCTGTTCATATCTGCATTGGACTGATCTGTGAGTGCTTCTAACTGTGGTCTATTGACAGCAATTCAGCAACAGTGATTTAACTAAGCTTACTACCTACACCTTGGTATGCTAAGTGCCCTTGACACATCTGAAGGCAGGAGCCTGCCTTTGAAAAGATAGGAAAATAGAGGTACTAAAATTGTGAGTTAATTATTTTAAATCCCAGTTAAGAGCTCTGAATTCTTTCTGAGATTTCTAACATCTTTAAAAGGCTTGAACACAGGTGTCTACATTTCTAATACGTTTCCCTTTGAGGTCAAACACTGGAGCTTTAGCAGAATTCAAGCTTCTTCAAGCAAATGTGGGAAGCTAGTAGCTGCTTTAAAAATGTGTTTCACATGGCACTTTAGTAATGTATTTAAAATGCTAAGGGACATGGCTATGAAGACTTGCATGTACCACACCTTCCTACACACTGCCTGCAACAATGCATTTAAAAATTTGCGAAGACTAAGCAGATGCTTTTACCATGACAAATGACTTTTTAATCAGTCATAATTTTGCACTAAGTGCTGTATAAGTGCCCTTTGTTTCACTACTTAAACTGTCAATGGCTAACAATGGAAGTCACAGACTAGTGCCTGTCATTAAAAGCAATGGAAAAAATCAATACAATTTTTAATTAAAGGTGCCCAATGACTTGAGCTTTTAAGAAAAGAAATCTCCTTGTCAGTACATCTTGCCTTGGAGCCCTTTTTGGCAGTTCAGAAGTTAAGACACAGGCAAATGGAGGTATTTGCAATGTGCTCCTGGAAATGAGAAAAGAAGGAGGCACGAGGAGAATTCAGGGAAAATATTTTCTATTTGATTGGAATTGCCAGGGAAGGGATAAGGTACATAAGTACGGATGTCTGTGGAAACCCTAGAGCATGCTTTTCATTAGCCTTTAAAAATATGGAAGAATATATAAAAAGATACCCCTGTCAGTAAAATTTGTAATAGAGATTTTTCTGTACACACTTGTGAAGAAGCAGCTTGAAAAAAACTTCCTAATGCTGTCATTATTATTGGAGTATTCATGTTATTGACTGCCTCAAGCATCTTGTCTTTGTTTAGTCTCTACTTACCCGTGAGTGCTCAGGTTTATTTCTTGTTGTGTTTTTCTGATACCTTCTGTTTCTCTGTCATCCACAAATATGTTTGTTGAAGAAGCAGATGTATGTTTCACCCATGGTGATAAAATCTTCACTAGTGTACCTTTAATAGCAGTACTTACACAACAGTAGCTGAACTCTAATTTCTCAATAGAAGAGAAATTTGTCAAGAATAAATATAAGTTCTGGGCCAAGTAGACAATTTTTCTGGGTACTTGCTGGATAGGCATACCTCCTAAGCAAGCTTATTTATTTTGAAATCAGGGTACATTTTCCGGATTAGATTAAATTGTATTAAAAGTCATAGAACATGAGGCAAAAGGACACTTGAATACCATAGTATATGTTCACATATGCTACTAAATTATCCAGTAATTTTGCAGCATATGTGTACCTGACAAGACCTATGAAAGCTTTTCATCACTTTTGTAGTTTGGAGAAATTTACAGTCTCGGTAAGCATAAGTGTTAAAGATCATGATCTGTTCTTTCATATAAACAGCCCTTTTAGGTTTTATAGATTTGGATTTTCATTCTTTTTGTTGCAAACTGAAGAATGTTAGACTATGAACCGCAACTTGCAGTATGAAAAAATTCTATATTTGTAGGACAAATCCCTCTGAATTTGACATTTGATTAAATACTGGAGCAATAAAGATAGAGTTCGGGACTCCTGTAACATTTTCATGAATTGTATGACAGTATCAATAAGGTGATCCTGTGGCATTACACAGTTAATAGTACTTTTACTTCCTTACAAGTTGTTTTCTTAAGAAAAAACTAGTTTCTAATATAAGCCATATATTCCACCTCATATTTCTGATTTAATTGCCTGTGTCTCAACTTTTTTTTTCTTTTTATTTTCCTTTCTGTGATTCGTAAAGAGTAACCTGTTTGTCATAGCAGTAGCAGTTAGCATGCAGCATTTCCTTTTTCTGCTCAAACTACGGGGCTTCTGTAAGAAGTAATGAAGAATAAAATGGCAGTGGAAGCAAAACCGGTATCGATTGAGCTTAAGAAATATGCGTAATCCTAGCAAATTAAAAAAACACCACAGTAGTAATTCCTCAGGATTTGACAATGCATCCAGCACTCTTGGACACAACTAGTATGTCTTTGGTCCTGGCTGAGCTCCAGGAACCTCTTACTCTGTTTCAGTCTAAGCCAGCCTTTTCCATTTGCTACCTAATAAAGATTCAGATGTTTGGAAGTTACTTCTTTAAAGGGAAGTTAGAAGTGTGGAGCAGAAGTCAATGAAGATGTTCTCTGTTAACATCAACAATCTGCAGTGACTGATCCCTCACTGCAACTCAGGAGCATGTTAAAGTGTGTCACTGAAGACATGGCAGTTCATGTGCCTTTAAAAGGTCCTATCCAGCCCACTTTCCATGACTGTCAGGCAAGGCATATGGGATGAAGTGGGATTCAGAGCTTCACTATCAGGACTGAAGGAACTATATCAGACCTTCACTCTCCAGGCTGAAGTAACTTGGGGTAGCTGGTTAAGCTGCCTCTGTGGTCACTGTGCCTGCTCAGAATTGGTACAGAAAAGGTCTCGGACTGGTCTAGGCTGTTGATGTTTTTTATGGCAAGTGGCATACACTCTCTTGTGTTCCTTTCTCAGGTTATCACTGCTGAAGCAGAGTATTTAGCTGAAATGTTGCTCACATATACAGAATGGAAAGGTTTCAAGAAAAAAGTGCCAGTGGAAGACTTGATGGTGAATCAGGCAATCGAGCTCCACAGGAAGGACATGTCTGGCACTCAGCATATCATCTCCCTCCTGGCTATTTGGGTGCCCACTTGCATATGCTCAGATAAGTTGGAAACTTTCTATGTGTCTATTTATCAGACTAGACTGGCCTTTCAAAGACCATAAGCTCAACAGGCAAAAGTATTGTGGAAGATTTAAGAAAAAAATTACTGCCCTTCCCAAAAGCATCTGATAGCTACCATGGGTCTGTGTCCTCCAACACTGCACTTTTCCCATTCCTGTCTCAGACAATGAGCAGCAGTATTTCGGGAGTTTTTGCCTTTTGATCTCCTCTCTGATCTAATGCAATTGTCCACTGGCAGAAGCGCTGTGAGGTGCAGAATAAAGTAATGAAGCTAATCTGATTTCCAACCCCCAACCCCAGTATCTACATGCCCTTATTGTATTAGATTCCTAATGAGATTCTCTGTCTGCACTCCAGAAACAGGGCTGAAAATGTATGTATATATGAGGAGGAGGGGAGTGTTGTGGAAGGTTGCCTCCATTTACATCCCATCTTTAATGGATAAAATCTGCCCGTCCTTGAGTTGCAAGGCATCTACCTCCAAGATTTCTTGAGGGAGAAGCTTCTGAAATTGCCAAGAAAAAATGTATGCATTTAACACTGATGTGTCTTTGGTATGGCAACAAATGTAAGCACAGGAGCAGTAAAGGGAGGAATCTTCTTGTAGAGGTCCTGTGCGTTCCTGCCTGATAAAGCTAGAAGATATCCAGTAGTGGAGGTGTGTTGGAAGGACATGCCTGAGCAGAAATTGCCAGGAAGAAGCCTAAACAAACTAGATTTGTGGGGTTAAGCAGCAAACGTAGTTACTTACCTTGTGAGTAAAGAGTGTGTGCACTTCTAAGGTCCCATGAAATGGGATACAATGATGCATTGCTTACAAGTCACTCAATCTATATTTAATCCTCCCCCCAAAAAACAGTTTTATGCTCCTCAGCCATACAGAGCTTCCAAGCAGCTTTTATTAAAGAAAGTGAGAACTACTGGACGCTGAAGAGCTGGCCAGAGTGGCCAGCCCATGGTCACCAGTCAGGTCATAAATAAGTAAGTCCTCCTCTGGTAAACTGGATTAGACGCATTTTAGGAAACAAACAGAAGGTGTATGGTGATCACAGAAGATTATTGTTTTCCTTGGAGGGAAAGTTGCAATTTCATCTATTTCAGCAATTTCAGGGTAGCCGTCACATAATAGAGAAAAATCTCCGGCCTCTACTCAGTTCGATGAAAAGTCTTGTAAGCAAGCCCTGAATCCAGTTTCATGTGTGACAGGCCCAAACTCAGCCACTTCGAAACTGAGTTTGCTGTTTGGTCCCGAGGCAGAATTTTTTTTTTATTGCAAAGAACCCTCATGACTGATTGGTGTTTATGGGTAAAATGCCTTTAAAAGAAGTTTAACAGCCTCAGCTGGGTCCTCCATGGACAAAGGTCCCTATCACAGAAGCACTATACATAATTCACCACAAGAGAGCCCCAGAACTAAGCAAGAAAGCTAAATTACCTGTCACTTCCAGAAGAAGTGTTCTCTTTGGGTCAAGGTTGAAATCATTGGTAAACCGATGCGAGGAAGATCACATTGGTCTCCGTATGGATTCCTTCCCAGTGTCAGGACTGTGGAGAAATAAGGGAAGCAGAATGAATGCCTACTAAAATTTCCACATTATTCACAATTCTTATTCACAAGCCAGCGAATGAGCAAAGTCTGAGTGATACGTGCAGCTGTGGAGGGGGGAGTATCAGTGTTTCTGAAGCAGCATTGATTCTTTTGCTGAGGCAAAACAACACTCCTGGCAGCGCATGTATTCCGTGCACAGGGGCGTCCTGTCAGAGGTGTGAGGCATTACAGCTTCGTCTGAATACAAAAAACACCTCGTTATTACCCTGGATAGGAAATGCTACTAGTTACAGGAGCGAGTATGACTTCAGGAGTCCAGTTCATGAGAAGTAGATGCCATCTGGCTGTCATTAAGTGGCTGATTGTGGCTTTCCGTGATTGACTGGTGATTGATTGACAGGTGGTAGAGAGGAAAGGGATATAGCATGTCAGCCAGACACACCAGCCTTTTGTTTCAGTCCTGTAATTTTTGTGGTGCGTGTAGCTATCAGGGGGACAATTTTTCTTTCAGTCCCACTCACTCTGCAGCCTCCATGTCAAGTAGACCTCAATTCTGCAGAGAAGAACAGGAGAGTATGTAGACTATTTGACCAAACACTTGGACTCTTGCAAACCTTCCCAGTTTAATTCTATGACAAAGAAAAGGTGCAATCTAAAGAAGGTATTTTGTCCTGTCCTCTCTTTCTCACATTTCCGAAGGCTGCAAGGAATGGATTTTTGTTCTGCCACATTCAGTTTATAACAACTTTAAACATTATAACAGCTACATCATAACATCTTTTTTAAAGGTTTTTAATTTAAAAAGTGGAAGCTGAACTTACAGGACATATAAAAATAAACTGAAATTAACAATTAACCTTGCAGTGGTCTAGATTGCTGCACTTCAACAAAATATTTGGGACTGAAGCGTTCATTCCACCCTAAAAGCTTGAGGTGATTTAGAGTTAAATAGTGCTGAGTAAGGTTTGCTTTCTTTAAATATACATAGAGTTAAACTGCTTTCTGGAAATGCAAGCCCATGGCAAAGGCTTTATGCAGAGCTGGATCATGAATATTCAGTGTGTGGTCTCTAGGAGGACTGCATGCCACCGGAGTGGGTAGGAGCTGGTTTGCCTCTCCATAGCACTTGCACGTATTTTAACAGCAAAGCTTCAGGTTGCTCATGTTTAGAAGATCTCTGCTAGACACCAAACTTGCAGTTTCAGCAGTGCCATCCTAAGGCTGGCAAGCTTCCAAACGGAGGTGGTGGTTGCAAGTAGGGACTCTTCTGAGCTGGGAGGATGAAGCAGTTTCTGAGGAAGGCTCCAAGGGCAGTAAATGGGTGAGTAGGGTAAGAAATCCTCTTGACGCAGCTCAAGACAGTCAATAGTATCTAGTGACTGTGCCTTAAAGCACAGAGAATAGAAATGTGTCTTTTCCACGGCAGGAGGCTTATTTTTGCCTTAGTGAAGGCTTTGGGAATTGGGCAGTTATGCTTGTGAAGTGACTTGGCTATATCCAAGTTAGGCCCTACCAGGTCTGCTTAATTATGATTTACACAATGAGTTGATGTCTCCTTGGGAAAAATCTACTTTGGTTTCAGCACTAGGACTGTTGTTTCCAAATAAAGAATTAAAATAACCTGTACAATCTCAGCAAAGACATTAGATCAGAAGAGCTGATAAGGACTCAGTATTGATATAGATGGGGATTTCTCCTTAAAACTTGGTGCTGCATTTCCTCATATATATATAAAGAACTTTTATTGAAATCCAAGTTTCTTACAGAGTTGAAAAAGCTTTCAAACATCATTTTTTAAGCAAGTTTCTAAATATGCTTAGTAATTTTCAGAGAAAATTTACGAAAGAAATAACTTCCTATGATTTGACTATCTAGAGTAGAAAAATAATTAATGTAATATTACTTAGGATGGAATAAACATTCATATAAAGTTCATTATTTGTAGAAATATGTGAAACAAAATCATAAATAAAATACAGTGGGTTTAGGTGTAAAGGCATATATAATGCAATGTATTTATATATCTTTATATATTAGTATATATCTTCTTATATTTATATATTAGTAAGCAGTTTTTATATATTAGTAAGCAGTTGACTACATACAAGAACATAAATACTTCTACACAAACAAGTTTTAATAGTTCCCATGGTAACCATAGAAATGTTCAAGAACCATTTAAGTAGATAAAAAAAATGAATTCTTATTTGGAAGTCTTGATTCCTAACTGCTTATTACTTTACAGATACTACTAAATGGGATGAAATGTTTCACAGGAATGAAAAAGCTAGGATCCTAATTTGATTAAGACTGAGTAACCGTTACACTTCTTTTTAATTTATTTTTCATTTGTTATGTTTGTGTGCTGATATAGAAAGTAGCTCTAGGACACAGTGCAATTCGGTCTGTCCAAAACAAAGCCTGTGTTCCGGTGCATTCCAACAAAGCATGTGTTCTTACAAGAAGAAAAAATTAACTAGCTGGGATTTTACAAGTTATCACATGCAACTCAGTATTTTACTCTGGAAGTCAACAAGACTACTGCTGCTTTAAGGAAAGATGGTCTCCAAATGGTTTATGAAGCGATATATCAAATATAAATAGGTTGTTTGCTCTCAGTACAGATGCCATCATTACTAACTACTTTCAGGCTCTTTGAGAGCTAAATAATTTCGTAATGCATCATTGAACATTTAGTTGCTTCGATAGCAGATGGTTTCAGGGGTCCATCTGCTCACAGCAATGTTTTCAACAAGCCCCCTTCACCTTCACCAAAAGGTTCAGAAACATTAGAATATTCATTCCTCACCACAGGTGCCTTTCCTGGAGCCTCCCCATACACAGGCATAGTGGGTCGCACACTTGGAAAGACAGAGGTGGTTTCTGAAATTTGTGACTTAATCTATTGTGTGTAGATTACTTCTGTCAGCACATGAAGACAGCAGCAATATTAGGTAATACGAAGCATCAGGTTACCTGGAACACAGCTTTTGTTTGCCAGCAGTCGATTTTTAATAGTTTTGTATCTAAATAAAAAGAGTTGAATAAATTTTAATAGTATTAATATTTTTAGCTATGTACTCACA
>JAOQGH010000023.1:21090943-21131357 GCA_025769975.1 Gallinago jamesoni
TGTTTGCCAGCAGTCGATTTTTAATAGTTTTGGATCTAAATAAAAAGAGTTGAATAAATTTTAATAGTCTTAATAATTTTAGCTATGTACTCACAGTTAAGTGCAACTGTAACTGTGTGGTACAGAGTTAAAATTATTAATACTATTAAAATTTATTCAACTCTTTTTATTTAGATGCATGCACAGTTAAAAGATCAGTGCACAGCATAAATATCCAGGTAGCAGCTGCTGAAGAGAGAAATCTGATGTAGTGGAATACAAATACGTCAAATCTGTATTGCCTTGTAGCGCTAACAAGCATAATAGCAAGGGAATAAGTTACAGTGATCTTTTTGTAAATTGTCTGTCCTGTATTAATTCCTATATGAGAAATGCAGTGAAGAAACTCAAGAATGAACCATTAACTCTTAGTTGTGCTTTATTTCTTTGAGGTGAGTTAATTGCAGACAAAAAGAATTACAGGGGTCACAGACTTCATTTGGCAGAGAAAATAAACATATCTATTGACTAATTGGATATGTTCTACTCTACCATCCCTTTTCACTGCAGTGTTCTCAAACTAGATAAGAGGGCTCTCTGTGAAGAATATGTCTCCACAGAGGCTGGGCTGTTCAACACCACTGGGACATGTGAATTAGAAGAGCCTTTGTATCTGAGTTACTGCCTCTGTAATTCCCAATAGAGCTACCTAGAGTTGCTTGATTTTATCCTCTCTAAATGCATATATTTCTACATAGATTTTCAATTTTTTAAAGTGTTTGGAAATAGAAGTTCACCCAGAATTAACTGAAAATAACTTTGAACATTAATGAAGTCCTCCTGTCTAAGAGCAGGTAAGTGGTGGGGTTTTGGCAAGTAATAGAGATTATTAATAATTTGTAGGAAAGAAATATCATTTCACAGCTATGTGGTGTACACTGAAGTACGGGATGCTTCAACTTGTGCCCTTATTTGAGGTTGCTATATTTTTTTGCTTATAAATTGAGGTATAAATAAACATTAACTACGTAGATACCCAGTGCCTAAAAAGCATATAGTCCTGTATGTATATAAAGGACCTAGTACAGCAGTATGCTCCACTTCATCAGAGAACCTGTACCTGTTTTCATACCTGTCTAAACCTAGAGAAACTGTCATCTTAAGGCAATATAATGGGTTTGATGTAACCTTCAGAAAAGCAGATGGTAAGGGTTAAAATACAGTGGTGTGTCTGAGCAGTGCTGTTAAAAAGATTCTGAAAATGTACACATGATATATCTCTGACCACCCTGAAGGGTGATTTCATGACAATTTTGGCACATGACAGAACCTTCTAGTCTTGGCTATGTTGCTTGCTGGAAGTGGCTACAAGTAAACCACGTAGGCTGAAAACTTCAATTTCTTGTCATTTAGTCTGACTAACTTCATTCTGTGAAGGAGAGCTGTACAGATACTCCCATCAGTAGTTAAGCCACCCACTGTCTTCTGAGCATTAGTAGCAGACTCCTGGAATGAGCCAATTAAAGGTAAGCCAGCTTTTCTCCCTTTTGTTGAGTTCAACTCTATATAGTCCATTCTCATGAAAGATTAACCCTGAATTTTACAAGTAGTCAGATAATTTTGCTGTCTGTGTAAAGGTCAGACCACACTCAGGTCTTTCACTCCACTTCTGAGTCAGTGAAGCAGGACGACAAACATTTTTGAAGTTCATAGTCAGCGGTTCCTGGGTGAATCTAGGATGGGTTCAACTTTTCCACCCAAACTTCACTATTTAACATAGTATACTAAAGTATTTACTGGAGAGGAAACAGAAGGGCTCAGCCTGGAGGTCAGGGTATTTGCTGAAGGGGACAGGCTTCTAAAGCAATCTGGAGAAGAGACGTGAATTGTGGTCTCCTTCCAATTACATGAGCACCATAACTAGCGGGTAATGCATGAGGGCACCGCTACCTTTCCAGTTTTGTCAGTGACCCACGGCGTTCCTTTATTTATCTCAAGTCCTTCCATCCTTGGAGCCCAAACTCTGTTGAATGACCTGTTCCTACATAAGGAATCTTTATTTTGCCTATCCTGAATTAGGATCAGAGTAGGGAAAAATAAGATTTGCGGGGGGCTGCTTATTTTGTTTGCTGAAAAATAAAGTTTTTGGATCTCTATGACCAGCTTCCTGACAAAAAGATCCATATTTCATGCAGATACATCAATCACTGTAACAACACTTGAATCTCACCTGCAGTTTGGGATGCTTTTTTCTGCATAAATATACAATTGCTTTTTATTATTACTTTTACCTTGTACAATAAATCACAGCTGTAAACAGCACTTTTAATAAAAATCTGTCATGTAAAATCATTTTATGAAAGGAGATGTTTTATTTGCACTGTACTGGGCACTTAACATGTCAATAAAAAAATGGCTTTTCCTTAAATGTAGCAAATCGGACTGCACCTGCCAGAGAAGATGTAATAAACCAACAACTACAATCTATGGATAGATAATGGCTAAACTAAGAGTACCCAACACTGCAAAGCACTCAAATGGAAAAATTAATACTTTAAAAATATAAAAGATCTTTCTGTAGTGCTTGCCATATAAAATACTATGTACACTACATGTGTATACATCTTTCGTGTGTGTTCAAAAATAAGATCAATGAAAAAGTCAGTTTATGCTTGGAAGTAAGGGATTGCATTTCTACTGGGGCTGTCATGCCCATCTATACTGTCTACTTTGTTTTGTGATGGCATCACATTAATGCTTTAGATGGCTGTGAAAGGTTGTGATGCTGCAATCTTTCTCCAGTGAGTAGCATCACTGACATTTTATGGGAATACTCATTTCATGGGACTGCTCTTTTTTGCAGCTGCAGAACCTAATTAGTCCTAAATACTCTATACACATTAAAAGTAAGAAGGTCAGAAGATCATGATCTGATCAATTAATTGCCCTTTACACTCTATAATACATTAAAAAACTCTCACAAAAAAAAGTTCATAGTGTTTCCTTCAGAAACGGAGAGTTGTCAACTCCCTCAGCTTCTCACGTGTTTGGTTAGGTACACTGTCCAAGTAAACTCAAAGCTTCCTGAGAAAAGCAAAGCCTGGTGATATCTTCTGTTATCTGTGACTGCATCTTACTTGGCAACTACCTAAGTGCAAATTTCGTTCTTTGTTCTGGAGTCTTCAGGTTGGTTTACATACATGTGACTTGGATCTTTCTGCACAAAATAAATGAAGAGTGTTTCGCCATATACACAACTTTTCTGAAGATTTTCAAGTAATTATACTTGTGGATACAAGAATGGAAGGAGAACATGAAATGTGTACTTCTTCCTACAAAGAAAACTGAGATCATGTGATAAAAACATATCAAAAAATGAAGAGGATCATGGCTGATTAGGAACAATCCAGGCTATATTTTGAAAACAATCTGGCAGTCTTTCTCCTAGCACCTGGTGAACCAGTGTTTCTTTTGTATTCTTATCATCCCATGACAAGTTCCTCTTCATTACCTTTCCCAGTTCAAACTGTGAGTAGTTGTTCACAGGAAGAGATAATATATCACATTCAAGCTACAGGACAGCCCAGAACAATCTGAGCTATAATTGTGGCTAACTCTGACAAGATGGGATCCTAACAAAAATACAGTATAACTGGTGCTGATTTTTGATATTGCAAGCCCAAAGTAACCATTCTTTTCCCCTCACTGGCAGTCCCTCCCAAGATTACACCTCACACAGACCTGAACTAGTCAAAGTCAAACATCACTAGTCTCATCCTCTGGACTTGTTTCAAGCAGAAACCATAAGCAGCCACTGAAGTGGAAGAAAGAAAAAGGGATAAAAGAATAAGTGTGTGATAAAGATGGTGTAAATATTACAGGGAACAATTAAGAGAGAGAAAGTTCAGTAAAAGTAAAGTGGTGGAAATCATGTAATAGGCATTCTAAAATCATCCAGAAGGAAACATTACTTTTTTTTGGTATTGTGATGTCAGAAGGATAGATAAGGCAGCTTTGTAGGTCTTGAATATCTCTTGTGTGTATTCAACTTACTGATTCGTAACTAGAATCACACTTGATTGAATGTCTTCTGGATAGTTCATCAGACACTACTTGGTTTGGGAAGGATCTTGGAAGCTTGCAGCATGAGTAGGGAGGACCCTACAAGAGAAAAAGCATTTGAAGCTCACATTTCACTAAAATTAATAATCATTTAAATGGAAGATCAAGTCAGAACAAATTAGGTAGATTTGCTTTATAAAAACATTTTGTGCAACGTAGGATGAAATGGTACCAAATATATCCACACTACCATATTCTCTGAGATTTACCACTAATTTTCATTGGGACTGAAATTTTATGGCAACAGTCACCACTGAAACAATCTGGTGGCTTCCAGATTAGGAGAGAATAAATTGCTTTTTTTTTTTTCTTTTTTTTCTCTCCAGAGAAGGAACGGTGGCCAAACCATTGATGTGATTCCAGATCCTATTCTCCAAGACTAACTGTAGTAACTATTCCTAAGTCTGTTTTATCTTGTTGTACAGAACACTGGAGTAAGGGGGACAGGGAAACCACAGGTAAAAAATAACATCACCTAAGATTTTTCAATTTTGACCCAGAACTGACATGACCTATAGTTCTAATATGTTAATGTACCTCTGAATCACCCTCATGTTAATATGGTGTCATTTTTATATGGCTATATGGCCATAGTTAGTGAACCTTAATAGCCATTCAAAACACAGGACTGCAAGTGTTATTTTTCTTATTTGCTTTTAATTACATTTCTCATTTAAATGTTGGAAAAAAACAATTGCAAATTATAATACAATCATTCAAGAAAACTATTTCTGGCATTTATAAAGATACTGCAGCTGCTGAATAGCTGACCCATGATTTTAAAGTGTATAAATTATAGTGAGTGAATATAAGTAACTTTAAACATTTCCTTAAACATGAAGGGCCTTACAGGTGTCTATGTATATTTTTGATCCACAGCCGGTTGAGTTTTCTTGCTTTCCTATTACAAGCCACAGGAGTCATTATTCCCCTATTTTAGACATTCATAAATTTTTTTTTAGTGAACACTAATATATCTCATATTGCTAAACTACATTGATAAGCACATTTTCTTATAGGACATCTTTTAAAGGAGGTTAAAATTTAAAATAGAAGCATAATTGGGTAAGAACATGATCTGGAAAATAGTATGAAGTACCCTAAATCATCAAATCTGAGCATGTTAGGAGAAATTGTACCAGAGAATTGAAGAGAAATCCAGTTATTTATATAAACAGTAATTTATATACACATGTACACACTTACTTACCTCCATATCTTCATACATATCAATACTTTTTTGATTAATTAGACACCAAATGCATATAATTTAATTATAGAAACCTTACTCGTAGGCTCTCCTCTATGCTGTAAACACATAGCAAGATCTACCTAATGGCTTCTCAGACTTTACACGTGCTATACTTTCCTTTACTTTTTGCAAAGCCTTGACTGATAGCTTTTCCTTTCTGTTGCCTTCATAACATTTCTGATCTTCCAACATTATTTCTCAAGGAATTGGAATAATTTTCTTTCCTAGCTGTTATGCCTCTCCTACTAGTCCTGCTTACACATCTAACAGAGCACAGGATTCTTCCTCTTTTTCTGGCCCCTGGGCTTTTCTTTAAAAGAAAAAGCTAACAAACATGCCAAGTTGGATAAAAAAGTGGGATGTCACTGCTCTGGTGAAATACTGACATTCCATGTCTGCAACCCAAATTTTTGAGGCAGTCTACAAGTTGGAAAACCACCAGTGGCAAGAGCAGTTGCCATTTTGAATTTCATTCTGACTCTCACAATAACACTGTGGAAGAGAGTATCAAGCTTTTAATTTCTATTTGCAAATGCAGGTAGACAGTGGTCTATGTTGGAATGATGCAAAGTACGCCAAATCAATTACTGTGTTAAGTTTGGGGCTGCACATTTTTATCTATGTAGTGAAGGCTGGAAGTCCACCATGTATCTCAAAACAATGTAATAGCTAAAACCAGAAAATATAACCAATGAGTAAAGGAAAATTTTAGTCCGTATTTTATGAAATAGTTTCCTGACATTGTGACAGTGTTTAAATTCAGACTTGATTTTCTCAGTATGGAGTTGCCTTTTTGCTAAGGAATGGAGTTCACTTAATTATTAAGCTTCTCCATTGCTTGAAGTGCAAAAAACTTCCTTATATTTTCGTGTGGATGAATATGTGCCACAACTTCAGATTGATAGGATCATGAGACCGAGAATCTTAATAGCCTATTTTTAACTAATTTGTCTTTATGTTTTTCTTCATGTGTGTTGCAAACTGATTGTGCATATTTATCTAGTTAAAATGCAAGTCCAGTGTGGCACATTAATCTGCTCTGGCACATTAATATCTTCAATATCTTTTCCTGAATTTTTAAATGTAAATTATAACACTAAAATTGAGGTGACTTTTAAATGTAGTTGCAATTCTGTATACAGATCCGAGAATGGAACATTAAAATGAAGCTGAAAATATGTTCTGATGCAACTGTGGGTCTGTAGATATAGAAATAGAGCTTAATACCATTATTTCATTAGTGTGTTGTTTATGATTAAAAGATGCCAGAACAGTCCATAAAAATAATTAATACAAGCAAGAGTAACTTTTATTATTCTTACAGTGAATTTGTGGTGGCAATAATTTCCAGTTATATTCCTTTTGGTTTGTTAAGATGCTGAAATTCTGTTCTTGTTGACCATGGAATTTTATACTTGATGTGAACATATATCAACCTTTAAAATCAAGCAAGCAAACAAACAAAATCTGAAAAAGAATTCCTATATAGTTATTTTAACCTGATTAATTTATAATTCTAAATTATAATTAACTTACTGCAGTCTCACCTCCAATAAGTGAATCTGTATCATTGTTTTCATTTGAAGATTTGTTCATGCTACAGAAAATCTAGTTTCTGGATAAAACTAATGAGATTCTTTACATAGAATTGGGCACAAGGGTTTATTTTTTTGTAGTAATAATAGAAGGCTCCTCTGAGTAATCACCAAGAAAATATTCGATTTCTAAAATACAGTGTAGTATATGTGGATACTCATTCTTCCTGGGAAGAATTATTCTGGGAAATAGTTACCCTCTGATATGTTTAATATTTCTGTGCACATACAGTTGCTCTGGAGAGGAAAATATTATAATGTGCAAAAAAAATATCTTACAGAACAATGTTAGGGATTAAGCTCTTTGGACCAGTAACTTAGTCCATATCAAGTTAATTATTTATAAGAGTTATTATTTATGAAATCTTAAACATATCTTCCAGGAGTGTACCCATTAATTTGATGTTTCCTTTCAATATAAAATTGCCTGGAGACTTTTCAGTTCACAGACAGCATTTTTAACCCATTCTGGAACATAAATTGTAAAGTTTAAATTTTCTTAAGAAGAAACTGGGAGTTTTGTTTATTTTCTTATGGGTTATCTGGGAAAGTCATCTCACCTTTGAGAAGCATCACAGTATGCCTGAAGTTTTACAACAACCCTGTAAGCTCCATCTTTAATTAATACAGTTTTCCTTCCTTGTTTGCATGCCTGATTATTTTCAACCTTTGGAATTAAGAAGATTCCTAGTGTTGATCATATGAGAGGCAGCTTGATTCTATATTTTAAGAAAGAGTGTTCAATTCCAGCTTAAAAAAAAAATATATATATATATAACATCGTGTTGTTCGGGGGGAGGAGGATTGAAGGTAGCTATTCAACCATTTAAACAAGTGCCCTTTGCTCATTTTGGAAAAAGACAGGGGCTCCCTGCACCCATTTCTGCTCCAATTTAATGAAGTTGTTAAAGTAGCAAGACTGACAGGTTAATTATCCTTTATAAAAGGGGGACAAATTGAACTGTGTCTTTCCATCATTTTTTGATATATCAAGAAGCTCCTGAGGTGCTCAGATGCCACTCTGGTGAATAGAACAACTAATCCACTCTGCTATTCTTTGCTGACCCTGGCCCCCCCATCGGGGCCTTGCAGTATATTGCAGTTGGTTTTTGTTTCACATTCAACAGATTCTACTTTATTATAAATTCAGAAGGATTTTTTTCCTCCATATGTTTGCTGACAGCTTCCCTGAAATAACTGATGGCTAAATTTAAACTCTGATGAAAATTAACCCGAGTGTTAAATGCAAACAGGAGCTGCTTGGAAAGAAAAGAGTTATCATGGTAAATGCCAAACAGTGGAAAATGTGTGTAAATTAATGGAGTCTCACTGGTGACAAGCTGTCAGGCAGTTTGATGGCTCTCGCTAGTGCTTCAATCCCACTGAAGTTGGCCAGAGGGCAACATGGACAAGTCCTGCTTTTCAAAAAGACCGCGGGATGCTTGACAGTAACGCTAACTAGATCATCTAAAGTTCATGGTCAAATAAGGTATTTTTTTTTCTTTTTGCAAAGCTTTGCACTAAACGGAGCACATGCACAGCTGGGCTATGAATGAGATATCAAATCACAGTTTCCGTAGAATGATCAAAGAGAATGTAGATTGTAGAGACCAGAGAATCATTGTGAATGGAATTCAGAGAAAATCTTAGATAGATGCTAATATTCTTGTGTTGCTGCATTTGTTGAGCACAGAGCAATGCTTGAGAGTTTTCTAGATGAAAATCTCCTTCTCTAGATTGCATTTTAAATGGGTTTAAAAACTGATATTAATTTTAGTCTGTTATTGAATCCTTCAAGTGAAGCATCCTTCAGCTCTAAAGAAAGCTTTGATATGTATGGTAAGATATACTTTATCCCTTATTTTTTATTGTTCTCTGCTATTTTATTTTTCAGCATTGATATGCTGTGCATTTTAGAAATTAATTAGTGCTCTGGTGCTTTCAGGAGCAGAGTGATCTTTCTATTTACTTCTGTGGAAGTAGTGCCTAATCCTAACGGTGTCTAAATACTCTTAAAGTCTGTTCCAGTTTTAATATGAAATAATAAACTAATTTAGTGGGAATTAAGATGCAATCACTACAACGGATCTGAGTGTGGACTAAGTTCTACAGACCTGAAGCAGTCTGTTTCTTGCTGTGTTTATTTAAAAAATGGGAAATTACAATCTTGCTTAAAGCAGCAGGTCTAATAACTTAATATTTTTTTAAGCTACATTCTTAGCCAAATTAGCAAAGCTTTTACCTAAATTGTCTGTAGATTGGGCATAAAGCATAAGATACAATAAAAACTCATCGTAGTGGATAATTCAAAATTGCTAATATTTACATGAGATTAAAGCAACAATATGCCTTATGGAAATGACTCTCTGTATTAGTCATAATCTCTTCTCTTAGGCTAATACTCAAAGGGACCAGTCTTAAAATCTTACTAAATGTCACACAATGTTCAGAGAAATTATATTTGAATAATACCTCGGAGAGGACAAAGGGTGAAGTGCATAGCTACCCTCCATGATCCATCTAACTCATGCGACCCCACCACATGTCACCTCCTGTGACTGATGTCACCTATCCGCTATTCTGTTTCTCTGTGGGCCTTCTTTATCACTTTAAATACCTTTATCAGTCCAAACAGCACTAACGTCCTGAAGTTCTCCTTTTCTCTCTGCAGAACGTTTGCTTCTCCATGAAAAATATCTTTGCCAGGGCAGACAAAATTATGTCCAGAGATAGTAATCACTTTACTCTGTATAAAAGCATGTCAGTCTTGACTCCTTATACACTGTGAAACTGGACAGCCGGATAAAGGAAATCTGTATGTCTTGATACCCAAAATTTGCATCCTACACTGCGAATTTTTTATTTTTTATGTGAAAACCAGCTAACAATCTAACTCACAAATGATGCTTGTCTTTCATTGCATTTTTCTTTCCGTGAGTCCCTTGTATGAGTAAGAGTGTATGATAATTGGTACCTCATTACAACCAGCTATTAAAGCATGGCTTAATGATAAGTATACAAGCAGTTCCATCATCTTCTGTGGGATTTCTTATATGGCTAAAGTTAGTTCACTTATTGCTAAATTGTATCTGCATCATGTGGTGTACAGTTAGAGAAAAGAAAGAAATAGTTCAAATACTTTGAATTCTCTGATCATTTACTGGTTACTTGTATTGGTAAATGTGGAGTATGCAGGGGTGTTACGTAGCTAAGTCAAAACCACACCAAGAAAGCCATTGCTCTGCTCTCTGCATCACACCTTCCTTATAAAGCAGCTTTAAAGAAATAATTAAAATAGAAAGTACCACACAATCTCTGCCTTAAATGAAAACATGAATGTCACAGAAACTCAGAACCAACATAGTGTTGGTTACTTTCTAGATTTCTCTCATGTGCCCGCAGTATATACACACTCTTTTTTAAATGAGGAAGATTTGCTTGTCTCTGAAGTTAGAAGCAATCTCAGAACCTATTCTTCTAGCTAGTACTTCATAGCTAAGTACTTTAAGACTTTTTTCTCTGTATTTTAATAACTGTTCCGTGACAGATATCACTGCTTGGTGCTACTTTACACTTTCATCATTTAATTTCAAAATTTAAATTATATAGAAGGAAATCCAATGATTATAAAACTTTTTGCCAATAGGGATCATTCTGTGTCATGTTTCCAAGAATGTAACATTCAGACCAGGTTCATAACTGTGAGTACTTTAACCAGACATCTTTTTTCTGTTACCTGTAAGAAGTTAAGCTGTGGGCTTAATTAATTTCAACAACCTTTTTGATTACACACTATTAACTATGTCAGGGCTTGGAGAAAGAGGTGTGTGCTGGTTTTGGCTGGGATAGAGTTCATTTTATTCATAGTAGTTAGTATGGGGCTATGTTTTGGATTTATGCTGAAAACTGTGTTGATAACATAGAGATGCTTTTGTTATTCTGGGCAGCGCTTACACAGGGTCAAGGCTTTTTCTGCTCCTCACCCCACCCCACCAGTGAGTAGGGGCTCAAGAAGCTGCGAGGAGACACAGCTGGGACAGCTGACCCCAACTGAAAAAGAGAAATATTTCCTGCCATGTGACTTAGTATATAAAGCTGGATAAAAAATAAGGAAGGAGAGGACATTCAGAGTTAACGGCATTTTTTCTTCCCAAGTAACAGTTATGTGTGATGGAGACCTGCTTTCTTGGAGATGGCTGAATACCTGCCTGCCAATGGGAAACAGTAAATGAATTCCTTGTTTTTCTTTGCCTGCACATGTCTGCAGCTCTTGCTCTACTTATTAATCCACAGCTCTTGCTCTACTTTATCTTACAGCTCTTGCTCTACTTTATCTTAAACCACAAGTTTTCTTACTTTTACTCTTCTGATTCTCTTCCCCATCCCACCAGGAAGGAATGAGCAAGCATCTGTGTGGAGCTCAGTTGCTGGCTGGGGTTAGGCCACAACAAGATGGTTTACAAAATAGCCTGAGGTAATCCTGATTTCATTTGAGAGAATGGGATTTTTGTTGCTGCGACTATAGGATTTCCTCTCCAAAGTTTGAAGGAAATGACGTTTGTTTGTGCATAAAGACCAGAAGTTTGAACTAGACATCAAACCTCACATGAGGCTACAATGACACAGTGTGGACTCTCCTGCTACCCTTCCCTCACCTTTCACATACCGCTGGAAAGGCTGAAATGCCCTTACCCACCTTGGAGTGCCCAACATTCTAACAAACAGGGGAATGACATGAAATGCACTAAACCCGTAGAAGATTATTCCATTTTCTGCCTGAGCACTGTGACCATGGACATGTTGTGTATATACTTCTTTCTTGTGCATCCCAAAGCGCCGTCATGAATAAAGACCGTCATTCATGCATTTCTACTGCACATAGGGCTAGAGGACTCTTCTCTAAGTAGGACTTACTGATAAAATAAATTATGTTTATGAATTATTACGTTGACCTGATCTTTGAAGGTTCATGTGGCATTCAGACCTGTGAGTTTGCTAACGAGAAACCACGCTGGAGCCCAGGCTCAGAGCGGGAGCGGCTGCTGCTGCTGCTGTTATGTAGCACTTGAAGATACATGACCAACCCATTTCCTCTTCTTAGTTTCATGGCATGTGCTCCTGCTCAAAGACCGCAACCTTTGCAACTTCTACCTTTGGGGCCTTGGCTATATATTATAGTGTCAAAAAGACCTAAATTTGGGTACAGCTGAAAGAAGAGAACCTCCTTTCCAGAGCCTGTGGTTTCTACTGGAGGTCCAAAGAGAGAGAACAAGATGATAAGTATATTAGTTCCTCTTTTCTTCCCTATCCTCAAACAGAAGGCTCTTCGCAGGGTAAACCCAGCATGTTTAGCGCTGCCTTTGTCATATGGTTTAGGTTACATAGACCCCACAGGGAGGGAAGGGGCTTCAAGAGTCATGATTTGAAACCAAATATCTTCAGCTCTGTGCTTCAAGAGAAGGCCTGCTTTCTATTTCACAGCCTATTTTTCTATTTTTCTATTTCTTTATTTCAGACACCGCGGGATAGTTTGTTCCCTGATACAAACACAGGTATGCAAAATCAGAAGGTAAAATGTTGAGTAGTGCTGGCCAAACATGAAGAGCCAGCTCACGCTTGACTGCAAACTGCAGTGAGCCAAACGAGCTGGCTGTGTAGTCAGCGGGGGTTTCAAGAAAGTTAGACAGAAAGAGCTCTACAGCAGAGATAACCTTAAAAGGGACCAAAATAGGGAGTGCAGCAGTGGTAATGTTAAGCTGCTGCCACTGCAGGTGTGCTTCTTCAGGGTGTTAAAATGGCAGCAGACTAATATAAATAAGGTGTACAGAAGAGGGGAGGAGGAGAAGGGGAAATTAATGAATGGTCTAACTGCTGAGCTCAGTAATGCAGAATGAAAACATGTTGAACTTGACATGTCTGGCTAAACAGTGTGTCTCTGATGAAAAAAAAAAAGGCAAGCTGCTATGCATCTTAGGGATGTTATGTTAAACACATCATTTGTTTGTTTCATCAATAAAATCCTGATTGATTATCATGTGACTTTGGCCCAATTCCTGAACAAGGGCATTTAAAGAGAAAATATTTTCTAACTCTGGAATTGTTTTTTTTTTAAAAAAAAATAAAATAAAATTCATAATTCCATAGGGAGCTGTAATCTTCATTGCCCAATATTAAGCTACATCTTACAACGCAGGGCTATGCAGAGATACGGAGAGTCTGTTAATCTATCTCCAGAACAAGAAGCAGAGAAAATCTGTTAGCATGGTCCTGTGTGAGTGCTATTTGCACAGCTGGAAGTGTAGAGCAGATCAGATTAAAAAGCTTTTAGTCCCCGGCTAGTGTCTCTCACACAGGGCTTTGCTGTGCTATGCCTCAGCCTCGCTGGGAGCTGGCAGAAGGATTGCTAATACAACTTAGTTCTCCTGGGAGCTGACATGCCTCTGTGTCTACCAGTAGAGTTCCTGCCAGTATTCACCACTCGGTGTTCCTACACAAAACTGCTTCCACTTTGGCAAGATTTAAGAGTAGCAGTAACTATATAATGACTAGATCCTGGCAGATGTATTCCTCTGACTGTTCCTCGGTCAGTCTTCCCCTCTTTTAGTGACTTTTTAATGAATAGAAATTCATAATTGATCCTTGAAAACTGATTCAAGGGTGACCCTTATTTTGATGAATATCCTAATCCCTGAGCTGGAAAATCCCACTCCTTTCTCTAGGGAGACTTATAATTGTTTCGTTTAAAGGAGGAGTCAGTAGGATAGGTGGATAATAACCTACCTGGAAGACTAGGCTGCTTCTGACATTTCCCACCCCTTTTTTTCTAGCAACAAGCAAATACATGAGCACAGTTGCATATTTCTCTGTGCTCATGTCTAGGGGTCACTGGGTTTTTGTATTAGCATAGATCACAGGAACTGGTTTTGTTTAAGAGTTGTTCCATTGCATAAGAACACGTTAATTAAAAGAGAATCTGCTCCCAACTGTTGCAAAATCTCAACATAGGAAGTAGTGATAAAATGTGGGTACAGAAAAAGAAAAAGGGAAAGACAGTCTAAGAAATGAGGCGTCCTTAGCCCATATGAGAGCTTGTGGTGTACATGCATCCAAAATCTATTCATTGTTGTTGCCACTGTTGGACACACAGCAAACGAGAAATATAAAGATAGTGAAATATGAGTGTGTAATGAAAGATAGCAGTCCAAACTCATCAGATGTGGGAATCAGCCTTCTACGTATAAGGAGATGATGGATAATTTGCAGAGAGGTTCTGGAAGTGAGCATAGATGATGAATCTGATGCAACACAAAAAATGATGTTGCAATAATCAGGATGTGAAGTGAGCAGATACCATCTGAGAGCTATCTTTATATAGATTGACATGAAAATCTATACAATGGAGATGTTACACAATAAATATTTCCAAGGCTTAGACACAGGCTTCTGCCTAGGCTATGTTGAAGATAATGCCCAAGATATGCACCAGTGCAACTGGTAATAGCAAATGAGAGGAAGCAAGGAAGTCTGGGTAGGAAATCATATGTCAGAAGACATAAGGAAGCTTGTGGTTTTTAAAATTTCACCTATTATTAAACATATGTGAAAGGAAATCACAGAGTTCAAGATTTTATTTTGTACAGTATGTGAGATATTTATATTTCAACATAGCAGCTGGCAGAGTATTTAGAGAAAAAGTGTAAAGAAACATGCTGTGGTGACAAAGAACCAAAGCTCAAGCTTTGCAAAAGTTAGGCAAGGATGAAGAGAACTCCTAAGCAGTATTCTTAGGGAGGTGGGAGGAGACTACGTCAAAGCTGAATGGCATGGCAAGATAGCAGGCTGATGCACCATGCTGAGAGGGATCAAGTCAGAGAGATGTGATTTGGAGCAGAGACCAGAGAGGAACAATTGTTAGCATAGAACAGGTAAAATACTTTTTTGTTGGAGACAGGGTAGGAGGGTTGAAACACGGTTGCAGGCACATGCAAATGGAAGATGTTAAGAGAAAGAAATGCAGCTGGTGTTCAGCTGACTCTTCATCATGGATGCTGAAGTATGAGAGGAAGAAAGATGAGAAGAGCAAAGATGCCATCAGTTAAAATCAGGGAGGAATATTAAGGGGAGAAACTGAAGGAAGCAACTGGTGGCAGCTGAGTTGGGGCTGAGAAAGATAGAAAGGCTAACTATTGCATCGGTTGAAGAGAAGAAATGTTGGAAAGGTTGAAGGCGAATGGAAAAAGCCTTTTGTACAGAAGGAACATGTAGCATCTGAGGGAGAAACAGCACAGGCAGAATCCCAATGAGGAGCCCTTGTGCCTGGCAGAATCAGTAGCCACCAGGAAAGAGGGATGGAAAGGTGTTTGATAACTTTGTGTGGAAAGAGTTAGAAAAAGAAATTTGGAGTAGAGGAGGCACATAGCTGACAACGCTGAGAACAGTCACATGGGCTGTGAGATGTCTATGAGATGGACAAGTAATACAAACTAGGTCGATGGAAAGCTGGCCTGCTCTGTATGGATGTCAGTGAGGGGTTGAGAAAAGAGAGGGAAGTGGGAGAGTTCCCCAGCAACAGCCTTCAGCAGCCCTTTGTGCCTTGTGCCAAATAGGATATAAAACTTGTATTAGCCTCCATATTTCTAAACTGATGACCACAGACTTAGGATAGCAGTTGAACTTCAGATCTGCAAAGTATTAGGAACCAAGTCTCTTGAATCCTGTTATTAGGTGTGTTACCAGACACCAGTTATTAGACCATCAGTCATCTCCTTTAAAGTCTGTGAATCTGCTTCAGTGATAATATTGACCTTCTGCTTACTCACCTAATGGATCAGAGATTAGCTAATCAATAGATTACTACAATTTCAAGCCAGATCTGAATAATTATTGAACAAAGGGATCTAAGAGAACTCTGTTGTAGATAAAGAGGGTCTTGTGGTGGGTTTTTTTAACATAGGATAGGTATGAAGTCATGGTTATAAATTTGTTAATTTGTTAATTGTTAAATTTGTTTCAGAGGACAGGGCTATATATGTGTAAGATATTTGTTTTCTTGCCTCTTCTAGCTCCTACTTAACAGTTTTAAATTGATTTTTCTTTCATTCTTTTGGTAAAAAGAGAGAAAAGAGAGAGAAAAAGAGAAAGAGATGGAGGGAGATCTCCCTTGAAAGTACCTCCCTCCACAATAATATATTAAAAAAATTCTACATTTACTATTTGCCTGCAGGTATTTCAAATGAAAGATTTCAGACTTCTCCAAAAACAACTTTAATAATAATAATTAGTAGTAGTAGTAATATAAAAACTTCTACCAACTAAGAAGCTTCTGGTCTTGTTACCTTTTTTGGTCAGAAAACATTTCCATGAAATCTGTTCTTACAAGCTGGTCTGAACCTCTGTGAAATGCTGGGTGGTTTGTGCTGAGTGGCATTACTCTTGTAGACCTATTGCAAAGATGCTTTATCAGACAACGTTTTGACAGTTTTGCAGGCACGGTTTTGTTTTCTTTTCCATCTTCCATGAATAATTGATTTAAAATCTCTCCCTCTCTTGTGTATTGAGAGGGAAATCTTTTATTTTAACTCTTTACCTACTCTTAAGAGGGAATTTAAAAATAAATAAATAAAAAAAAAGAAACGCATCTCCAAACCTGCTGGAGTTAAGAGTTACACTGTTATTAGGAGGAATTAGCAGTCAATCGACCAGTTAGTTTTAACAGTGACCGGAGATCCCTGCCAATTCAAAGCAGTATTAGCAGACTCTAAACCATCCTGAATGCAGGGATGCTGTGCAACACTTCACCAGCAACCACCTTTCACATCCCCGGCGAACTCAGGAAAGGCTGCGAAGCAGGGGGAGGCCGAGCGATGCAGAACTGTCCTGTACGGCTGTGTCAGCCCACAGGTAACTGACACTACCTCTTCCTCCCAACCACTCCGGCCCCTCTTGCTTCTCCATCTTCCTACCTTCCCTGCCATCTGTTCCCGCTGCTCCCACAGCCTCCTTGCTCTCCTCCCGCCAGGGCCTGTCTGAGCAGACGGGTATGAGAGCCTCTGATGAGGTAGGCCTCGGGCCCCTCCATCACTCCTCGCCACGAGGAAAGCACCAGCTGTCTGGCTTCATTTGCATTTTCTCTCCAAAATAATGAAATTAGCCATGAGTATCCTGAGGTGATGTGAGACGCAAATTTAGGCTGGATGTGTCAGTGTGCACTGGGAAGGCAGAGGGAAGGTCACGGAGGATGCTGGCAGCATTGAAATGGAGGGCAAGGCATCTCCCACCTGCTGCAAGGGCCCCGCAACCCGGCGAGAAGCCCGGCGTGTGGCACCGCCATCTCCCCACCACCCTCAGCCCGCCCCTGTGCCTCCTCACCTGTGGCAGGTGTGCCAAGACTCCACCAGCAAAAACGGGGGGGGGGGGAGGGAGGCGGAATGCAAGCCTGTTTTAGCTTCTTGCCAGCCCTACCCAGATGTCAGCCATTAGCTCAAGAGTGCGGCTGGGCGGTATTTTAATTTGTAGGTAGCTGTGTTATGGCAATTTCTGAGGAGGCTGGTCTGGCCTCCCATCACTCGTTTTCCACAGTGTTACCATTTTTAATTATCTCAGCGTTTGTTCAATCAGGACTCACCACAGCTGTTGTACGGTAATCTTCATCTCTGCTTTGTATTTCTGATTGCCTAAAGTAGAGAGGAAGATATTTGCTAAAGTGTTGCTAGAACTCCTGCTAGCACAGCTGAACGAGGAGATCAAGCTGAGATTCAGGCCTTGCAAGCTCTCATTGCACTGGGGACAATCACCATTTCTTCTGGTTTTACTGTTATTCTTTGCACATATACAGTTTCTATATTTTGTACATATTTATATAGTGTACAAATATTTATAAAGTTCACAAGGAAGTTGGCCTTTCACATTCTACAGTTTCTTTGTCTTAGTCATTCTCCATTGTTTTCCAATGACAATGGAGTCATATCTCCATTAATAACCACAGAGAATCTTCAGACAGCTTTAACATACATGTAGGAGAACAATAACAGTGGAATAGCACTGCATCTAGATGAAGACTTACAATATTTAGAAAAAAAGACATTTTAAAAAAAAGATATTTCACTTGTCTGCATATTTGCTCAAATAAGTTTATGAATTAGTTTATATATGCAAGCAACTTATTTTGAGTGAATATTGTGAAGCATTCGTGGAAAGAAGAATTTTTGTCTCTCACAAGAATTTGAGTTCTCACAGCTGGACTCTGTAATAGACTTATATCAAAACTAATCAATGCACTTTGATTTTATTATCAAATGTTCCCAAATTCTTCATGAAAACACAGGATTATCTATATATCATGAACTAATCTCTAAAGGACTAGTTTCAGCAATTAATACATTCAAGAATATGGTAGGTTACAGACAATTCAAATTATCTACTCTTCCAATGCAAATTATTTGTTCTGCTGCAGCAAGCGAGCTATGTGCATATAAATACGTGTCTCTGTGTGTGTGCATATAAGGAAACGAAGTCCCAGCTGCCAGAGCAGATTTGGCTACTCATGACACCTCCAGGCCAGGTGGCTGGTGATGGATTCAAGAGCAGCTTGTGACGCTGCACTTCTTCTTGTCCATGTGGAAGGATCAAATGATTCCCCTTTATTTTGGTTTTCTGTCCAAAAGGTTCTTTCATAGGTCACAGAGTCTTGTGCTGAGAGCCCTCAAGACAAGATGGAGTATTTTAAGTAATTTCATGAACAACTGGCTATGCTCTGTTAACATACAGGTTATGGCCTGTAAAGACCTTTTTTGTTTGGATTACAGATTTTGTCAGCAGCTATCACATTACATGCTTACATCATCCGTGGGAAGGTTCATCTGGTCATGTATTGGACTACCTTGAAAAGGAGGGTGCCTTTCAGGAACTGGTAGATTTGTGAGATTTTTCTAGATTCTTGAGGATGAAAGTGGGGTTCTTTCACTTTGTACATACTTAATTTCTTAGCTGTACGCTGTAGACTATGGGGATACGTATTAGAGTGGAGAGAGGATACACAATTACAGTAGTAATTACAGATTAAGACTTTCCCTTGTGTGCTTATAATTTATTCATAAAAAAAATCATATGTTTTGAGTATCGTTTGTCTTGATTTGCACCAGCTGCAAGGTTTTGACAATATTTTCAGCCCTAATGTTTCACTTTCATCTTCAAACATATTGTACTTCATTATCTGTTCTGTCCTAGCACTTTTCTCCCCCTGTCCTAAAGAGTAAACAAATGTGGAATTAGCCATGATGGTCATGCCTAGTTTTTGAAATCTTCCCCTTATTCTGAAATTAAAACAGATAAGTCATAAGACTGGGGCAGGATATTTTCAAGGTCATGAGAGTTTTCAACCAAAGCTGTTTTTTTGCTATTTGAAGTACAGCAGAACTCTTGCGAGCTCAGGATATGAACAAAGACAGAAGCTGGTTTCTGTGATATTCCTGCATCTGCTTAAGGAGGACATGGGTGTCTTGCAGCCGTGAAGAGATGTAGATTCACATGTGGATAGTGACTGCCCACTTTCTTAGGATTTTCAAAGTGTTGGATTTGTAATGTTCCATTTCAGTGGCAGA
Source organism: Gallinago jamesoni (assembly GCA_025769975.1). Classification (NCBI taxonomy): domain Eukaryota; kingdom Metazoa; phylum Chordata; class Aves; order Charadriiformes; family Scolopacidae; genus Gallinago; species Gallinago jamesoni. Next base: position 21,110,491 of record JAOQGH010000023.1, read on the forward strand.
TATATATCTGGAGATGCAGATCTACCTATGGGTCTCAGCTGCTTAATTCATTGTATCTCCCTGGAATTTTTGTACTTGCTTAAGTTCCATATCATATATAATTTGCAGCAGTGAAATACATTTTTCTTCATCCAGTCATGGTATGTTTGATAAGTAGGAGGTGCTGAAATGTGAAAATGGTGAAATGTGTGTTGAAAAATTGTCCCAAGAGCCCAATCTTACTTATTTTGGGCAACACTTTAAGCATGGTGAATAAGAGGAACAAGGATGGTGCAAAGCATGAAGGTTCTCTGAGATGGGGCACGACAGGAAGTACCTTGGCACCTGCAGTACTTCTCAGATACACTTGAGGTACCCTTTGTTGATTTCTCAACAGACAGAATGATTTAAGGTGATGATAATCAGGCAATGGGAGGTCTTTATTACATCCGTCTTTAATTGTCCAAATTCTAGCAAAATTACATTCTTTACATTCTTACTTTCTTGCAATCTGGTTCTCGCAATCTGGTTCTCACAATCTGGTTCTTGTAATTCTTCTATCACAAGTTATTTTACCAAACATAGCAGTGACTCAGACCTCTTCAGTGTTTGCTCACCACTTATAATGATGCACCTTTCCTGACAGCTCTTCATGTCAGTCAGAAGTCTAGGTCAGACACTTATCAATTGACCCTGTGTTAAAGGTAGACCCTCATTTCAGCACCTGTCAATAGCAGCTTTTGATGCGTTTAGTGTGGAGGCTGTATCAGTAGAGTTATTTGTAAGTGACCATGCATGGACTTTAAAGAAAGGGAAACATTTCTAAAACTTTGAAAGCAGCATGGTGTCTGTTTTGGGGGATTTAATAAAAAGGCCTATTTTTTCTTCTTTGTCAAGAGGACAATTTTCTTAACACTGGGAGATGTGCTAATAGTGAAAAATGCAGTAAGTGCTACCAACATACACAGCTAAAGCCCTTGTTAACCTCACATCCTTTTTCTAATACAAATGAACACAAATAAAATGCTAGTCTCTTGTACTGTGCTAATGTAGAAGGAGAACCTTTTGATTATTAGCTGCAGTTACCATGAGCTCCCAACCTGGGATGGTGTCTACACTTCTCCTTCTGAGGTGTTAATCACAAATCTGCCAATCCTGTCCCACTTACAAGACAAGGAAAGAAATGTGAACATGTAAAAATTCACAGAGGGGCCCAGGAAAATTTCCCTGACACACTCCTGCTGTGACACCACAGCAATTGAAGAAGGCCTGTCATTTGGTTGTCAACCTTTGACCTCAACCAGACATATTTTGAAATGATGTGAAAAGAATTGCTGTGCTGTACGGCTGGCTCCTTACAGCTTTGCATGTCTGTCCTTGATGTCAGTCAAAAGTAGTTAACTGACACCCATGGAGTCTAAAAAAAAGCTCCTTTAAAATATCAGTAATGACTTCTGTTAGCAAGACTAGCTCTTGTCAAGTAATGACTTTATGACATAAGGTATTGTTTATCTAGGCATCGTTCTCTTACTTGCATTTTAATGAGCCTAATTAATAATAAGTTAGAAGTCCTCAGCTATTTCTTCACAGCTGGACCATATGCACTAATTACACTGAGTGTGCAAACTTAGACTAATCCCTTCGTCAAAAGAAATATTTTAATTTAAAAAACCTCAATGTACTCTTTTTTCACCTGATTACTTCAAAGATGTAATCTTTTCATTCTGGCAAATTTGCACAGAATCAAAGTAAACCTGGGAGTGGGAGAATTCTATAATTTATAATTTTTCTAATGGTAGACTTCATTCTTAAAATAATTGAGGAAGATCATTCAAGAGCAGAGTGGTGTCAGGTTCATTTCTGGTGTGCGTTTGGTTCCATAAAGGTAAGGGATAATAATTTTTAAGTTGAAGGATAATCACCAATCTCTAAGAAAAGATTCTTCCTAAACAGAAGTATAAATGATAACTATACTTAGGTGCCACCAAGTTGGGGATGTTTCTGTTCTCAGAATACAACAGAATGCATAGCCACAGTCAGACAATTCCCTAAAAGTGATAAGATACAATTAGTTCCTGTCTAATAATAATGTAGTCCACATTAGATGAAGTTTTACTGTTTGAAGGGTGATTTTGTCATAAATGTGTATATTGTCAAGTTAATAAAGTATAATATGTTTTTATAATAATGCCTATTTTTCTTCTTGTAAGGTAAGTCATTTGACTGATACATTGGAGTTTGATCCTTTTTCAACAAGAAAAAGGCCATGCAATACTTTTGCAATGCTTTTACTATCCTTTGATGACAAGTGTAACTATATAGCTGTCCATAGATTTCAATAGGGCACATTGCGAGCTAGAATCAAGAATTATAGTTAATTTCATACGGATTCTACCACTATATTAGATGGTTAAGTGCAATAATATCAAAATAGTAGTGGTATTAGGGATTCAATAACTAAGAATAGGATGTTAAAAAAAAAGTATCAAAATCCTGTTGGCATATATGAAAATAGCCAGTTATTAGACTTCCATATGTTTTATAACTTCCTATCAGTTCAAACTCACATCTATCTTCACAGGAGAAGCAGAAATCAAACAAGCTACATGAAACATGGATTCCCCCAAGCAGGATCACTGTTGTCTAGGTCTGTTGTTTTCAAACAATAGAATCTTGACAGAATTGGACAGTCCACTTAACAGCTTTTCAGGTTAGCCAACAAAACATGTTAGAATCATATCCATATGCACTGAAAACAGTTGGATTCTCAAGTCTGTATGTAGAAGTAGATTTTGGGACACTACAAACTGCCAGGTATGCATACAACTCCCACTTTTTGTTTACTGACTTGAACCACTGTGAAGAACTAACTTTGATAGCATCGCTGTTATTCCCTTGTGACTTTATGAGTTTTTTTTAATTCCAGGCTCTTGTTTGAATTGGGTTAATCTTCTGACTGAAGAATGATGCTGGTGACTCTTCTGCCTCTTCTGCATTTTGCCTGTAAGGCTCCTTCTTGAAATGAGCAGTGACAAGCTTTTCTCAACAGTTTCTGTAGCTGTGTGTGTGCATGTGTGTGTGCATGTGTCTTAATGATATGTCTTTAGTATTAGCTTCTGCTGATGGAACCAACAACTCTTAACACAAAGAAAACTTCCTCAGGTGCCAAAGGAATAATTTGCTCTTGCACATGATCAAAGGTGAAGCCACCAGAGAGCTAAAAGTCACCCACTATGGTATCATCCCTCTTCCTTCATCTTTTCAGTTCTTACCTTGGTGCCAGTCTCAATATAGTTTCAAACAACTCACCCAGTTCTCCAATAACTGCAACTTCAACATACAGCTAAGTTCTTTCTTAGCAGATACACTGTGTACTTGAGCCCAAGTCTTCTATTCTTATAAATTACACTTCTATGTGTGGTTAGCAACCCTATTAGCCGAAGTATCCTATTTATTAGCATATGATTGAGTGGCAGGACAGGAATGAGCAAATCAAAATGAGCAAATATTGCTATTAGGAAGAAAAAACTTTGGTTATAAAGTAATTCTTCTACACTGAAAAAACCTTTTCCCCAACAAAATATGGCATTAGGCAGTTAGCTCAGCCTGGATGAACATAGAGAATGTGAGGCCTTTCAGCAAAGGAAGAATTGACCTGATGTCATGAAATTTCATTTGCCAGACCGAGACCCAGTTTCAGCCTAGAAACTTACTGATGTGGAACTGAAAGCAGTTATTTGTGGAATTTCTACCTCCACAGGTTGGTCAGGGGCCACATTTGTATCACTCACCTATTGTTCTGAGGACTATGAAGGACTTTTCCATTTAGTTGTTTCATGTTGTTGTGTGGTTTTGTTTTTTTTTTTATAAAGGGAAAAAACCTATATAAATGTGGATTTTTTTTCTTCCACTAGCTACTTCTTTTCCTCCCACTTAAATTGTGGTTCTTCCACTGCAATCTCAGGACGGTGCAATGAAGGCATGAAACCAGGCCACACTAGGTTGAGACCATTTCCTTGTCACCCATCCTGACATTGCTCTTGTCAATATGATCTATTCTATTGTATGTAGATTCATTTAACTATTTCAGAGAATTGCAGAAATCCCTGCATATCTATTGCGAGCCTGTTTGGCCATCTAATAAATTTTTCCAATAAGAACTTTTTCCTGATGTGCTCAGCCTAAATTTTCCATTTCATATATTCATTCCATTACCCCTGCTGCACTTTACTGTACCTTTCTATAATTCTTCATTCTTTCTGGCTCATCCATTCTACAGATCATTGCAAACCATTCTGCCCTCATCTTCCCCTATTTGTTGTTTAGCCAAACTTTCACTACGTATCTTTAGACCTTTCAACCTTTGTTTCAATGAATTGCTATTAACCTTTCAAGTATTGACTCTGGAAATATAATAGTTCTTTCATAATGAGTTATTCCATGCATAATAGTTTGCATGAAAATTTAATAATGATGCTTTATCTTCTTTTTAGAAAAAAGGTCATGGTCAAATTAATATATTTTACAAAACTATAACAAGCATTTTTGTAATTTGGAACAGAGGGAAACTTTCCAGCGATACAATTAAATGAGTTTGAGGCTTCTATTTTTTGTTGTTCTCTTGGAAATCTGAATGCTATTGATTACTTGTCTTATTTGTAATATTTCCCTGGATCTTGCCAGACAAATAGGGTTAGTATGCCAAAAAAATCTCCCCTCGGTTAAACACTTATGGTCTAACCCTTAGATTCTCTCTCCATGCACAGGAAGTCTCTGCCAGCTTTACATGGCAGCTTCCTCTGTGAACAGACCTCACTGCTCTAAAGGGCAATGTGCTGCTGGTATAAGCATATTTCAGAAAAGACAGTTCTCCCTCCTATTATCCATTGGTCTACGCTCACCTTTCTTCTTATGGAGATGCATGTTTTTGGAGTAGCTACAGTACATCTAGAGATGTCCTTGGTGTCAGGGTGAGCTCTGGAGCCAGAGGTTGTCAGTGCCACTGCACTTGATGAAATCAAGTAACAAATAAAGAGACAGCAGCAGGAAACACCCTAAAGCTCAGCTGAAGTTCCTTCTTAAAGACCAGCTACAGCGACTCAGGGCCTCACCCAAAGCTACTGGAAATCAGCCTTCTTTCATTTTTGGTGCTGCTATCACCTGTGGCAGCACTACCACTGCACATTCAGGAGCTCCAGTTGGGAACCAAGGCACAGATGGAAAAAGAGACTAACTGTACCTAAATTACCTTCTCTGTACTTAATTTATGCTGATGCTAAAGTTTGTTCTCTGAGGACCTTCCAAATATAGACGCAAAATCCTGTTTCTGTTGGAAAGCTGAGAATCTCTCCCCTCCAGAAGGTTAGCGCTCCAGTTTATAACCTTGATATATTGTCTGATCCTAACCTTGTTATTTAATTAAGTCTGGGCTCCCGAGTGGTGCAATTCTGAGGTGCTAATACCATGTTCAGTGAAGACAAGGACATTGCTTTGCTTTCTTCAAGGGAAAGCAGCAATGTAAGAATGAATGTTTAAATGCAATGCTAATTATCAGCCACAGGAATTGCTTTTAGTGTTATAAAGTCTTTTATTCTTCTTTGCTTCCAATAAAGAAGGTCCAGCTAATTTAGGTACATACACAATTATTTTTAGCAATGATTAATGGATTAATCTAATTATACGTAATTGGCGTATTAGTCTCAGTATAGCATCAGATGTCAGGTTATTTTTCTGGTTTAGGACTTTGAGAGTTCATAGTTCTGGATGGATTTAGGGAATGGGGAGGTGGAAAATTTTCATTTTTGTTTTGGTTTGTTTCTTTTTCTTAGTACAAACAGAGTACTGACCTCGCCTCTCAGTTCCATCACACAGATTTTTTCAGGAGTAGTAAGATCTCAAGAGCTGTGGTAAGGCCTTTCTGTGTATTTTTCCAGTCTTTTTTGCCATTTATGGTCCTTTAAAATGACATGGAATGGGTTAGCTGAAGGTTGCTGACATATCCAGCAGATACTATAGTTAGATAAACCTGCTTTATGTATAGTGGCAGGTTGTTTTGTGGGTTTTTTTAAGGGAGCTATTTGTTGTTGATCAGATCTTTTAAATGATAGAAGTGGTCCCCGTGGAGACGGATTAGTAAGCAGAGGGTAGATGAGGCAGTCAAAAACACAAACTGCAATTTACCACATGGTCTGTGTAATTTATCACACAAACGTCTCTGACACATATGTGGTACGTGTGTATCCTGCAAGTTTGATTGTATTGTGCTTGTCTATTCTCTTAAGATGTTACCCAGCCTTCTCCTAGTACTGAAAAAATGCTAAGTTGCTCGGGGACTCTTTGGTCTACAAAGCATGGTGTAAGGGTGAAAACATTCAAAGCAGAAGTTCTTTGTGCTGAGCATCAACACCAAATTTTTATTAAGACGGATGCTGAATATAAGGCTCACCCTCAGGTTAGATATGAATGCACAAGAAAGAAAAACATAACCTTAAGAACCTGACACAGATTAATTTAATCAGAAAGTACTCTGTGCATGTCTGTACAGCCTAAACGCAGTGCTGCATAGAGGTATCTCTGCTAGCTAATACATAGAGATGTATTTTGGGGGGTCTGCTGATAACTGCATGGATATTAATGAAATTCAGTCATTTGTCCTAGAGGCAACATTTCTCCTAGATCATTTTATATGTTCCATATTTTTATCTAGTGCTGCATCAGAAGGGTTTAGTTTGCTGGAGTTTCCTTAAAAATTACATCGTGAAAACAGTGGAGGATCATGCTGTGTGCACCTGATAACGTTCTGCGCCATCAGTAATTCCTACAGTGTTTTGTGCTATTATGAAACCACTGAAACAGAATTAATATTTTTAGAGAAAGAGCCTATTGATTAAAACTAACGCATATATACTATCATTTTTTTTCAGCTGGGACTACAGATCTATAGACTATAATCACTTCAACAAATAAGAATGTTATCAGTAAAGTGAATAGTCAAGATTTCTCTGTTACATGTTAAATTAAAAATAAATTCTGTACATGTTGTTAAGACAAAAATTTTAAAATGAAGAAAAACAGGAGAATAAGATACAAGTTTAAGGGTAGATTTTTTGTGATTATATAACTCAGAAAATGTGTCATAATATCTTGCTATTTGTTAATACTGTCTAATTATTGATTGTAAAAGATTTGTATGTGCAGCAGGGAGGAGATACAAGTTCTAGGATAAAGAATATATAACATTGTCCTTGTCTAAGGTTTGACTAAAGGGATACCCAAGACAGATCAAAATGAAATAGCTTGGAAAATGCATGAATTATTACAATACTTTAAATACTTAAGAAGTAGAGTAGCCAAACAGAGGATGACTCCCAAGACCTTAGTGGAGATAGATGAAAGGATTTGTCACTCCTAGCTGTGTGTGCATGAATAATAAGTTATTTATCATCTCAGCTAAATAACTGGTGAAAAATGAATGAAACATTTTGCTTTCTTCTATTTTAAGGTACTTCCTCTTTTCATGTTGCAAATGTGGGAAAGCTGGATTTTAAGAGAAATTTCAGAATTCAGATGAGGTTTTGTTTGCTCAAGGGTAGAAAGGTTTAAACAGCACTGATGGTTACTGATGAACTGTTACTTAAGAAACCTACTAGAGTTGCCAGAGGAAGCTTGTGACATGCTGTAAGTTTAATTATGTTCAATTCATTAACACAATTAGAGCTGTGAACAAATTTATCGTCACAGCCAGAATCACTTAGAAACAGCTAGTAAGTCATAGATTATGGGGACTTGTTTTCCATGCCTACACATCAAGCATAATTCCCTGGCAAAATACATCAGCTGGTCATTTGGGAACATGTCTTTAATACCAGGGCTTTGCTGTTTTCCTGGGTTAAACTAGTTGTCTTTCAACAGAAAGGTCACACCCTATAATAAAAACCAGCTTGAAAGTAAAGGCATTAACATGCATTAATATCAAGCAGTTGTGAATGATTCCTTTGCTGGATTTACCTACTATTTGTTGATAGAGAAGAGATATGTTTCAGGTCAAGAACTTGATCAGAATCATAATTCCCTCACAATTTGAAGGGAACCTCTCTGAGAGCTGTAGTTTGTTTGGATAATAAGTCAATGAAATGACGGATTCAAGGAGGAATGTATAGGAGAATATCTAAGGGGAAAAAACCTTCCCAAAATTTCTGTTCTGTGCTTTCTACCCAGCACTTCCCTTTTTGTGATCCACACCCCAAACATGTCACTCACAAAAAACCTCTGCAAGGTCAGAATAGTCTTTGCAAAAGTTTATTGATGTCATTGTAACTTCAACTGCTTCCCAGCAACCTGGGCAGGATTGCTAATGAATCCCTGTGGTTGTTACCACAGACACACTGTGATAGGTGAACCAAGCAGATGGAAAGAAATTTGGGTTGTCTTCCCCAGTCTCCCCAAGTAGCCTAATTTTTCTGCTTTTCCTCAACCTTGCAGGTTAGGAGATTTAAGGAAGTGAGCTAAGTGAAAAGTGAATCTTTAATCTTGACTGTGTGAGGAATCTGTGTGAAGGGTCCCTTCTAATCATAGATATTTGGGAAATAAACTCAGTTCAAGTCTATGGAGCATCAAGTTGCTCCTAAGGACTATTGAACAGTTTTGTAGCTGATAGATGATGAAAGACTGAAGTCTGTGTGCTTATTGGTCTTTTTGTTTCATTTTCTTCAATAGCTCTCTTCCCCTTGAGCTTCAGGATACAGAATAGCCCCAGATAAAACTGTAAGTTTCACAGAAGATTGCTTTTCATATCAGCCAGTTAGGAACAGCCTAAAATTCATGGCCATTAGGAAATCTACTTAAAGAGATGTGTAGTGAAGCTCAGAAACAGCTTGATGTCTTTTTCCAAGAGGAATTTTGTAGCTCTAGGGGCAATACAACAAATCAAAACAAATTGCGGGAAGAGGGTGCACTGCTCGTCACTAATCTGGGACAGTGAGGCAGTAAACAGTATCACCACTGTTCTTTTGTTAGTCTTCATGAATAATTTGAATGGTCTTGACTCTACCTAACAGAAGGCAGCAGTTTGCAGCTCCCCATCATCTGATTCGTATATTTATTTCCTTGAAAATAAATTTGACCAAAATAGTTTCCAGTAGGTCCTGACATGAGGGATAGCTACAAAAATCACGTGGTTCTCTGTCTCTCTTGTGCCCTAGGTAGGACATATATATACTGTGACTTCCACCACAACTGAGAAATAGTCTCTGGCACTAACACTTGTAAACCCTACTTTCCAGACTCACTAACTCTTACTATTATAATGGAGAATGAGACAGGACAGTCCCCATCTTGGGTCAGTTCTGGAGATGCCAGTAATCAAATACCTGCCTTTAACTAGGCTGGGATAAGCTTAGGAATTTGCAGATACCTGCACTGTGGTTGAGAGCCATCTTGAGAAATTCTATTTTTTCCTATTTTCTGCTGAATACTTAAAAAATACTAAAATAAAATATATGCTCTAGTATATGCATTGCAGAAGTAAAATTATTCTGGTCCTTTTGCAGCCTTACAAATCTATTAATTGCAGAGATGTATCTAATAACATAGTAGAGCTGTTTGATCTACCTTAATTCCACTACTGAAAACTATATATATTGTACATACACTATTTCACAAGCAATCTATAGAGCATCTAAAGGCCTTTAATAGCCATCATAAAAATTAATAGTAAAATATGTGAAGGATAAGCTACCATGAAAATTGCAGGGGAAAATGATGACCTGTGTATTTTAGATGAAGTAGCTTACATGTATGTTATGGTGTTACTTACATTCACTTGACAATTTATTGAAAATATGCATTTAAAGGTTAGATACCCTGATGGGTTAATGCATTGGATTTTCACATCAGAAGACTGAAGTCAAATTTGATTTTGGCTATGAGCTGGGGTTTGGTAGGTTCTCCTTCTTAATTAATCTTTCAAGTAGCAAAGCTATGATAGAATTGGGTATAATTCATCAGAATTAACCTTTCCTGCACAGGAGGAATCCAGGAAAAGTGTATCTGAGGCCATGAAAGTGGTTGCAATGGAAAAGCTAAACTGCAAAGCTTCTATCTGACCAATTATGCCTTTAATGTTAGTAAGCAAATAAAAAGTAATTCACTGAGTTGCTGCTATGAGCATTATTCCAGAGCCAGTAATGGACCGGTGATAACAGACTGTCCTTTTTGTCATTAACTGAAAGACCAGGGAATGTGATTATCTGTAATTACAAACATATCTCACTGTGCAGCACCATGAAAGGATCCCAAGTCAAACCCAGGGTAGCTAGATTCAGTGTTTTTAGATATGTGTACTCTTGTGTGTATTCATGTGTCCATTCTGGGAATTAAAGCTACACTCTGTCCACACCATCTCTGTTTGGCACTGCACTGTGCTGTGTTAGACACACCTGCCTGATTAGCACCTCTGCAGGAATTTCTTCTACGGGGCTGAAATGCACCAATGTAAACCAGTGGTGAGTTCAGAAGCTATTTTAACTGGTTTATTTGAAAAAAACATAAAGATAAAAAAGGTTTACATTAGTAAACAAACAACAACGTTCAATCCATAACTGTACTTTTCACTGTCTTAACACAAGCCTTTTTCTTGACATTATCTTTTGGAACAATCTTTCAATGCACAAAGGCAGAAAGTCATTGTGGATCTACCATTGCCATAGCTGTGGTATGAAACTTCTGTTTAATGATCAGGGATACAGTTCTGCTCCTGGCTCCCCAAAGTCAAGCTAACCAGCCTCTTGCCTACAGCACAAGAGCTGTATCTGCTTGCAGTTTGAATCAGCAGAGTGGCTGAGACCAACTCACATGCACAGAAGCTGATTGATGAAGCATGATGCATCCCTTAATTAAGCAGAAGCTACTAATAAAAATGAACTTAACTGGATGATTTGTGTGATTCTTGCAAGGCAACCATATGTGCTGCACACTGGTAGTGGGAAAGGATGATATGCAGCTGATACTGGGAACCTACAAAAGAGGAAGCTTGTTAAGAGAGGCAGTTTGGGTTCTGTCACTATTTCACGGCAGCCCATAATTAATACTCTCCTCGCTTATCCTTGCTTGTGTGATAAGTTGTCCTCTCCTCCCTCTCTGCATCCTTTCAGCATTAGTCCTTGCCATCACTACTGTTCCTACAACTGCGTCTATTTTCACTTCTTTATCTGTGACTGCAGCACTTTGGGGATAAAATTCATTGAATCTGCACATCTGTTCCCTTTTCTGTGTTTGTCTCAGCAAACCTTCACAACAGTCAGGGTCGAGATGCATCTTCCTGTGCTTGTCTATGGCACTGCAGAATTTTCCAAGGCAGCTGAAGCATGTTTGGTGGGTGGGATCAGAAGGAAGCTCCTGGAAGTCATTCTCTGTGTCATTGGCCAGCTGCAGTCGCTTTACCTAAGTATGCAGTTCACCTCTTGGAGAAATTAACTAGTTTTAATAAGGTGGTACAACTTTGTAGGGTTGTGCTGCCAACTAATGAACTAACAGCCTAGAGGTCAGGAGGTTGTGAGAATGTGGTAACACTTTCTTGGTTATTGTCCGTGTATTCTGCAAGAGTTCCTGCTGTGAGCCAGAGATACAAGCACAGAATTTAAAGGGAGAAGCAATGTGTGACACTTGTGTCCTCAAGCTTCCCACTCCATATGCCTGAGAATTAAAACATTACCTTCAGATGTACATTCCTTTAACAGACTGAAGAAAACTGACTCATTCACCTCATTTGCTTGGGGTGTATGTATATCACTAATATGATAACGTCTTCATGCAAATAAATACTCTTTTTTTTGCATTTGTCCACAGTGAAAAACAGCAAAGAATCCCTTCTTCAATACATTCAGTCAACTTCTATTAAAGGCATTCTGGAAATGAGTGGCTAGGCAAGAGTTCTGTATGAAAGGAACATGAATTTAGCACAAATCAACAAAGTCAAACCTTAGTGAAGAACCAAGCCTCCTACCAGAGTACATAACAGGAATGTTGTCCCTAACTTGTGATATAGTCCTTTTGTTCTGCTGAGCACAGCTAAGAGCGCAGCTCCAATGTTCAGTTTCGGGTGCCACCTTTGAGAAAGATGTAGTCCTAAGACTAGTCTAAATGGGAAGGAAATGAAAGAACTGGGATTGTTTGGTGTAAGGAAGAAAAAAAGAAAAATAAAAAGCCTGGGAAACATAGGAGCAATCTTCATATTTGTAAAAGGCACACAGTTTAAAAAAAAAAAAAAAGGAATAAACTTTTCTCCATGCCCTTGACCAACAGAACAAAACCCAGCAAGTTTAAACTGGAGCAATGGTGATTCAGACTTAAACATTAGGAAAAACTTTCAAACAACAAGGATAGTTAAACACCAGAATAGATTGCCTAGGGATGTTTTGGAGTCTCCGTGATTGGAGCTTTATAAGAACAGGTTAGACAAACATCTGTCAGGAATGATTTAGGTATAGTTGATCTTGCCTTGGGGTAGGGGGATGAACTAAACGACCTCTAAAGGTTCCTTTCAGCCCTCTTTCCTATGATTCTATAAAAAATACACAAAATGATTGCATGTAGAATTGAGTTTGGCACCTTTTAGTAAATCTCATTGTTTCTGCTTTCCTGTGTTCGCTTTGCAGTTCAGCCATGCTGAAGACTCCAGATTTCAACAAGAAACTTAAAAATCTGTTTGATGCCTAATAGTGCTCTGGTTCTTTTACATTGTTACATTTAATTAGGGTTTCTAATTAATCTTCTCTGTGTATTACAGTATATCCAGCCATCAGTGTTAATAAAATCTTTGCTTAGTTTAAAGACTCTCTGAAAGTTTTCATTTGGAAAGCGAGACCATCTGGCCTCCCTACCTCACTAGGATTAGATCCTAGGTAAAGTGTACTCCATCTGTTTGTGAGATTCCTGTACATATTACACAGGAAAGTGTGTTGGGGCAAGGCTAAGGAGGGATTTCATTGCCAAGATAGCTGAAATATAGTCAGATCTGTCTAGAGAATCTTTTTGATATTCTTGAGGCAAAAAATAAACAAATTTCCTTTTCAAAATGTTCTCAACATCTCCTCAGAGGAGGGTTGTTTATTGCTTCCCATTGTGTGAGGTGAAGTCTTCTGCAATTCTGAATGTATTTAGTATGAAATACTGAAAAAGAGTAGTCCTTGTTTTACTCTCGGGTTCCCAAAAAAGATTCTTCAGAACTCCTAGGGTATTGCTGAGGAGTGCCCTAAAAAGGTCTAATACTGGGAGTTACAGAACTGTGCTGCTGACAGTATGGCAGTGCAGAACAAGCCCACACAGTTAAACAGAATTTGTGAACTAGGATGAGCTCAGTCCCACCTGGTTGTTCATGCATTCATATCCCCTTATCACCCTACATATGGTGTCTGGCACCTCTTTGACTTTATTAAATAGGCAAATCAAATGTCTTGATTTACTAAACGAAGTACAGTATGACAGCATGTTTTGCAAGTGGGAGTTTTGCCAGTTGTAATGCTTCCACAGCTGTGGTTATAAGGTGACTTTTTTAAATGATTGTACATCCGGAGGACAAAATTTCCCAGTCTTCTCTCTTCTCTCTGTACACAGTGAGTTATTTGGAGTGACCTTGTGGTTGAAGACTCAGTGATCTGGGTTCTGTTCCAGACATAGCACATGCTTCCTCTTAGTCTCTACCCTCTTCCTATTATTTCAAGTAGACATAAAGTGGTTATGGGGAGGTGGTAGTTACACACAATCACTTAACTGGAAATAGATGCTTATTTTATCATTTCAGGCTCATTTCCACCTTCCAGTTCTGATTTGGATTGGATGATATTATAAAGATCCTGGGAAGTACGGTCCATATGAAATTTTGGATGTCACAGATTTCTGTCCATCACTAGGTGAAGATCCAGGGTGAACAGAAAACATTTCCCAGAGTATTTTGATCAGAACAACCTGTAAGATTTCATTGTTATTGAATTTAGATGCTATTTCTGATTTGACCTTGAACCACAAACTATATACTTACATTTAACAGGAATATCATGTTTCCAGACATGGAATTTGTTTACCATAGTCAGTAGATTGTATGGACGGAAAAATGCCACGTCCTGTTAGGTTCTCATTCTTCTTGACTAAAACCCACAGAGAAAAGATGTGCAAAAAAGATAAGTATGACTATTCGTCTCTTAGATGCAAAGAACCATTAGCTACGACTTAGTTTCCTTAGTGGAGCCATTTAGAATCTCGAGCAGATAACAGTGACTTTCATTGATACTGGCAGATTTATGGGGCCATCATTAAAAAAGAGCGAAGTGGCCTTGATCAATGTTTTCAATGGATGAGGTATATACTTGCTTTCCATCAATATCAGACATGCATCACTACTTTCCCTGCCTGTTGTTTTTTTGAGAAAAGATATAAATTGTGACCAAGGGAGGACTAGACCTTTTCTCGAGGCTCCCTGCTATAGGTTTCGATGGAACAGACAGAGATCTGCACAAAAATTTGTTCTGCTCCATATTTTCCTCTTTTCTGATAGGTTCTAGTTCAAGTCTCTAAATCAAGATTAAGATTGTATGCGCACCGATAGTGCCATTTTTGTATTTTGGAAAATATCAACACAATCATTTTCTTTGATGCATGAAAATACAGATTGTATCTGTCTTAGAATCCATCACTGAGTAACAAATACAAGCAGGCTTCATGATCAGAAGGGGCATCACTAGGATCACAAGGATGAAGAGATTCTATATATATTATAATTTCAGTTGATGACATGGAAATAACTTCCCACTTTCTATAACATTGTTTAGGTGTACTTTTTTAAGTTAGCTCTGTCAAAAATAAAAGTGTAAGAATATCCAATACTGCAAATGCTTTCAGGCCACCAAAGGCTTTATGACAGAGAGCTTTAACATATATACTTACTACTTCTGGTGTTCCAGAAGTGCTTCAACACAGTTGGTAGCAAACAGCTTCTGAAAAGCCCCAGTAAACTGAGGCAGCCAGTCGGGTTAGGCCCACAGCTGGGACTCTGACCAGTGGTAACCCCCATTGCTCATCTCACTCACTTCCTTCCTCACCTGGCAATTTATTTTCCCCTTCATCTTGGTGCCTCATCAGAGTCCCACTACCAAAGAGGAGAACATACCTTCTGCATTAAATTTCTTGGGAGGCACATATAATGCCAGGCTCTTAGGTTAGTCTCTGTTGAATTTTAACTATTGCAGTGACTATCGTGTAAGGTTGTGTTCTGGCAGCTAAGTTTCTAATGCTTATTGAAATATAGTGCTGTTCTATCTACACTGTTCTTCTATTCTGGAGTACAGAATTGGTTTCCGTCTGCATTTTAGAGTGCAAAATCATCTGTACGGCGGTTGAGAAGAACTGATGAGAAATGCATATGAAGTAACTAAGTAGTGAATGGTTCTCATAGTCCTATTTTGTCAGTGCACTGGATACCATTTCAAACTACACCTTTTCATTTTGCTTGTCAGTTACTTGTAAGTTCTCTTACAGCTCAGGCATGTTCAGAATTGGAGAAGGAAAAATATTCTAAAACCACTGTTACTGTCTACTCAGGAACCTGTTGGACATAACCAAGAGAGCATCTCTGTGAATTTTAAATCTCTATTGTAAAACCATTTTTCTAGTTATAAAATTTTGAGTACTTTTAAAGTCCTTTCATCCTTTTGCCCTCTTTAATTACTTTCTCTTGTCAGAGAAGATGACTCAGTTGTTTCTAAGATTATCCACTTAAATTTTCTGCATAGAAAGTGCCAAGACCTATCCCCCTAGTACTTGCTTCTAACTTCTAGATAGCAATAAAATACTTAATATTTGAATTGATTTGCTAATTCTATGTGACAATCTGAGTAACAGATATATCAGCTAAATGTGTTCTTGCTGTGAAGAGTCAGTTTATCAACATATTTTGAGAAAACAGCATGGCCAGATTCCTTTCATCATTGTAAAAACTGGGGCAGCCTACTAGTTTTCAAGCTCATCAGAAGGTTAGTAGTGACTCGTTCAAGGTGAATCTTCTCTCACCTATGTTCTGGAGAAAATGTTACCTTTATTCTAAAGTGCAAGTAATCTGCAATTTATTACTAATTTAGATTTTAATTAAATTATTGAAATCTATCTTTACGCATACATAATAAGAAGCAAATCTGTGTCTTTCAAATTTCAGTTGTTTATATGAGCTTTTCATATTTATAATATAATCCAATATTCATTAGAAAGAATAATACTCAAGAATCATTGGCACAAACATTGTTATTTTCTTCCCAAATGGAGATAAAGCCACAGTTTTAAAAAAAATTATTCTGTCTAGCTGCTGAACTTTGAGAAAATTATATGAACAACAAAATTCTAACACTTAGTAAACATTCTCAAGACTGAAACACAAGTTTCAATTTTTGCAATTTCTTCTTTGCAATTTCAACCCATTTTAAGACAATCAACTTTGTAAAAAACTACCCTTATTTTCTTTGCCAAGTCATTATCTGTTCTTAAAGAAAGCTATGATGAATGAACACTTTTTTTTTTCCATCTTGAATGCCTTCAGTTAGAACAGCTTTGAAAATCTTTTGCATTTAAACACCTTTACAAATATGTCTCAGTCAGATGTATGAAGAGTGGAAACAAAACCAGTGAGAGGTGGTTGTGTCCTACTGAAATCCGCTGATATTGGGAGCAATCATTATCAAAGAAGAGCTGGGCAAGTGGAAGAATCTGGTAAGAGACAGAAATAGAGATACCTGAAAGTCAGATTTTACACACTTCACTGCTGGGGGTCCCAGAGGATATTTTGGGAGACATATGCAAAAATTGTAATACTTCATGAACTTAAATAAATTGTTAGTGTAAACCTTCAAACATGCCCAGCTGTACTCATAGCTTCTAGAAACCTCCCACAAAAGCACTATGTGCCCTGTTACCTTCCTCAGAACAAATGAGTAAACCTGCCAAAAACCTTTCCAGTCAGCACAGATCCTCTCCCAGTCCAGTCGCTACTAGTGATCTACTAGGTTGCTACTGAGCAGCAAATCACCTACCACTAACAAACCTGTGAATTTCTAAGTGCATGTACATGGAAATATTGCAGCACTGTGAAGTTCCTAGCTGGTCATAGATTTATAATTTTTTCTTTATTATCATGAGAGACATGTAAGTGGGTTAAATATTGATGCAGCAAAAGTACCTTGTCCTTTTAGCTATGATTATATTAGAGGAGGAATCACACAGTCTTCGAAGTAAAAATATAATATTGAAAATGAGACACGCACTTGGAAATCCTTCAAGCATCTTAAAGATTGTTATTACACTTGTTATAACATAGGTGACTTCATTTCAGTGCATAGTAGCTTTAGCTGTGAAGAATTAAATAAACAGATGGATATATTTATGAGAAATTAAATACACCATCGCTCTTTTCACATTACTAGAATCTGCTCATGCTTAAATGGAAATCAAATCTTCAGATCAACAGGAGGAAATATTCTTACTTTTTAAGAAGAAACATATCTTGTTACTGTAAATGGTCAGACCTCACCTTTTGATTATGCATTTGTGAAGTATAAAGTCATCAAAAACCTTTCTTGATTCTTGGTGTTTGGCAACAGCTGTGAGATATATGACCATGAATAGAAATGAATGGGAGTTAAATCATGTGTTAATCATTTTCAGAACTAGGTCACACATAAGCTCTCTCTTGATGCTTGCAGACACAGCTGTCTGTCACAGTCATCCTCTTCAACTGTCAGTAGGCTACAAGTGACGAACTAACAAGTTGCAGGAGCTGTGGAACCAAGTATCTACGTGAAAAGTGGTCTCAGTTAGAATTCCTACCTCCTCAGGGGCAGCAGGGAATTCCCAGTTCATTCCTTACTGCAGAAATGTGGCTTTGAGTCACCGTGCTATAGATGAAAAGCAATAGGTTATTACTTGCTTGCATAAAGCAGAGCGTGACTCGCACCCTTGTCCAGAATAGTTCTTTTTCCTGAAGCCTGCATAAAATGTTCCCACTACTTGCAATATATGCCTCTAGCTAAGTTTCATAGGGAATATTGTTTCTATGGTTCTTCCAGTCACTACTTTGTTTGCCCTGGCTCTTAAACTTGTTGTACTGCCTTTTCCCTTTTTAATTAAAGTTCTTTTTCCTTTAGATTTGTACAGCAGCAGCAGCACAGGAGGATAGTTCTGATTAAGGCACACGAACCCTCTTGTGAAACCGTAATAATGTCTATCCTCACAGCAGAACCCCCCCCCAAAAATGTGACGGGCAAAGAGCTAGACAAGTTTTCAGATATACGGAATCTAGTGCTCTTCTGTATCTAGTTTAACACTAGAACAGCCATGGACTTCAGTGGTGGTGTAGCTGTTGTAGACATTGGTTGTAAATGACTCTGGAAACAGAGCCTAGCAATAGGGATAGTTCAAGTAATCATCTGGACTAAGGAGGACTTAAGGATGAAACATAAGTTTTAGAAAATACAGCCATCATTAAACACAAAGATATATTCTGAATGAGATTAGGATATAAACTGTTCAGTCAGACCAATGGTTGCAAAATGTTCTTGTTTATGGCATTGTCATATGTGTGTTCAGGGGCTCGGGAAGAAATCAGAAAGACCTTACTGTTCCAAAGAAATGTTTATGTGTTGTTTAAAAGCCACACTGACTGCTTCAGAATACTCCATTTTCTTTGTTGTCTAGAGCAAAAGATTGATGGCAAACCAATTCTCTCATCTGCAGATGGCAACACATACCGGTGGAGGAGAAACAGGAGCTTAAAAGGGAAAGAAATCTTACAGACACAGATTTCTTAAAGATTTGAGCTTTTTACTCCCAGTTCATCTTTAACTAGTTTCTGTCAAGGTTTTTTTTTAATGCCGTTATTAACATAATCTAGAGGTATCATGTGTTGCAGGGGAAATGGAACAAGTGGGAGGAAAAAAGCAATGATCAAGCACAGAAACAAAGCCAAGAGGGTGAATGATTCCTAGCAGGTACATGGAATCTCTGGCACACAGCTTTCGGAAACAGGAAAAATTAAGCCAGCAAATTTCTTCTGGAGTAATGAGAGACCCATGTGAGAGGCTGTTTGGTCAGTGTCTGACACACAGCTGAGTATGTTTCTTATTCAAAACTACTAGGCATGCGTGAGATTATAATTGCTGCAAAAATATGAAGTATGGGCAGTCTGTTTCCTATTTCTTAGATACTATGCATATTTTCTCCTCTTAGCCATGATTCATTGGCCCAGATTTTGGTCAAAATTCCAGTGAGAAAAACCAAAAATAATCCTACTCAAGGGAGAGGAATTACATTAAGGGCACATAAAAAGAAAGTTTAGCACCTATTTTTCTTATGAATGAGTGATCACAGATTTACAGTTCTACTTCTTTCTTTCTTTCTTTTTTTAATATATAAATATATCTTTTACCACTGAGTAGCTCAGACATTTCTAAATCTGAAGAAGAGACAATAAACTGGAAGAACAGTTGTCAGTAGAAAATGATATGGTGGGATCAAATGAAGTATGCAGACAAGGAGTCACCACAATACTTTGCTACAACTTAAAAAGTGAAAAGGAAACTAGACCTGGGCTCAGCTTCTTCTCACAATAGTCCACAAGAAGCATGTATTTCTAATTTATAATCACTGTCCTTTAAAAACATTGTGAGGTCAGCATGCACAGACTGCAATTGCAAGTGCCCCTTTTTTGTACCATGAGCAGAGATACAGAATGTAGAAAGTTGGTTTTTTGATATTTGTGAATAGCTCAACCCAAAACAAAAACAATCTTAACATTCATTAGACAACATAAAATAATTAAGATCAAGAAAGAGGGTTAGGTTTGGGGTAATTTGAATCTAATTTATAGGTGGTATTACCTGTTATAATAGTCTAAACTTGCATTTGAGGATGTGATCACACATACAATAGCACCGTTGAATTAATATTTTTTTAACAAAATGTTATATACATGGAGCCTCAATGTTTTTTCTTGAGGTGCCTGAGTGATTTATCTCAACAGATTTCTGCACTTAGGAATTTCTTAACCAAAATATTCTCAAAGGAAGCAGTTTAATGCAGACTCTCAATATGTCACATTTTGGCAGTGATTGCTTAATGCAGCAGTGCACTAATGAATTGCTCCACTGCATCCTCTGATCATGAATATGAATTGGAGTACTATAAACTGAACTCAATGTGCTGATAAGTGACTGTATCTGATTGTGCCAGCAGCCAGATGATTTTCTCATTAATGAGCTGTACTATTAAAAGATGGAAGAATATGAAGCCAAGCCAGCTTTGCATTGTCTGAGCTTCTTTGCTGACATTTTTCCAGGCCTACCAGAAACCTTTGTCAACTAGTGAAAGAAAATTCACACCGAAAAAAAAGTTTTACAAATGCAGATAAGACAAATAAAAGGTTCAAGGCTCAAATTCTGTTTCTGATTACAAGGATGTGACTCCTTTGTGGTTGTAGTGTTTCTGTTTTAACATGGGATAATTCAGATTTTAAAATTAAGGAAACATGCATGTTCTCTGCTTTTTAGTCTCTGCTATTTTGAGTCCAGAAGCCCATGGCTGCCAGTAAAAGCCAGAACTCCTCATCCTTCTTACAAACTCTACTATGCAGAGCTGCTAAATTCATTAAATTGAGGACTTAATAAAGGCATCCTTTGGAATAACAGTAAAAATTAGAAATCTTTTTACATTTTCACAGAATCACCTAGGTTGGAAGGGACCTTTTAAGATCATCTAGTCCAACCAAAAAAAAAAACAGCCAAAAACCACCACATCCACACCACACAAAACACCACCCAACACTAATCCATATCCCCGAGCACCATGTCAACTCGTCT
>JAOQGH010000023.1:21131379-21150000 GCA_025769975.1 Gallinago jamesoni
AAAGAAAAAGAAAAAGAAAAAGAAAAAGAAAAAGAAAAAGAAAAAGAAAAAGAAAAAGAAAAAAAGAAAAAGAAAAAAAGAAGAAAAAGCGCTTTTGCTTGAAATCTACAATATCACCGTTGGACCAGAAAAGGGTAGATTAAATCTGTGGTCAACACTGTATAGTAATTCTGCCTCTAGAGGGCATTACAAGCTAAATGTTTTCTCTGACAAGTGTTGAGAACATCTTGGATCAACCCACAAGACGGTTCTTGAATTACCTAAATTAAGAGATTTTCTGTGTTTACAACATCAGCTATGTAGGAGTCAAACAAAATTATTGGATAGGAACACTGAAAGATCTTTAATCCACCGAGTAACAGCAGATAGTTTTGGTAAGAAAAGATGTTACCAGACATTTTTTAATATCCCTGAAATGCTTCATGTGATACACTGTGTGCAACTTTTAGCACATTGCTGTTCCATTTTAATGATTTTGCCTGCATCCTTTTTATGAGTGGGTGATCCCCAGTGGTGGTTAAACCCAAAGATCATTGATCATAACCATAGATTCTTTGAATCCTTAACATCTAGCAAGTAGGCCACTCTATGATCTATACAAATTGCTGGGATACCAGTGGACATCAAAGTATCATGTGCCATGCTTTTTATGCATTATACAAAAATACTGAAGTGATATATCAGACCTATTCTGTTAGTAATCTGGTATGACAGGTTCTTCCCAGTAAGTGCTGCTTCCTAAAGGTGTTTGATAAGCCTCTTCAGCCATGCAGTATGAAAAAACCCAACAGTAATTTTTTTCCTCTGTACACATGGACTAAATCAGTCCAAATCACAAAAAAAAATTTGTGTTTCTGTGGCTGAAAAGCAAGGATCATGCATGTCTTGCTGCATGCTGAAGGGCGTATTTTAGTATTGCAGAAAAAAGCAACCAGGTCACTTTGGTATAATTTGGCTACGTATGTTTTACTATTCACATTTTTTCAACTACAACTGACTAATACACATTTAATGGGGCAATTAGAGTAATTATGTTTCTTTTCCTGAAGACTGATACATAGCTTCTCATATTTGTCCATTTCTCTGGCATCACAGTGATGCTGTGAGTAGTTTGCTAAATGTTATACCTAACTACATTTCTAAGAGGCTTTCTATCTTGCAGACTCAACAAGAGCCATAAGACCATTTCAAGTTTTCAGAGTGTTCCTTTCCCAGTACCTTTATCTATATCAATTCTATGTTGTTCTTGTAATGGTATAAAACAACAACTTTATTACTAAAGAAAACCTACAGTAAACAAAATATTAAAAATACATTACTCAAATATATTACAAAAAATAATTTGATAATTAAAAGTCATATGATAAACTGTATCGATAAGAAAGACAAACCAGAATAAAGTAAAATAACTTACTTACACAATCACTTAGCATTTATATTCATAGACAAACTTGTTACATAATGACATCATAAAAATGTTTACTGTCTTGTTCACTATATTATTGCAGTGAATAAAAATATCAAAATTTTAGCTTTCACTGGCTTTAGATAAAAACTGTAAGCTTGCTGCATGCAAACATTTTGATTTAAACAAGACAGCAAACCAAAACTTTCTTTGCCTGACAGACACATTCACTTGTTTGCCACAGAGGGTTACCAAATGGAAGTGGTAGTTTGTCACAGAATCACAGAAATTAGGTCCTCACCAGGACTAGAATTTGTCTTTTATCCCTTTTCCTTTATAGTACAGAGTTGTTAGCATTCATTTCAAAATTATTTTTTTAATCATTCATGATGTCCAATTTCTTTACATAATAAAAAACTATGGGTGTCTCCTGCTCTGTATTCTGAGCTTCTTTTGTAAACCAGATAGTCCAACATGATGAAGATATCCCAAGATTGATTTCCTAAATTGTTACTAGCTGTTTCTTTTCATATTGGGATGTTTCTCTTTCAGTCTAATCCATATTTAGAAAAAAACATAGGGGCAGATTCTCTAGCCCACAGTTGCAAAGGTTCCTGGACTGTGTAGCATCAGCATGGGAGTTAAAACTTGAAAAAAAAGTGTCAAGATACATCTAAACTTTCATAGATTGATATGCTTTTATATTTAAAAATATCTTCAAGCTAATCCTCTGCTAACTCTCTGCACGTGTTTAATGTAGTTTAAGAGAGTAATAGAAAAAATTAAAAGCCTCTAAATAATGGAAGAATTGGTAGAGGTCCCACTAGAATCATCGTCAAATGGTTTGTATAAATGTACTGAATAAGTGTGAATGTACTTAATGAGAAATTGAAGGATTCTGGGATTATAGTGTGGCCACACAAAATAGTTTGGATGTTATATGACCACAAATTCCATAAACTCTATGTGAACTCCAGGTAAAGAAAAGTATTGGATTCCCTATGAAATATAGTTGGCAAAAGAACCCAAAACCCAAAACCTGGCAGGTACTATGGTTTCTATTTTATTAATTTTTTTGGATGTTTATTCAGCTGATAAAATGTGTTAAAATGTTTCTGGGAAATAGCTAGCTGCTTAGAAAAAAAAAAAAAAAGAGTGTTTGGGTTTTTTTTTTTTTCGTAAGAGGAGGAAAAGTGTATCTGTATCAAACAATTAAAGTTAGAAGTGTCAGTTTTAACCTCCGTCTCCAGACCCTTAGCTATGAGCACTGCCACCAGTGCACTGCTGGTCTGCATAGTAGGCTTTGTTTTGTCCTGGGGTCAGAGATACTGGAAGGAAGAAAGAGAAAGAAAGATTAATCCGATAAAGGCACTGAGATTTCTAATCGGACTGATGGGAAACTGTGGTATGAAGTTAAAGAGGCAACACAGGGTGAATTACTGTGATGAACTACCTTAAAGTTGAAGCAATCAAATAGATAGCTCTCACATATAAAAAGTACTGTGGCATCTTTATTCATCAACAGTTTTGCACAAGTGTCTCATGTTCAATCCCTTCCACAAACAACTAAAGCACTCTGATACATTTGATGAGATTAAATCTTATTGAGGAGACTCAGCTACTGAGGTGGCTGCTTCTCACTTCCCAGACTTAATTTCTTGTTGCCGCTCAGAAGAATAAACTTTTCAAAGCTTGAAAATGACAAACTCCAAAAAGTAACACCACCACAGTTGGATGCCTATACTCGTAGTCTACTGTAAAGGAATTTAAAGTGCTTTTAATCTTGTGCATGTTAGCAATAAAACTTTTTCACATAGACTGAGAGCTGAAAACCTGAGGAAGTGAAAGTTGTGACTTCTAGTTCAGAAAGTATTCATGCAAACGGACACCTCATGGAGGTTTTCTGTACATTTGTAGGTGACAAGAGAAACACACAACAAAATTCAGTAATAAAAAACCTACCACTGAGTAGTAGATCAATATACATATTTAATTCAAATATAGTCAAATTATATGAAAAGAAAACATGGTGTCCTAGGTAATTCTGGATAAAACTCCTGTAAAAATTCACTCCCATGATTTTAAGAATTAGCTTATGATTTGTTCTTAAGAAATGATGAAGTCTTCCCATGATGCTGAATTCTTTGAGTCTTTTGAAGTTAATGCTCTCTGAAGGCAGTCAGTATTTCACAGGATTACATGCTAGTAAACGCAGCAAACAAGTATCAATTTTGTGTGATCAAACATGTTCTTCCTTGCCAAGCATCACGTAATTATGTACCCACATATCAGTCTGCTTAACATGGGATTAGGAGTAAATACACAGCTATTGACAAAGAAAATTAAAGGCATATAGAAAATTTGATATAATAATAAGGTCCATATGTTGTTAGAAATTTATTTTTTCAACCTATCTGTATCCCAGGAGAACTAAAAGAATTTAAAATAGAATCTTCTGTGTAAATAGCCTATCCCGTCCTTCTGAAGACATGGATCAGTATCCAAAAAGGATATAAACTAACACTGAAAATAGTGAACAATGACGAACCAGATACATATGCAGTTGTGAGAATAAAACAACAGATGTAACTTTTAAACATTTTTTCCTTTTTTCAATGTTAACCTCACATACAAATCTGTAATAAATAGAATGTGATTCCAAGTCTTTTACTTGATTGGTTTTCTGTCCTTGGGTGTGCATTAAATAAAATATAGCATTCTCAGAAATCTTTTCCCTAAGATAATACGGGGAGGTTTCTGGTAAAACCGAAAAAAAAAAATATGTTTTTATAAATATTGGAAGCTGAATAGTTTAAAGATCAAGCAAAATCAATTAACACTACATCAGACATAGTATACATGACTCTACAGAAAGAGTATTTTATGGGATGTTCAGCCAACGTACTGCTGTGCATTTGCTGAAATACATTTATTGATTACTTATCAGGTCTCTTATATTGTGTAGTTTGCAGGACAATTACACTATTTGTCCAGCTCTGGAATAAGTTTTTCCAAACTTTTCGAAGAGAACAATCGATGGTAACACTGTTTGGAAGTCCTAAAGAATAAGAGAGACAAAAAAGAGTTAAGTTTAGCTTTCATGGTTTTACCTTTTTTTTTTTTTTTTTTTTTTAAGGTAGAGCTCTAAATATTATCTTCTAGTTACATTTTGTTATAAGATTTAGAATACAATTATGCAAAATAATGTATATGAAACATAGATTTTTACATTATATGTACATTACTTTGAAGAAGAACTCAAGAACTGCTTGATTTAATTAAAAGCAAATATGTATTTAAAACTCTAAGTAACTATAGGCACTGCCGAAATTCTCTGCTCCAAAATCTAGATTTATATTCTTTTGCAAATCATGGTTACAAAATTATAGTCTCCACCCTGGCAACCAGGTGGGCTAAAGACAGTAAGATATCCTTGCAATATTTTAACTTTTCTACCTTGGTTAACATTACAACGTGGATATTAAACCTGTTCCATGAGAAATGGCAAAAAAAAAAGAAATGCATATTCAATAGGTATTAGTGGCAACAAATTGATTAGGTGTTCTGGTAGAAAAAAAATACAAGCAGGCTGGTTCCTGAACATGTCTTTTTCATGAGAAGTTCTTGGTTACTACATGCCATTTTTTAAAGTGCAAATGCTTATAAATCTAAATTGAATAAGAGAAATGCAAATGAACCTGTACCCTAAGAATACAATGTAAATATAGTCAATAAACTAGAAAGTAAAATAACCTAAGTATTCTAATGAGTATTTTGATTCAGCTTCTTACTAATAAACACTCATGGCAAGTTATTAACAGGTTTATGGTGTTTAAGATCAAGGTTTTAAAGCATTCTTAATAAAATTATTTTCTTTGACCCTGAAACACTAGGAATAGTTTCAGCAGTACATAATTGTTATTTTCCCTTTTTGAAAATAACATGCCACAGAGGAATTATCAGCTTTCCAGGATCTGATAATTAATTTTAAAGAAAGAAGTTGGTCCAAACACCTTCTACTGTTTCCTATTGTCAACATGATGCTCTGTGAAAGTGCATGGAAACACGTCTCCATATAATGTCTGAGGCCACAAGGGATTGAAAGCTAAATTTTTTACATTTTCAACATATTTCACAATTTGAAAGGCTTGGTTTTCTCTTAAAAACAGAGTGAAAACTATTTCCTTTTTTTCTGAAAAGTGATGTGAAGCAGAATTATCATACCCTTGGTAATTTAGGATTAGCTACTTCACTGAGTTCAGCTGAACCTCTGGGAACAGAGAGCAACTATGACTTCTAGTAAGCTTCATGCAAACACTGACATGGCCCACCTGAGTTTCATCTGCACTGCGTATTGCCAAACTGTGACCATATAATTTCTTACATCTCATACTTAAAGTTATTTGGTGTGATTCCTCCAACAATCTGGTGCATAACTCTTAAAATAAAAAGGTAGACATACATTCAAAATGGAATGATCCCCATGTGCTGTGAAAGTGAGTATCACCCCATTCTTAACTGTTCACAAGATTTAATTTTTAATGTTTCTCTATGCCTTCTACTGCCCAATTTCTTACCCAACATAAACAGCCTATTTGCATATTTTCATATGATACTTTAAGAATGGCACAGTATTTTAATTTTCATTTTGCGTTTGGCATCTTAGGCACCTGCAGAAAAAGTTGTCCATTTAATAATTAAAATAAATATTATTATAACCCCAGCATAACTGCAAATAATTTCCTTCTAAAGTGAAGCTAGTTATATTTAATTCAGTAAATTCACCAGGCTAATATTGTTCATGGGAATGGGGAAAAAAAAATAAACCAAACAGCTCTAGTTGCTGAGAAAGAAACATATAATACAGCTATTCTTCAGGATTAAGCAGTAACTCAGAGCAAAATACAGTATCCTTTATTTTGAGAATATGAAGTATGTTTTTAATTCACACACAGGACAGTTAGGTACGGTTTAACAAAAAAGCGGTAAACTTGGGGTGGGACAGAGAAACCAGTAAAAGGTGTACACCCCCCCCATCAGGATAAAACCAGGAATGGTAAGTCTGAGCATTGAAGAAGTCTTCATTTGCTGGAGCAGACGGCTTTTGCTATTAGGATGCCTGGCCAAACAAAAACAATTGGCTGCCAAAATTAGCTCCTTGGGACGATTTAGGAGCCTTTGAAGTGAACAGTTTTTTGAGCTGGAACTAAGCCCAGGTCCATCTTCAAACTCAAATCAAAATGACAAAGAGGAAATTTCCTGTGCCACACGCCCCCTCAGTGTAAGATTACTTTGGGCTGGCAGCTGTACTGTTTACCTTGTTATTTAAAGCTATTTCACTAGATACTCACCACTGAGCATTTAAACAACTGGCTCCCATTATGACAACAGTAGTTACGTTTGACCACATTTACAAAACATCACACAGTCTGATGGATAAATAAAAGTGTTGCTGGCTTTACAGTTAGACTAATTAAAGAAGTTTAGAATGCATACTAGATAAATGTTGCACAGTATACATATAAAATATAAATATATTTTTAGGAAAAGAACCCCATCCATTTCTGTACTTGAAGGTACAGATTTTAATCAGGTTTTGACAGTGTGACAAAGTAGGACCTGAAAATAACAGCTGGCCTTGCAAGAGCTACCTCACAGCACTGAAGAGAGTCTATCCCACTGTATCATTGTGGCAGCATAAAGGGAAAGGAGTATGGAGACAGGTTCTCATGTCTACCTAATTTGATGGTAAAATGTAGGTTCACATCATGCAGCGAAGAACTACAATGCACTGCTGGTTGATTCTGAGAGACTGCCAGGATCATATAGAGTTTAAGCTGATTGAGTTATAGCATAGAAATGATGAAGTTATGTAGATAATTCCTTTGAAGCTGTTCACAAGAACAAAAGTTGTGAGTGGAGGAAAAAAGGCTTCTTCAAAATTATTTTCATCCTCAGTCCCTCATTGTTGGTTGCTGGAATGAATTAGCTTACACATACGAATTCCCACATATTGGCAAGATTGACCCTACAGTTTTGCAGTCTCAGGATCATAGGACCATGGAGTTGAGCTTTATGGAAGTTTTCCACAAAGCATTCTTAAATCATGCTATATAATTCTCAGCATGGAGATTGGAGCCCTGCAATTCTCAGGACAGAGAACTATTTTTAAATTCCCAAATGAAGTTAATATAACACTTCCTTTTTAAACTGGCCAAGCTTTGACTCCTTTCACTCTAATAAATTGTGAGGTACTCAAGATCAGCTGACAGAGCTTAACAAGACCTATGGACCCTTTCAATATATTTGACTACTTGACTGCCATGTGTGCTCATGAGTTCTAAACAATGGAGTCAAAACGGTGACAAAGCTACCAAAGATTTGTCTCAATCAGCACATTCTGATGTCATAGATTAGACTTGCCAAACGTTCATCTAGTTTTTATTTGGAATTATATTATTAAAGCAATTTCTAAAGAGATTTCACATCTGAGTATGCAGACATACACAAACACTGATCATGTACAAATAAGACTGGCAAACCAATGAGACCCTGTAGGTCTACATATCAGTTTGAAAGCCTTTGAAAATGTTCTCCCTCATATTCTAGTGATAAATTTACACTAACATTGTTTCTTTACAAACAATTTAGAGTGCTGTAGAATTTCCTGCAATATAAAAAATGCACTTTGGAATGGGATGGGAATTACCATTCAGTGTCTTCTTGGAAATTTCGTGAAGTAGAAAGTCAGCTGCTTCAGACCAAAGCAAGAACAGGCAAACAGTGGTAGTGTATCTGCTCACGTATTTTAAAGCCAGAAAGTACCATTATGACCATTTATGCTCAGTTCCCATGTACATACCTTGGGTACTTTCCGATAGCAAATCTATCACATCCATAATAATTATGAAGCTGTTAGGTACGTGATAAACTTGGAACAATAAGCTTACGATAAACTTATGATACCCAATTCACAGCGTCACATAGTCTTCCTCTGTAACAACAAAAATTTCATTTTGTTGCTTAGAGATTTGGTTGCATAAATAGAGATTAATGTTACATTCACCTGCATGAATGCAGATTTCCTTCATAGGTTAGAAGCAGCACATGAAAATATTTCAAAGATTAATTGTATAATCTCTATAATCAAAAGTATTCCACCTGTAGCGGTGATTCAGAACACCAAGTCCTCTTCTCAGCCAATCTAAGAATACTGAAGACACTGTATAATTACATGATGTCAACCATGACACCACGTGCTATGCAAAAGGTAAAAGCTCTGGATCTCAGAAAAACTTCCTCTGTGGTGATGGAATTGTAGCTGTAGGTAACTTCTGTTAAGAATCAATGGCTGGAGTAATAACTGAAAAGTGGGCACAACTGCTAGAATCTTAATTCTAACTTCATGTTACTGAATAGTAAAAACAGGCAACAAAGTTCACTTTTCTTTGGCTTGAAATCTACACCCACAGGTACACATCGACACTTTGGAGGTGCAATGGGAAATTCTGCATAAGTGTCCATGCAGTAGTTACATCTTTAGTGTATGGTAAGCCCACTGAGCAATCTTGCTTTTCCCACAAGGCTGGGTCACAGCTCATACGTACACCTCATTCAAAACCCAGGCGGTACTGCCAAGTGCCACTGTACAGTCATAGTCCACAACCCCCTCTATTTAATACTAGGTGGTCATATTTAAGTATTCCCTATGATCCTAATGCTTTTAACAGTAAAATTAGAGTTTTAAATTGAGCTGTCATAGTAAGCCTGCTGACCTATTAATAGCCGACGAGGTCTCTAACAAGGAAGCAAACCAGAAATGGCAAGCTGTTATACAAGTAAAATGTTGATCCAGCTAACTTTCATTCTTAGCAAATTTATCAATACTAGTTAACAATACTTCCAACTAGTACAGGGCCTTCTGACATGACAAAATCAGTGTAACAACCCATTCTGTCAATACAACACAAATGTCATTTCAAGTGCTCAAAACCCACTAAGCTACCCTAAAAAAGATTGATTTATCTGCTTCAGTGTTTCTTTGTGGCAAACTTTTCTCACAACTGAAACCAATTAGTGGGCCTGGCACTTGTAGTGCAGAATGTAGGTCAGCATCAAGTAATAAAAAAGTATTGACTTTTCTCTGTCTGTAAGCAGCACGAAAGGGGTGCCATGGCCTTGTCGTATATGAAAAGAGCTCCATTAATTTCACTTATTTCAACCAGTGCTGTCAAATACTAATGCTTCTATTGAACTTTTCACACAAAGTACATTGACACCAATCCTGGCCCCAGTGAAACAAGTTTACAATATTTCAGTCAGTGAAAGGGGTACTATAATTTTTAATTCCCTGTTGTACATTTAGTCTCTTTAAGCAACACTGCTCAGAAGACCTATTGAGAGATATGAGCTGGGACATTAATAATGGCTACACACTTCTTCCCATGGGCAACAGAATCTATTTCTGGGGCATAGCTTCAATGGCTAATTAGCCATAAAGTTCGGGATACTGTTGCTTGGCATAACTCTGTTTTTGTGGCTGGTGGGCAGAGACTGCAAATTTGACTTTCTGCTGTGGAGAAATATCCAAAAACGAGGAATAGTGCCTTCTGTGACTTAAGGCTATAAAATTGAAAAGCTAATGTGTTAACCAATTGGGTCAACTAGCCCCTTCAAATAAGAGATAATAACAAAAGCCTGGATCATGCCTCAGGGACTCGATCTCATTGTGTCACTGCAGAGGTATTGACTTCCAGGGAAAAGCGTGGCTAATCGGAGTTCCCCGCGCTACAGTGGACAAGTGACCACTGCTGTGATGAAAAGGGTAGAATTATACCTTTTGCTATTCGGCTTGCCCGCGCAATGCAGAGGAGGGGATTAAGGAGACATTATTTATCTCCTCTTTCAGCTGCCTACTACTACTACCTATATTCTAAAACCTCTAAATTTTTTTTGTTTGGGTAAGTGCAATGAGAAATCCTGTCCTTCCATGAAGAGTTTATGAGCTTCTCCATATTGTGGATTGATACAGCAATGGACAAAATGACCTAAAATTTTATGATCCTCTTTCCCTCTATTCTCCGCAATTTCCCTCCTAAACTACCTTTTTTTTTTTTTTTGCAAGCGATGTTTATGGTTCTTCTTGACAAGCTTCAGGGCTGAGTGTGATGTCTAACTCATTCCCTAATTACCTCCTGCAAACACAAACATCATCAACAACAATAAAACTCTTTGATTTAAGAAGACTGGGTGACTATGGTAAAAGGCAATTTTCTACTTGCTTTAATGACTTCGTAAGTTCAAGTCTTACCCTTTGAATCAACTTGCTATTAGATCTTAAAATAAAATGATATTGTATAGCCATAATAAAAGGCAACTCTATAACCTTCTGTGTTACACTTATATCATGCAAGTTTTTTCTACTTGTTAGTCTTAGTCTTTTATTGACATTATGATAATGTGTTGTAAAAAAAAAAAAAAAAAAACCAAACCAAAAGGGAATTATGTTCACAGTAGGAAATCTAGCAACACTATTTTATTATCCTATCTTCCAAACAGAAAGAGAAAACATTAATTGCTATTTAATTTATGTAACAAACATTTCATTACTATTACACATAAACTTTCATGGAGATTTATAACTATCACTGATTCTTACACATTTCATCTTTTGGAACTATAAATGAGGAAACCAAATTCAAACAGTGCTTGCTAGAACTCATGAAAGATTTCTAATTATGGCTTACAAATCTGAAAAACCACTGATCTGATAATCACATAGATTTGGATACTTTCTGCATGATGTGTCCAGTATAAGCAGCACAGCAGTGTGTGCTCCTTTATGACAGCCTAACATAGAAATTATAACTTTATTCTTCCCTTTCTCTAGTATTCTGAGAAAGAATTATTCTGCTACTAATTTGTCCTCACTGAAGTTTGCTAAACTGTGCTAATTTGTGCTTTGGAGACATCTGGAGATAACTGGCTAACACAAGTTCTAAAACGTCTTGCCCTCATCTTTGCAAGGTAGGAGAGGACATGTTTTACCCTTGAAAAGAGCCTATTTCTGCTCCTGCATGGTTAGAAGCAGTTTGGACAAAAGAACAAAAGTATATTCCAAATTACAAATGCATCAACACTTACAGTGCTCTCTTATAAGCAAAGTCAAATATCTCTTGGCTTTGATGGAAGTTTTGTGTAAGGAAGGACAAAGGAAAAAAGAAGGGGAAGAATTTGGTCCAGTGAATTACTTTTTCTCCTAAGTGTTGCTGCTTTAAATTTAATCTGGCATCTGAACCTACTCTGCCCTTTTTGGCATGTGTATGAAATCAACAATGAATATATGTGGTCCAAATGTGTATTTGTTACATTTACTTAGTAGCCTGCAGTTACTGTGGTTGCCCAAGGGTAAGGAAGGGTGGAATTCCCAGCTGTATCCTCTACAATCATTTATTCCATTTATTGATGATCTGCAAACCAGACACTGTCTGGTCCTTCCTCCCAAAAGAAATACGGTCTCCTTTATAAATAATAATTTATTTTATAATACATTATAAGAAGACAATTAATTTATGTGTATAAAGTTGATCTACTGAAGAAGAATAAATCACCTTTACATAGATACTTTTAAGGTACTTTTAGACATATTCAGAGCTATCATCAATATTAAAAGTACAGTTTGCCACACAGAAAGTTCTGGTGCGTGCTGTACTATACATAAGTCTGGTATCAAACAACATCGCCCAAGTTCTGTTCTGAACGTCTGTATTTGAACCAAAATTGCCAAAGATAATATTCCACTTTTTCAACTAATGTAGCCTTTTTTTTTTTACAAGTAAATTGAATTAAGAAACCAATGTGAATTTCTCTGCAAGCTATTTCATACTTGGATACCCTTGAACTTTACTGAATCTGGGCTGAAAAACAAATGTGCAGTTGAAATAGTTCAGTAGGTATTCAGAATCCCAAGAGGTGTTTATTTGCTATTGTCATGCAAGTATCTACTTCTTGCACGGTATTTTATACAAATATTTTTGAAGAGGGGAGTAGATGTTCACCTTAATTTATTTAGGATGTATAAATAACATTGTCAAGTATGAAAACACACTGACGAGTAATACATAACCCTTTTATGAAGTTATTAAATCTGAGGTGGAACTACGCCTAACACTACATTCCTCTGTACAGAAAAATATAGTCTTAAAAGCACCAGATGAAAAAGCAGAGGACATATTTTTATCATAGTGCTTGTATTTTTAAACCAACTCCTTGTCCTGTCCGTCACGTACACTCTACTAGCAACAGGACTTGTATTAGAAAATAATGCATTTAGGGATAAGTATCATGACTTATGCCATTTATAAGATGTCCCTTTCATTGTCTAATCTGTTCAAGCACAACATTCTCTATCTAGCTGAAAATCAGGCAGTGCCAAGTGTTGACTGCCAAGACAAACTCGGAACCACTTTTAACCTGCTAGACTAAAGCCAGAAAAGGTTTAACCTGCCAAGATCAAATTGCAACTATCTGTAACTTGCCAAAATCATGCCACTAAATGTTAAGGAGGAAAAATTCTGAGTTGAAATCCTCAAGTAAAGTATTTTTTATCTTATCAGGTTAAGTTGTATCTTTTTGGAAAAAAAAAAAAGCTGCGCTCATTTAGAATCAATAAAAACCAAACACATGGATAGCACTGCATTTGGCATATGCAGCAAAAACAGTGCTCTGGTTGGGTTTCATCTGGTTTGGCATTGTTTTGGATGATGCTTTGAAATCTGATTGTTTTCTGTGATGAAATGACTAGATATGCAGATCAAAGGAGAACAGTGGATGCTATGTAGCTGAGCGTTAGCGAGACTTTCAACAACAATCTCGCAGAGACCCTTTTAAATAAGTTGGTAAATTATAGTCTAAATGTGCAGACTAATATATGTAACAACTGTTTGAAGTATCAGGTCCAAAGGGTAGCAATGAGTGGTTTGTACTTTAACTGGGTACATGTGTATTTCCTCAGGTGCTACCCTGGGACCTGGAGGTGGAGATTGGAATACACTCTTATCAAGTTCGTGGACAACACCAAACTAATGGGTACCGTTGATACACTTGAGGGCTATCATTCAGAGTGATGTAGACAGGCCAGAGGAATGGCCTGACAGAACCTCACAAAATACAGCACAGCCAAATGTACCTGGCACAGACTAACCTCAGGAACAAAGCAGGCTGGAGGCTGAGAGGCTGGGTAGCAGCGCTGCTGAAGAGGATCTGGGTGGTCCTGATGGGCAACTAGCTAAACATGAGTCAGCAATGTGCCCAAGAAGTGATAAAAGCTCAAGAGAAAAACAGCTTTCCTGTTTTGTAAATATAAACTACCTTCAGAAGAGAGACCATTCTCATCTTGCAGGCAGATTACTTTGGAGATCGTCTAACACTAGAAAAACTGCTCATCTCCTATACAGTATTCACAAATGTTCTCACTAATCAATAAAACCAGAATAATAGCTCTTAGGCTAATACCTATTGCTATTTTTTATACCTGTATTTATTCATATACAATAATATACCTTCTTTGCATGCCATGTTTGTTTTTCCATTTTTTAATGGCATATTTTGTCTTGTGTAAATCCACCAGTTCTTTGATACGGTTCAGCAACAATGATTATTCTCTCCAGTGTCACAGATTTATTTTGGCATTGACATGAAGCTAGTTCTGTCAAACTGCTGCTGATTAAGAAACTTCAGGGA
This sequence comes from Gallinago jamesoni, assembly GCA_025769975.1. Taxonomy (NCBI): domain Eukaryota; kingdom Metazoa; phylum Chordata; class Aves; order Charadriiformes; family Scolopacidae; genus Gallinago; species Gallinago jamesoni. Next base: position 21,145,526 of record JAOQGH010000023.1, read on the forward strand.
AGAGGAACAGTTGATATTTATAGCCAGACATTATTTCAGATTCAACAGTGTTGAGAAAATGAAGAGGTCTACACATATTAGTACAAAATTAAAAAATATATTGTTGAACACTTCAAAAACTAAAATCATGCTGTCTTGGTACTGATATGAATACATGTTTTATATATTAAATGTAACAACTTGTGCAAACATATTCTATGGTAGTACATAAGCAAAAGGTTATTTCATTTTTCAGCTGGATAAGTTCCAAACTAAATTCTATGCCCCCTTGTCCATGTTAAGGGAAGGACTGAGCCTTAGATTTTCTTTAACATCTATGCCTTTAATGTCTATGCAGAACTTTCAATGTATAGCTGAGTACTATTATATCTTATAAATAAACAGGAACTAGGAATTTTTACAATGTTTTATATGTTAATTTATTCATTGACAGTGTAGTAGCCATATAAATTATACTGTGAAGTTTCCCATACTTCTTTAAGGACTTTGGATTTGACCTGAAGTGTGGAAATTCTTTAAATAGCAACACATTTTGGTCTTCTTCCTGCCAAAGGCTTGGGCACCTGCAAACACTACAAATCATGCCAAGCTCTGAGTGATATATGGAAGACCACAATCCACTATGAAATAAGCTAAGACCAACTCATTCATTTCATTTAGGTCCTTCAGTGGGATCTGAACCATCCCGCCCACAAACCATGTCTCATGAGATTGCAGTATACATCCACCTCACAGTAATAATGATTCATATACATATATGTGTATATGCTTTATTGCTACCTTTAGCTGGATTAAAATCAATATATCAAATTTTATATTTCTGCTTCTTTTATTAGCTTTCTAGCACTTGATCAGCTGATAGAGGTGATAATGAAATGTTTTTTTATAAACTGGAGTTTTTAAGTCCTGTCCCGAGAATGTAATATTTCAAAAAATAGCCTAAGCTTTGGGGAAAAAACCAATTACAGAAACAGCATTAAAAATGCCAAGCACTGGGCAGAAGCAATTCTGGATCAGTTTAAAAAAGTGATTGATGAAACTCTAATCTGAGCTGAAGGAACAGTTTCACGACAAGCTGTGACCATTCCACACACTTCATTAGCTGCCATAATTAGCCTGGTGTTTCAATTTGTAAGAACTGGTGGGGACAATTTTACTGAGAATGCAAACATCAAAAAACAGGGTGCCTCAGACTTCAGAAGAGGCTGATGAGAAGCTTTTCTAGTCTCTGTTAACCAAAAGATTAATTACAGCTGATGGGAGGCTGTACTCTGATTGTCACTCTGTCTATATGCATTACTTTTAGCATTAGAAGACAGACATGGTTGACACTACACTGCTCAATCAAGCAGCTTTGCATTAGTGTACAAAGTCTGTTAATATGCAATGTTTTATTGTTTCTCTTTCTTCTTTTCCTCTAAGTTTGAGACTTTCCTACCTAACAAGTTATATTTTAAAAGAGCAGGGTATTCAGTTGCTAATGATAAGCACTTACCACTCACTTATGCTGTCATTCCTTCATACAACTACAAACCAGAGATCCTAATACTTTTCAAAGATGCTGGCTGGGAATATTATTTGTTCCTATCATCACAGTCAAAGTGTAAATTCTGACTCAAATAGTCTCATTATGAAAAACAAAAACAATATAGTTGTGAAACAGATGCTGTATGCATCACAGCCTTTATAGCTTATCCCCTTTACTTTAGGTGCTAATACCTCTGTACAACTCAAAGCTTGTAAGGTTATCTAAATAGAAGTGAAGTCTGAATTTGAAGTGCAAAGGTTATTCTTGAATAATTCCATAATACTCATTCTAGAATATTAATACATGATAACACACATACTCATAAATAACTCTTTATGGGGATATGCCTTTCAGTTTCCCTACATACTTTATGCTGACTTTAACAAAAACTATAAGAGAAGAAAGACTATAGTTTCTTAACTCTAACATGGTGGAACATCCTTTTAACCTGAATTTATAAAGGGCATGTTGAAAACAGCCTGCTATTGCATTAAATGAATAAACACTGAAATGTATTCCAAAGGGAATATCATATTACTATTTAAAATGGAGCAAACAAGTTCAGTGCTGATGCATGAAATAAATTTTAAAGAAAGAGGCAGTGGCTACTTAAGTCAAACCATTAGGACAACAAGCAGTCTGTATTACTTACTGTCTCTCATTCACTCCAACATAAGTGCACAAAGTTATCTTTTACTGTGATTTTTCCTATTCAGAGAATGTAGATTACTCTAAGATCCATTTTACTGCACTGAAGTCCTACTACTCTAAGAATGATCTACTCTTGCTCTCTGTTGAGATTGTCAAATAACAAAAACTTGCAGTCTTTTGCTCAGTTTGAGCATACACCTGGCATAATCTCTTAGAACCCATCCAGAACAGTTATATATATATATAACACTACAAATTATACAACCATTCAATCGTAACAGGTCAGTGTGATAAAATACCTCATTCAGGCATCATTTGAAGATGCAACATTCTCTAGTCCTAAGTGCATCTGTTGTAAGAAGTCACCAGAATGTGTGCTTCTGATTTTAGACTTCAATTTGCCAACTCACCAGCAATGCCAACTCACTTAAAGATGAGATTTAAGAAGAATGTCTATTTTTCTGTGAAAATGAGTAACACCGTTTTTCATAGAATATTCTAAATAGCATTTATCTACTTATCTCCATATATTCATTATGGGCCAGATCCTTATCTGACGCAAATTAGCCTAGCTCCATGGATATAGCTAAGTTATGCTAGGTACTCAGGATCAGTTCTCATACCTGGATTTTTCAACAGTTATATAGACCATGTAATTCTTAGAGGATTCTGAAAAACTTTCTGTTACTTTCACTTCAATCCTATTTAACAACATCTAGCTATTATCAAACAATAACTAGTTTGCTTTCATACATATGTTCCATAAAGAATTTTAAGTGACTCCAAAATATAGCCTTTTCAATTCGTTATTGTGGCAAATGGAATTCAGTTGCAATACATTATGTTTGGCAGATATATAAACAAATCTACTTAATTCCAAGAATGCTAACAGCCCATCCAAAACTGTCATCAAAAGGCAAGGCCAAGCACTTCCCAATTCAGTGCGAGGATTTTCAATTCCAACAAACATAATAATATTCAAATACTAAACACCTGAAAACAATACAAACAAAACAAATTAGGTGTCACTTAAAACTCTACCATTTCCAGTGGAACTCATTAATTTTTTTACATTAAAAGCTCTGCCACAAGTTACTATAGTGTATTCTAAGAATTTACTGTAAGAATTGGTCAAAATACTCAATTTCTGAAGTTTTTCTTAATAAACAAGAAGCTTTAAAATGTTTAAGCAATGTGTACAATATGAATTATTTAGGAAGTTAAAACATACATATATCTCCCTCAAAGATATATTGGTTAAAGTTAGCTTTTACTAAAAAGCAAGATTTTCTTTTATGCCACTAACATAAAAGCTTCATTATTAAATGAGGAAGGTAGGCAAAGCAAGACATTTATCATCCAACAGACAAATGACACAGGATTGCTAGTTAGACAGTATAATAAGTACCATCTAATTTTCTCTTTCGAATCAATTTATTCTTCAAAGCCTTGGATCATCATCAAGGGACTGCATTTTCCCGTTGAGAAATCATGGAACTGAAAATCAGGTTTTATAAAATATTCAACTAGTTGCAGACAAACCCTTGCAAATAACCACTAGAATGGTTTTGATTAGAATAGTGGTGACAATATCTTTTCTTATGCAAATAACTGAATTGTTTGAGTCTTCTCAGTCACTACTTCATAGTATTCCCTCAAAATGGGACCCTTTAACTCATCAGTAACCTTCTTCAGAACATTTTTTCTAGCCTTTCTTTTCAGCCTTCCAGTTACCCACAGATTCTTTTCTGCATTTAGTTAAACAGTAGCCAGGGATACATTTTGTATATTTTAATTTACTTCACATGTTTACCTTCCTTTTGTACCTAAGAAAATAATTTGAAAGATCACAGATAGTTAATAATCATTTGCATTACATATATCAAGAGTAGCATTTTTCAAAGGCAGCAGTGGTGACCTTAAGGATTTTTCTTGAAGGAAACAATCAAGAACTTTTCCAATGGGACCTCTGAAAGTGATCTTCATGACAAAGTATATTTCTGTAAATACGACAAGTCATTCAGTAAGGAATCTGGAAAAATCATTATATTAACTGTCAAAAGTTAAAATTGTCATTTGCTTTTCTGGAAGACTGAACAGGTGCATCTTATAATGAGAGATATTTCATTCTACTTCTATGAATGAGAGGTAATGCATGGCGTTCCCACCGTTGGATATGATATGCTCCTGCCTTTTTAAATATATTTGCATCTGAACAGCACATGACATGCACTAAAAAAAAAAAAAGGGGGGGGGGGGGGGCAAAAAAATTTATAAGTGCAAGTTAAAAAAGTTA